>CM056492.1:56674576-57126863 GCA_029783415.1 Anisodus acutangulus | reverse complement strand
AGTACATTCCTAAAGACTATATTCCCGCCTGTCAATACTCCTTCATACTTTCCAGACGTTATGAATTCATTGTGAAATTTAAGTAATGGAGAAAGGGATTTCAAATTGTCTCCTAGCTATTGTAATGAGAAAAACACCTTGTGCGCCTTCAATAATGAGAGAATGAATATCCAGCAAAAAGTTGGAAACTAAAAAATTTCCCATCATAAACATAAGATATTCATAATTTCTACGTTTTTCAACATATATTTGGGCAGAATCGGCAGATCAATATATCATTACAACAACTGTCTCATGCATGAGAAAACAAAAAACCGAAAAGAAAGATGAAAACAACAACTAAAGAAATCCAGAAGGGAAGATAAAGGTGTTTGGTAGATGAATTAACAACGTTGGCTCCTCGCATCCTCAGATCAATTGGCTCAAAATCTGATCGAAAAGGGCTTGAACGGTAGGACATTTATCCAATTGCACTGCGTTAAAGCTATTGTCGTACAGCTTGTAGAAGATAACTTGATAGTGAGACTCCCTAGAGCCAGAAGTATTAAAGGAATGGGCGCATCATGACATCGTAAGATGTCTCGCCCGAATGAATTAGTTGGTACTAGAAATGTTAGAAAAAGTGAACGAAAGGAGTAATAAGAAGTGAAAAATCCATTATCATAGCGATGTCTGCATTATAAAACTCAATTCGGGTTGGAAATTGTGTCACCCCCTTTATAGTTTCAATGTCCACTTCCTTTTTCAGCTCCCAAACTTGTCTCCCATTCTCGAAAACACAAAGCTCCATCGTTTTTGGTGACAACGAGGTAAACCCTAGCTTCCCATTATACTCCACGAGCTGCAAGTTATATTGATAATCTTTGTACTCAAAAGTAGGCTTTGGAAGTGAGTGTTGGATATTGTAAAGCAATACGAAAAGTAAATAAATATTACAATTGAAAGGATAAATAAATAGGCAATTCAGAATTGCCGCAAACTTGTTGAGTCTTGAATCTTGATAACCTGAAATCAAGAAACACTAAAAACTGGATTGTTACAACTGTGGTTGAGTCGAGAGATGACTCTCTGTCTTTAAGACAATATTGCCTCGTATATATGCTTTTACGTTAACGGGCAATAGTCTCCCAAGATAAAACAGCAACTAATCAACACTACAAAGCAAATAGGTTGATTCTGACGAAGAAAACAAACACAAAACGACTTGCTGAAGAATATAAAAGGAAGGAAGAGTTTTCTGTTTTTGTCCCAACGTTTCTATTCACGTTTTGGACTTTCTGTTTCTCTTCTGTTTTGTCTCTGTGTATATATGTTGTCTCGTTTTTCTGTGTCACAATTGAGCCAAAAGGCTCCAATATATAGCATAAGGGAAGGACTCCTCAACTGCCAAAACATGGCCATTGAAGGAGGGAATTAAACAGCCAAGTAATGGTTGTTTGTGGTCATTGAAGGAGGGCTGGTTATGGAGGAGTTAGCCACCCAAGTAATGGCTGTTAATGGAGGGAGTTAATCAGCCAAGTAATGGTTGGTTAATGCACACTAACGCCCCCAAAAATCAACTTTCTGCCTTCCGTTCTTCCAAATTTCATCTTTTCAGAAACTCTAGGGACCAAACTGTAAATATTAAGCAATTTGGGGTCCAAAGAGATAATATCAGAAGAAGCCCAAGTCCCGAGTCCCGACCGGCGGGCGTTGGCAGCGCGCGTGTGGGCTTAGCCTTGAACCCAAGCACGTCTAGGTCTTCCATCCTTTAAACACATGAGTTACCCCTTGGGGTCCCAAACCCTTAGCCAATTTTGAGACTTATAAAGAGAACAATTCTTCATTTTCCCACCGATGTGGTAGATTTGTTCCACACCATATTTCCATGTCTCAAACACCTTACTTCGTAGACCAATATCTCTTTCATTTCTCAACGAAATTTGACGATTTTTGGCCCTGCGGTTATCTACTCACTTAGTACATTATGCACGTGTGAAGAGACAAATCCTCCAACATGCGGAACCCTAATGTTTAATTCATTAAATATGTGTGGACGCACCTCTCCACCAAAGGCAAATTTCCAACAGTGAGAACATTGGAAACGCTTATCATCTCTTAGTTTGACGTAAACTAAACCACTTGCATTAATTGTTGGAGTAGACATGCCAATGTACAATTCTTGAGGTACCAACAAATCTTTTCCTTGCCTCCACTCCCAAGCTTCTGAATAAAGAAGTTCGCATCGACAGTAATCGAGCCCTAGTTTCCTATAATGATGATAAGGAGTCCCAAGGAGACGACAACCTTATGATCTTGAAGTGTAGAGGATTTGATCTTAGCACAATGAAAGAAACTTTTGACAGTAGAATAACGCGTTCTGGGATTGGGCAATTTCATCCATTGCTTAGTACTCGGCTGGCAAACGTGATATCTATACTCGTTTTTCGTTCTTCTAACACAACCTAAGATCCCTTGCTTTGTGGAGGCCTCAATCTTCATGTCAAAGTTGTCGTTGAAAAATACTCGTGGCTTTACTATATCATTAATAGGAAGATGGAACGGGCTTTACTATTCCCTGAACACCCATCCATTAATACAAATTCAGGTACGTGCTTGTTTCTTGATAGAGTCTGGACAAAATATCCCGGGATATTTTGACTCCTTCGACAGAATTGTGGCATGAAATTTGATTCGTAAATCAAGTTGTTCCATTCTTTGTTAACGGCCTTGCAAGTGTCTAGTGTTTTCAAAGATGATGTTCGTCTTAGTATCTCGAATATTATTTCAGAAGGAAGTGGAGCCATTGTAATATGAATGGAATGAGAGTACAAGAGAGAAGAGGAGCAAATATATGGTGATGGACGAGGTCTAGAGTCTATATATATATATATATATATTTATATATAGGTAGAAGAGTATTCCTAAATTGAGCAGGAAAAGGAGGTGAAAAAAAGTTGTATACGGTTTGACACAATTCAATACTAATTTGGAAATTATTAGCACTCTTTCCTAAAACGATTAGGATTAGTAAATTTCATTAGGAAACAAAACTTTGTAATGAAATAATCAGTTCTTCTTTACATGTTAGCTATTTAGGGAAAGATGGTTTTGATACAAATTGTTATAATAGTGAGGTTATATTGGGTCCTTTAAAACAATTCTCCTACAAGAAAACTGTTAAAATCAAACAAGATCGCTAGTGGCCAAAAAAAAAACAGAGGAACAACAGAGCAATTATGTCACGATCCACTGAGATTTAACCCTTTATCACTATCGTAAAAACAAAAAAAAAATTGTCACTGTCTATGGTAGTGAGTAAGAACTCCCCTGTAATGGGTCTTATACACCATAAATCAAGATTAGTCGCATTAGTGACTTTCAGAATACCGGATGCTAAATATATATAAAAAAATACTGAATCCGTCTCATAAAATCTCCTGTTAATTTCTCCTTGTGCTTGTTTGTCTTCTTAGCTTGGTCTTACTAATTAATGCACCAATTTCATCATCCTTATACTAGTTATTTACATACCTTGTTTTATATTGAAGTGACTGAATGTGTAACAAGTTCATCCCTTATCTTTAATTTTAATCTCTCTCTCTTTGACAATTATGATGATACACATGTTGACAATCATTGTTGTAAGGATGATACCTGTAAGTAGACCTGTTCAAAGCTCTGGTCGGACCGGGTCAGATGACTTTTTTTTCTAATTGCCCGATCCTGACCCTATTTTTAAAAAAAATTCCGACCCTGACCCTTCGGGGACCCTACGGGTCACGGATCGGCCCTGACCCGTCTCGAAAAAATACGCAAAATAAAAAAAATGGGTAAAACGGACATCCGAGCGCAGAGTTATGACCATTTAAAGTTTCATCAATTTACAACTACTTTCTCTCCCTACATTATGCTTTCGTGGTATTAACAGAACGATTAATAATATAAACATGTAATTAATAATCAGCTACCGTTTTTATCTTATTTTATGTCGAGCTCAATGTAGATTAGAGCAATACATATATTATAAAAACATGCATTATATCACTTAAATATTAATGGCAAAAATATATATAAATACAAATAAATATTAATGAAGGAAAAATAATATAAATTCTATTAAAAAAATACGCGGGTCGGGGCCGGGTCGGTGGTAGGGCCGGGCCGGGTCAAACGGGTAAAATATTCTGACCCTAGCCCGACCCTACATAAGATCGGGTCCCCGCTTTTTCGGGTCAGGTGGCTCGCGGGTCAGCTATAAGCCGACCCTGGCCCAGATTTTTTCGGGTCGGGTCGGGTCGAGCGGGTCACCGACCCGTTGGACATGTCTACATGTAAGTTATTGCAAGTATTATATCTTTATTCAATATAGCAAGATCGTTTTAAAAATAAATTTTCAACATTGTAATGAAATAAGCTCAAAATAGAAAAATTCTTATGTTAATAATAGAGTCCTCACCCTTGTCTTTATTTGAGAAAACTTTCATATAATATTCGCCTTGCATATGTTAAGCATATTGAGGTTGTTATTTGTATCTAACTAAACAAGTTAGATCATGAACAAATACTCATTTCGACTAATATCAACAATGAAAGAAATAATCACTTGATTATTCTTATTGAGTGAATATGTATATATATACAATTTACAATCTCCAAATAAGGAAAATCATATTCCTACTATATTTCTAATATTCTAATTCTACTTGTACAAGAACTCTATAATTATGGTAATTATATAACATTACCATAATACACAATAGGAAAATCCTATTCCTACACGGTATTCTATCACGCCCCCGCAGTCATAGCGGGCGGTTATCGTATGTTGAGACTGTCCCTAAAATCTTCAAATAGAACTGAGGGAAGGCCCTTCGTAAAGATGTCAGCAATTTGGTATATGGAGGGCACATGTAAAACGTGTACTTGTCCACGAGCTACCTTTTCGCGAACAAAGTGAATATCCATCTCGATATGTGTTAGTGCGATGATGTTGGACCGGATTGCTAGAAAGATATACTGCACTAACATTATCACAATAGACCAATGTATCTTTCTGAATAGGGAAGTGTAATTCTAATAGAAGATTACACAGCCAACATGATTCAGATACCACATTAGCCACGACTCGATACTCAGCCTCTGCACTGGATCGCGATAATATAGCATGGCATTTCGCAGACCACGAGATCAAGTTATCACCAAGAAACATACAATAACCAGATGTCGAGCGTCTGGTATCAGGACAGTCACCCCAATCAGCATATGTATATGACACAAGTGTAGAGACGGAAGAAGGATATAAATGCAATTCATAATCAAGTGTGCCCTAGATGTACCGTATAATGCGTTTGAGCGCATGCATGTGCTCAATCCGTGGGCCATGCATGAATAAACACACCTGCTGAACTGTATAAGTAATATCAGGTCTCGTGAAAGTAAGATACTGAAGTGCCCATGCAAGACTGCAATACTGAGTGGGATCCTCGTATGGTGTGCCAGACGTAGTACTCAGCTTTGGTTTGGTATCAACAGGAGTGGAAGTAGACTTACAAGATGACATACCATCTCTCTCAATAATCTCCGCAGCATACTTTATTTGAGATAAAAATAGACCACATGAATGAAACGTGACAGCAATGCCCAAGAAATAATTCAAGGGCCCCAAGTCTTTCATAACAAATTCGGAACTGAGAAGCGACATGATAGATCATCAGGAGAAGTAATCAATAAAATATCATCTACATACAATAAAATGTATGACAAAGAAGTACCACGACGATATATAAACAGAGAGTGATCAGACCGGCTGTGAGAAAATCCAATAGTAGATACATAATCTGCAAACCTCTTATACCAAGCTCGCGGGGCCTGCTTAAGCCCATACAATGCCTTCTTTAGCAAACAGACATGATGAGGATGATTGGGATCTCGAAAACCCAAGGGCTGATGCATATGGACTGTCTCCTTAAGATCACCGTGTAAGAAAGCATTCTT
Organism: Anisodus acutangulus; assembly: GCA_029783415.1. Lineage (NCBI taxonomy): Eukaryota > Viridiplantae > Streptophyta > Magnoliopsida > Solanales > Solanaceae > Anisodus > Anisodus acutangulus. Next base: position 57,120,887 of record CM056492.1, on the reverse strand, counting down.
TACATCCAACTGATGAATATGCCATGCTTTTGAGAAAGCCAAACTCAGAACAGTGTGAATGGTAGCTGGTTTGACCACCGGACTAAACGTCTCACCACAATCCACGCCAACCTGTTGAGTTTTACCATCACCTATAAGACGATCCTTATGTCTCTCAAAAGAACCGTCAGAATTGTCTTTATGAGTAAAAATCCACATAGAATGAATAATATTAACACCAGATGGACGGGGTACTAACTCCCACGACTTATTTTCAATAAGAGCATTATATTCGTCGGTTATAGCCAATTTTCGATTCGGGTCATATAGTGCATACACAGGGTTACGTGGCAGTGGAGATTTAGAGACATTAGAATTGAGATTAAAATGTTGTTTTGGTTTAAAAATACCCCGTTACCACCGCGATTGCCACCGCAGTTATTGCTGTTATGTTCACGATTTTGACCCTTTTTGCCGCCACTGCTGCTGCAGTTTTGGCTTGAATTTTTAGAGAATGAGTGAGGGTCGTCTGACGTTGTCATCATCACAATGGAATTTTCTCTAGTAGCCATTTTTTTAGCCAAACCGACCTTTTCTAACGTGAGCATGGAATATGCCTGATAAAATGGTAGTAGATGATTACTTTGACGAAGCAGTGTACCAACGCCATTATAGGCCTCAGATATGCCGGCAACCATTTGGAGAACAAGGCGATCATTGGTAACAGGCGCACCAACGTTGCGGAGTTGGTCCGCCAATTCATTGAGTCATTTACAATAGGTTGAAACGTTAGGAAAATCTTCCATGTTGACATGTGAAAATTCCTGCTCAAGAGTGACAGCTCGAGAATTTTTGTTATCTTGGAATATATCACGCACCCTATTCCAAGTGTCCATCGTCGTTGCATCAGGTTCAATAATTGTCTGTAAGAGGTCTGTAGAGATAGTGAAGTAAATCCACTAGAGAACGGTAGCATCAAGGGTTGTCCATAACGTAGGATCATCCTCTTGGGTAGGCACCTTCTCCACGCCAGGTACCGATGGGATTATGTGACGGAGGACTTGATACTAGCGTGCGTGAACTTTGAATAATTCTGCCCACGTCGTGTATTGGACGTTTTCCATCTCAAGAACAATAGGGATGCAATTCTTGATGTTGAAAACTGTAAGGGCATGATGAAACATGTTCTTTGACATAGACATAACGAAAGAATAATAGGTTAATTAGGGATTGAGAAGAAAATTTGAGAATAGATGAGGAGATAAAATCAACGGAAACCGAGAAAAGAAAGGGGCAGCGGAAGTGTTTGAGATAATGTATTTTAGCCCTAGACTTCTGATACCATGAAAAAAATAATCTCTTGATTATTCTTATTGAGTGAATAAGTATATATATACAATTTACAATCTCCAAATAAGGAAAAATTTATTCCTACTATACTTCTAATATTCTAATTCTACATGTACAAGAATTCTATAATTATGATAATTATAGAACATTACCATAATACACAATAGAAAAATCTTATTCCTACACGATATTATATCAAACAATTTATTTAGTTTGAGCAATTCCCAAAGTAAAATAAAAACATTAAATATATTATTTTAACGACTATTTTCCCGCCTATCGACACTCCCCCTGAATTTCCAAACATTACGAATTTTGTGAAATTTAAGTAATCGCAAAAGGAACATTTTCGAATTATCTCCTAGCTATTGTAATGAGAAAAACACTTCAAGTGTCTCAGAACACCTTTAATGATGAGAAAAGGCGATATCGAAGAGAATACTCAAGGACGCTACCTAACCTTTGCTTTGTCAACTTCAAAAAGCAATCCATATCTCGTATGCTGGGTAATGCAAGGTAAATACTTTCCCGCACGTGGTGTTTACACCAAATCAAACAATTTTATTTCAGTAGTTGAAATTTAAAATTAGAATATACTTCACTTAACCATGGTTAAGTGATTAATGTAGGCATGAAAGACACTTATTTTGTATTCATTCTTTTAGTGTAAACATCAGGTGCGGATAAATTATTTACCGGAAAGGATGATACTGAATCTTATCTTATTTTATTTACTAAACTAATCCAGTACTCATGAGTCATGACACAAAGCTAAACAAATTATCCTGGATATGCAAGTCATTTTCAATCTCTGGCCATATGAAACTCCAATCATAGAAATATAAACAAGCAGCAGTATCTTACAACACCAGAAAAACATTCATTGAATGGTTGGTTATGTCATCAAAGATTAATAAAATTGAGCTTCTATTTCAAGCTGCTAATCATTCACAATAACATATCCAGTCCCCCACCCTCCGACCACAGCGATCCTACAATTTCAAATGTTGTGGCAATACCGTGTCGCCATGTCATCCATGCAGGAAGAACGAAAATTTCAACGATCAATTTCAAACGAAGACCAACTTTTTCCGTCCTTCATATCGTGTTCTACTCTAAACTCTTCAGCCAATATCTGTACACCGGATGATGTTGTTTCCCAATGGCCTTTATGTCCCAGCCTTCAACTCTCACATCGCTCTACCCCACCACCTACGCTTTTTATCCGGTTGTCTATATCTTTACACTCATCAGCATCAACAACCTGTCTTCTGCCAACTTCCACATCAAAGTTGTTCATTTTTTGCATATCTGAATTCGTAGTAGCCCCACCCAAGTAAGATGAGGTGTTAAAGCTTGAAAAGCGATCAACTTTCACATGTGCACGGAAATTGACCCTGGAACTTGGCATGCTGGTGAAAAAGATCTCCTTGAAATTCCGAGCACATCCAAGATTAAAAGGATTCATCTTCCTTTCATAACGATACCGGTAATTTTCATACGTGGTCTGCATGAAATACAACATTCTGAAGGGTGAGAAGTGGAACGAGTAAAATAAAGGATAATTACATTTTTGGACCGCTCAAAAAAAATGATAGCGAGCAAATGTATACATTTTGTATATTTATACATATAATATACATATTATAATATGCATAACCGGTGAATATGTTTTGTATCTTTGGGCTAGCGCCTATAACTAATTTTGGCTGACGGGTCAAAAAATGAAAAAGGTCCTAAAATTAACTCAAATGAAGAGAATGGGGAAAAATGGACCTGATTTGTGATTATCAAGTACAAATGAAATGCTGTGAGACCTCCGAGAAACCAAGAAACTACGAACGTATACATAATAAGGATGCCTGAAGCAGGTGATTTGAGAAATGCGCTCCAAATGTTACAATCATGTGCTTCCATTACCTTCTTTATGTTTACCCAGCAGAACGCAAAGACATAGAGGCTCAAGAGGTTTGTGGAAGAAACAAACATGAAAAAGTAACGATAGTTCCTCTGCAAGAAATAATGCAAAAACATCACGGATGAGACATTAAAGAAAGCATATACACAGATGAGATTGTTCAAAAAATCTATCCAGAAGCACATTTAGTTAAACATGACAAGTATGTATAAGTACGAGTTTTTGTGTGAAGTATCTTCAGATTAAATCTTAGCGGAGTCTAAAAGAGGCAAATTCCAAACTGTGGTAACAAATTTCACTATTTGTAGTTGAGATAAATATGCACAGTATTGATGCAATACCTTAAGGCAATAATTCAAACTAGAGGAGATAAGTACGTTTACCTTGCAAGACTAAGTATGTCAACAAGATCCTGCAACAAGAGCTCCCATAATGTCGATACTTTAGCGTGCAAGACTAATAGCATGTCTGGTCAAGCTTATGGGAAGCTAAAAGTGCTTATTTAGAAAGTTCATGTGTTTGGCCAAGCTTTTAGAGAAAAATTAAGTGTTTTGAGTTGTAGCAGAAGCTGTTTTTCATAAGCTAACAAAAGTAGCTTTTCCCCATAAGCATTTTTGGAACATTGGCCAAACAAAAAGTACTACTCTAATATTGACAGAAGTGTTCAAATTAATTAGCCAAATACAAACTGCTACTCGACAAAAGTACTTTTCCAAAAAGCATTTCTGACCAAAGTACTTTTCAAAATAAGCAAATTTTGGAAGCTTGGCCAAACATACCAATAAGTATGTTTGGTAGGCAGGACAATATTTTAACCAGAAGGTAGAGCATAATATATCCAAATGACAAAACCTTATAAAATGCAAGCACAGCTCACACCTACCTTCCCAATGCACTGTCCCACCCATGGGCAATGATGGTCGAAGCGCTCAATGCAATTGTCGCATATGGAGCAATGAGAGCAGCGTGGTGGCCGATATAGCATACATGTTTTGCAGTATTTTACTTTGACAACTATTCCATTGACTGTAACATTTTTCATAGGCGGTAAACTGACAGGACCAGTCTGACTTCCTAAACAACTCGTCGAGATGCTAGAAGTTTCACATTCATCGTCAGCGTCTAGAGGATGGGCATTTCGTGGAACAATTCCAGGATCTGTTCCGGAAGTAAGCAAGAGAAGAACTACAATCTGAAAAATTTACATCAATACATTAGACATTACTTATTAAGATCCCCCATCGACAATGGACCAACTCTAACCACAAACAAACACCAAAATAATTGAGAGAGAAGAGAAGAAATACACAAGATCACCTCTTGGTGCATCCATAGCATACTTATAGTTAATATTCGTAACAATTAACAAGGAACACGGTAACTGCTAATAATACAAGTAGTAGTAATTCTTAGAGCTATATCCAATGAACAAAATGCATGAGCAGAATAAAATGCCTTTCACTATACATTTCCAATTTGATACAACATCTAAAAGGAAAAACAAGGCACATACTAAATATGTTGATAGCGGTTGGCTTGCATGAACTATGACTAATATTTGACAGATAAAGACAGAACAAAAAAATGGGAAGTGGCATTTTTGCTGTCTTCCTTTTGTTTAGCATAAATTATAATAACCTAGTTTAATCCAATTTATGTCTTTGCTTGAACGGCATTTACACGAAAGTGGACAAGGGATGTATCCTAACATTGATGGGACTAAAAGTAAAAGAAGATAAAGATGGCGGAAAACAGATAAATCATTAATAGTCAAGTAAAAGAAGAAGAATACTCACAAAGACTGAGAAGACAAGAGATATCGCCACAATAATATAGCCAAATCGGTGGGGAAATGCATTGACGAGTCCTCTTGAAACGAAAGTACAAAATAATGCTACTGGAACTAGGATTAAGAACAACGTAAGAAACATTGCTCTAATATCTGGACCAAATACTAGTCTGCCTCCAAGGTAGAACCTCTGCAAAGATACAAAAGATTATAATGAGATAGTAGAAATTTATTGTAAATCATAGTCTAGAATGAATTCTTTTTTTTCCTCACATCACTTACTTTCACCAGCTTCAGTTAACAAGTAATAAAAAAAAAAGGGCATCCCGGTGCACTAAGCTCCCTCTATGCGTGGGGTCCAGGGAAGGGCCAGACCATAAGGGTCTATTGTACGCAGCCAGGGAAGTGCCAGACCATAAGGGTCTATTGTACGCAGCTTTACCCTGCATTTCTTTAAGAGACTATTTACACAGCTTGAACCCATGACATCCTGGTCACATGACAACAACTTTACCAGTTACGCCAAGACCCTCTTCAGTTAACAAATAGAGTAAAAAATTGGAATAAGAAAAGCTCAAACCGTGACAGGCTATATTGAAGCCTTTGCTTTATAAACTGTTTCACTTTTCACTCTCTTTGCTTATTTCTACCCTATAGTATAAGTTACATCATGATTCTTCGCCTAAGTCCTGTTAAAGGAGGAGGGTTGTCATATGTTAACAAACATGTAAAAATAGTCAAACCATGACAAATAGCTGATAAATTGGGATTAAGGGGTAGTTGATTGATTTTGATCTATTATTTTTCTGGGTGACTTATGTGGTTAAATTTTTTCATATGACGGTGGTGTTCGTGTTAGCTTACATACTCCTGACTATTCCACCATGTACTTGCTACCTCCCACCCAGCATAGGTCCAGGTAACTTTGCCCGCCATGGTTAAATTTAGGCATAATACATAAACAGACCCTCAAACTTGACCTCAGCTGGTGAATATGCCCTCCAACTTTGGGTATGCACAAGTAGGTACCTCAACTTGCCTCCACTTTGTCAGTTAAACACTCGAACTTACAATATGATCATCTAGACACCTCCAAAATTTATGTGTCACATCATCATTTGTGTTTACGTGTTCAACTTTATACAAGTTGAGGTGCCTACTTGTGTACGTCCAAAGTTGGAGCGCAAACTTGTCAGATGAGGCCAAGTTGAGGGCATGTTTATGTTTTATGCCTTAAATTTATGAACTTTTCCCGACATGGTTAAACTTAACGCTAAAGGATGATAATTGAACAACGCATGGTGCTTGCAAACCAAACTATAAATTCAACACAAAGAAAAAAGATCAGCATTACATTTCTTCCTTGCCAGATTTGATAAAGTCGCAATTGAGAGCTATTAGTGTTGTTGATTCTCTCCTTGGAATCGCTTCGGTTGGTAGTTGAAGACAATGGAGGTGAATACATTTTGCCTGGCAAGTTAAAGGAGATCTCACAGATCCCCAATCACTTACAAAATCAAGCATCTGTCTCGTATCCAATCTTTATATTGATATCAAAACATGACCCTCAATCAACAATCTTGCCATTGCACACATAAATTACAGAAATGTGGGAAATAAAACACAATTTTCAATAATTTTACAATGCACAGAAATGTGGGTGTGAAACAAAACAAACCAAAGATACCCAATTTGGAAATTTAAAGACACACCAACTTTTTTTTTCTTTCAAAATGTCTTTTTTGTGATTAATAGGACAAAACTTTACACAAATTGAACACCCAAATAGAGAATATTTTGAAATAAAACAGAATTCTTTTTTTTTTTACAATAAACACTTTACTACATTAATGCATAAAGGGTCTCAAAGAATTAAAAAAGCAGCAGCATCAGTTACAAATCCAACTAGGAAAAGCAGAAACTCAGATAACATTACGTAACAACAAAATAGAGAACTTGGCTCAATTAGGAATGAGGGTGTCAAATGAAACAAACTAAAGATGCCCAATTTGGCTCAAATTTAAAGAAACACCAATTTCTTTTCTTTTTTTTAATGTAAAATAAATTAATGGATATGTAAATTGGGTGAGAAATGAAAGGAAAATAGCTAGGACTCCCTCCTCCTTATGTAACTGGAAATTTGGGGATTTTGCTATGATTATTTAAATTGTTAATGTTGTTTGTAAGAGGAAGAAAATGTGAAGCTGAAGGAGAGAGGCGAGGAAAAAGAAAGGAAAAGCAAAATCCATTAGTGTTAGAAGCTAATTTGCAATATGAGAAGAAAGGAAAACTTTTATCTGAATTTACTCTCCACCATTCGCTATATATTCTTAACGACCACAACATATTTGACCATCTTTTTATATTATTTTGTTTATGCATAGAGAAATGAGTTGGAGGTGTGTTTATTTAGAGCTCACTAGGCTTGGTGATTTGATCTCAAGTTACACGCATAAGGTTTTCTCGTCGAAACATGCCAGCAATACGTTCCCTGTTCGAAACAGGCCAGCAATACGTTTGAGACTCGAACTTAGGTTACGCGCTTACAAAAAATATTCTCGAATTTGAATTACGCGCTTACAAAAATAGTGCAGTCCAAATTCAAACTTGGGTTACGCTCTTACGATAGACCCCTCTTCTCCTCCACCTTCACGTCACCTCCATCCCAACGCTCCAAATTTTTTTTCTTCTTCTTCATTTCAAATTCACAACACAAGAATTCGAAAAATCTAGAGAAAAGTAACGGAGATAATTTTTTGAGCTCTATGGAAAAAGAAAAGAAAAGTGAACAAGACTGAGGTAGTAGCAGTAGTGATTTCAATGCAAGAACATTGGCTACCATTAGACATGTCCAAAGGTCGGGTCAGAGGCCGGGTCGGGTGGCTTTTTTTTCTGTTTGCCCGATCCTGACCCATTTCAGAAATTGTTGAAGAAACAACAAAATCTTTCTTTTGTCCCTTCCAGGCGATCGAAAAATAAAGAAATGGTTAATATATTCAAGATAATTACGTATTTACAAAATACCGTCTCAATTCATCCTATTTCATCAGATCCGGGATGTGATATGGTTCCGAATGATGAACCGGATATGGACAGTTCCAATAAGATTTCATTCTTGAACAAAAATCCATTTTTTTATTTATTTCATCTATTCCATGACTGGAACAGGGGAGGATACACGTTACACTACGATTTTGAATCAGAAGGGCCCTGACCCTATGGGTCAATTTTCGACGTTGAAATGTATTGTATATCGTGAGATCTTGACTAAAGAAAAAAAAAATTATAAATCGATTTGGGAAAAACACAAATTGATTGGGAAAACAGACGTTTTTCTAAAAATTGGTTGCGCCAAACCGCCTTATGGCTGTTTGACCAGCCATGTCTCGAAAAAATACGCAAAATAAAAAAAAATCGGGTAAAACGGACATCCGAGCACAGAGTTATGACCATTTAAAGTTTCACCAATTTACAACTACTTTCTCTCCCCACATTATGCTTCTGTGATATTAACAGAACGACTAATAATATAAATATATAATTAATAATCAGCTACCATTTTTATCTTATTTTATGTCGAGCTCAATGTAGATTAGAGCAATACATATATTATAAAAACATGCATATATCACTTATTAATGGCAAAAATATATATAAGTACAAAATAAATATTAATGAAGGAAGAATAATATAAATTATATTTAAAAAATATGTGTGTCGGGTCGGGTCAGACGGATAAAATATTTTGACCCTGGCCCGACCCTACATAAGATCGGGTCCCCATTTTTTTTTGGCTCACGGGTCAGCTTATAGCTGACCCTGGCCTTGGATTTTTTAGATTGGGTCGGGCCAGGCGGGTCCCCGACCCGTTGGACAGGTCCAGCTACCATTATCCAATCTCTTGCTTCCGTTGGACGCGGAGTTATGTTTTGCTAGCTAAATCCCATTATTATTTCGGAGAAAATAAAATTAGAATTTAATTCAATGGTAAAAATTCTTAAAGCTTCTTTGGCTGAAACATTAGTTTCTTACTATGCATTTGCTGGAGAAATTGTTCAAAATTCACGCGGAGAGCCAGAATTTTTGTGCAATAATAGTGGAATTAATTTAGTGGTGGTGGTGGTGAAATTGATGGCGATGGTGGTAGCGGATATTGTGTTTCCGGTGAAATGGTGGGGTGCAATGGTTTGTGACGAAGAAGATATAATTATTGGAAGATTTTAATGATTAATTAATGAATAAGGAAAATAAAAGAAAAAGAATATAAAAATTAAATTTAAATCATTTCTGACGTGGCGCTAATTTGGCGCTAATATGGTACTGACGTGGCGGGCGAGTGTATAAATATGTGTATCGTGGATAAATAAATTCACTTCTTAAATGTATAGGGGTCCGTCTTAATAGTTTGAATGTGATATCGAAATATGTCTTTTACCTAAATTTAATTCAAAACTTAATCTTGAAATAATACACCTTATCTCATGAATATAATCATCACAAATTAAGTCTTTTTTTAAAACTCTACCATGTATATATCAAAAGTTTACCCCATGAGGATTGAGGTCATTACTCTTTCGATTAAGCATACAAATTTTGACACGAATTCTTAAATTGAATTGAATAATATAAAAAGTTTTTTTTTATTATTTGATAGCTCATGTGCAATGTGCAATACATATGTCGAGGGCCTTCGTTTATTTTAATAGCAAAAGTAATAGAGTAATTATCTTTATTTATATTATTTAGGATCAAACTAATCACTTTTAAAAATATATTAAGGATCATTTCCATCATTTTTACGCAATAGAGATCAAATGGAGCCAAAACTCATACACTCATAATCATTCTAATTGTTTTCTCTGCTATGCATCCTTCTGCATTGTGAGAAATGTACAAATAGTCCATTTTAGGATCTATTTAAAGCATAGGCAAAATTCATAATGTTTTACATATTTAACAACTTCAAACTCGCGAGTATGAAGTTATGAAGTGTGAAATTTAAAAGACTTTAGATTTTATGGGGTATCTTTTATGTTTGATTTGTCAAAGCTCAACTTCAAACAAAACGTCAGCAGCTTCATAAATTAACAAAACAAATCAATTTATAATTAAATATTATTTTCAATATATATATATATATATATATATATATATATATATATATATATATTTAAATCATGTCAAAGCGGAGCCATACAATATTTTGTATTGACTTTAGTTTCAGCAGTGTGTGGACATAATTGAGTGATATTTAAAAAAAAGTAACATCTGAAGTTGAAAATGTTATTTGAAAATTAAAGCCATTTTCTGAATATGCATTTTACTTTCAAAACGTTGAAGTTTTGTGAGTACACAAATATTATTACTTGAAAACTGATTAAAACTAATTTTTTGAATTTGAAATTTTATCTTAAAAGACTAACCAAAAAATCATTCTAATGTATAATCAAACGGTGCTTTTAAAACATGAAAGGAAAAAAACAATTCAATCCAAACATATCGTTAATTTCATATAGTTTTTACACTATATATCCGCCCAACAAAATTATATCCCTAAAGGATAGTTTTTGTATATTAACATATAAACACCTTGTAAGGAATTGTTGGATACAAAGCATATAAGTAAGGTACAACGAAAGTTTAAAATCTTTGATTCTTACTTACCCCAACAATAATTATGGTATGGTTATACAACAATGGAACTTGTAATATAAAACACATACTTACAAGTTGGAAAATTTGGAGTCTTTTTCTACTGTTAAGTGCACACGCGATTGCCCTTCCAATTGCAAGCTCCAAGCTTCAATGTACTCCTCATTCAGAAAACTAGGAAATCCGGCAGAGGTTCGAGAGAGTATTTTATTCTTAAGTCTCTAAGGCTTAGAATGTTATTCTGAAAATTGGTGTAGAATAATGAAAGTGAATGCCTCTATTTATAGTTGAAAATTAGGTCAAAATCGGATTAGGGTTTGACCTTGGGCCTGGCCCAAAATCGACGCAGAGGCGCTGCGGTCCTAGGGTGTGGGCGTCGTGACGCTTGATGAATTTCTGCACTGCGTCGCGGCCCTAGGGTATGGGCGTTGCGGCGCCCGACTTGCACTTGCACTGTCTCGATTTAATTTTTGTGCATTCTTAATTAAATCACAAATTCAATTTTGACTTAATTAATGTAATCATTATTCATTTAAATGTCTCGATTCCAAATTGAACATTTTAATTACTCTCTCAATACATCTTTAGATCGAAACGGACAATCGACATAGTGTGACCCTATAGGCCTTCTCATATTGACATTAATCAAATTAAGGTCTACGCGGAACTCCTAGACGGCGCCGGAAGACGAACTCAATATGTGAAGTACGTTTACGCGAATCCAGTAAACTTAACCTTTATGTGGTAAGATAAAATCCTTTCATTCACGACACACCCGATCAAGCTTAAGATTTGTCAAGTGTCTATCCAAATGACTTAATCATTGTATCTCATCTATATTAGTCGACGACTAGATCATATTCTAAATATGTCTATTGCGTTGGCCAACGACTTAGTCAACCTAATATCATTGAGAATCTGAGTGTTCTCTCAAACATACATTCGAGGAATGAATCATAATCTTGGCTCAACTACTACACTCAATCCACATCGTAATGTACCCAATACAAGCCGTATCTCAACCTACAAGGCATTTGAGCTTAGTACGGGATCAAAGTACATTACTTTGTAGATAAGGCGCGTATTGACCTCAAGTCTAAGGACTTCTATCTCCCACACGCTGATCATACATTAGACAAATATAACAAACATTATATCAGCAGGGTATACCAATACTTCCAAAGTATCCATGTGTCTATCACGAGTAGTCATTACTCGTAGCAGGTGAGACATACTACATCCTCTAAGGATGTGATGCAGACCACATGTCGACTTATCACACATCATCGATATCTCATTCTCGATGATCATTAGTTGAGGTTATTTTAAGAGTTACGCTCTATCATAAAATATCTCACTCTATTATTGACAACGTAAGCTCAAGGGATGCACATTAATGAATAATACAAACAATCAAATAATAATTCAATAATTGCAAATGCCAAAATATTAATCTCCGTTAATAATAATAATATGAATGTATATAAAGTACATTTGTCCTAATACATATTGTCTCTAGGACATAAATATACTTTCACACCGTATGATAATTTAATAATATATTAACTAGCGAATGTAATATTTTGGTTGACTAACCAAAAATGTTCATTTGCACTTTTGTTCCTATTTTGTGATGGTATTTATTTTTTGCTTCTCAAATGGAGCTTATGTCTACTGAAGCATAGGTTCTTTAAGGAATCCAACACAACCTGCATTATTAAAATCATGCCTTATTCGACATAGTTTGTGTGGATGCTATGATACATATGTTGAAGTTAAACGCTAATATTAAGAGTCACACATCAGACATGGAATGAGAACATATACTTGGACAACCCTCACCCTGCAAGTTAGCTTTTGAGGTTGAGTTATGCGTAAGATCAATTCTTTACATGATATCAGAGTCAGACTCATTCCAATTATTTGTTCACCGATGTTGTGCCCTCAAATTATATTATCAACGCTTTAGTTAAAAAAGTCTGGGCGTGCGGGGAGTGTTAAGAGTCCCACATCGGATATGGAATGGAAACATGGACTCCTTATATGGACTTGGACAATCCTTACACTATAAGCTAGCTTTTGAGGTTGAGTTAAGCCTAATATCCATTATTTACAGCTAATTATGCCGTCGAAATATGAAATTACATCTTTTTTCATATTATGTCGAGTGTTGGAAATTATGTTTTATCCGACATAATTTGTGGATATTATGATATATATGTTAAAGTTAAACATTAATTATGTCTTGCGAAATTCTAATTATGTCGCGCTAAAAAATAATAAGGACAAAAATTAAATACCACCCAAAAATAGGGACATTTGTGTCAATGACCCTACTGGAATCAACTCTCCTACTGGGTCAGCTTCCAACTTCGACCCACCGGGCTTGGGCCCACTCGTTCCTTTTGGCGCCAAGTTCTCCCGCCAAAACAGCACATATAAATTAGCCGCTCAATCTCTCTTCCTCCCCGGAAACCCTAGAAACAGAGAGAAAATGGCCGGTGAAGAATCTAACGGCGATAGTGCTAGTCGTCCGGCGGTATCTCCTTCATCGTCCGATCACCGGAATGGAAATCCTGCGTCCACTCCTGATTCTCCGACGTCAGTAGGATTCAACACCGATCAGCTTCCTTTCAATACTAGCCAAAATTACTCCGAAGAGGATGAGGCTTCTGTAGATCCTGATATCATCAGAGATGAGCCAGAAGATGCCAATTCCGAAGATGAAGACGGAGAGGACCTTTTTGGCGACAATTTACTCGAGTTCGTATTTCTATTTTTCCGTTTGCGACACTTTTTTATTGTTAAAATAAGGTCTAATTATGAATTATATCGAGTTCGTATTTCTATATTTCCGCTGTGACACCTTTTTATTGTTAAAATAAGGCGTAATTATGAATGATTCCATTGATTTTGTGTTGATTAAGGTGTAACTATGAATTATCTCGAGTTAGTATTTCTATGTTTCACACTTTTTAATTGTTAAAATGAGGTGTAATTATGAATTATACTGTGTCCTATTTCTATGTTTCTGTTGTGACACTTTTTTATTGTTAGAATAAGGTGTAATTATGAATTATATCGTTGATTTTGTGTTGGTTCAGGTGTAACTATTAATTATCTCGAGTTTGTATTTTATGTTTCCGTTGTGACATCTTTTTATTGCTAAAATAAGGTGTAATTATGACTCTTATATCATTGATTTTGTGTTTATTAAGGTATAAGTTATAACTATGAATTATCTTGAGTTCCTATTTCTATGTTTCTGTTGTGACAATTTTATATTGTTATTATAAGGTGTAATTATGGATTACACAGTTTATTTTGTATTGATTTTTTAGTTGTTACTGAATTTACAGTGACTATCAGAGGATGGATGTGGCGGACCAGTATGAGTCAGTGGGATTGGATGATTCGTTGGAGGATGACAGAGATCTGGATCAAATCTTTGCAGATCGTCAGGCTGCTGAAGTTGAACTTGACAATAGAGATGTACACATCACTAACCGCAAGCTTCCTCAGCTTCTGCATGATCAAGGTTTGTTTTTTCGTTACCTTCTTCTTTCTTCCATTTTTAGTAATTTTCCTTTAAGTTGTTATGAGACTCATTGACCTGTTTTTCATGGCTGGATTGTGCTTATTTACACGTTAAATACATTTTTTTTAATTTCTCAGTGCATTTCTCAACTACTTGCTAAAGTATTTTGAGGAAAATATTTTCCATGGAAAATGTTTTCTTGAAAAACCTGATCTTGGAAAATAAGTGATTTTCTTACTTATTTTCTCATGTTGGTTGGTTAGTAGAAAATAAGTTAGCCCACCCAAGCCCCACCAACCCCACCACCACATACCACACCCACCCCACCTAGGGGGGAGGGGGAACTGGACGGGTCATGGGGGAGTGTGGTGTAGAAAACCAAAAAAAAATTTAAAACTTTAAACAAAAAAATTTGGGAGAGGGTTGGGGGGGGGTGGTGAGTTGGGTGGTTGGTGGAATGACACTTGTGGGACTTTTTATCCCTACTTTCATTCAGGAAGTCATTTTCCTAAAGAAAATATTTTCTAAAATTTTCAATCAAACAAACATGAGAAAATTGGAAAACATTTTTCGTGAAATGGTTCTTCCTTTGTTGTTATTACTCTTATGTCCTTCTTTGTGTCTTCCTTCAAGTGTCCTGGTAGGATTGTACTCCCCTGTTATTTGTGGTTTGATGTCTCCTGCATCATTTCTAGTATTCTATTCCTATGGCTCCAGATTGAATCTTTCTTATATGTTTAGAATTTTGTCAGATGATTAAGGGCCCTCCTCATTATCATGCAGTCCATGTATTAGATGATAGGGTTACAATGTCTTAAGTAAGTTATATGATGGCCAGTTCATACAGACGCACTACAAAAAGTTTTGGGGCTAGGCTAAACTAGCCTCAACATCTGACGAACATTTTGGTGCATAAAGCCAAGGGGTTCCAAAAGAAGTGGCCAAATAATATTTTCAAATTTGTAAATAGGTGTATGCCATTGCCCCCTCAAATTATTTGGTGGCTCTGCCATTGAACATTTACATTTTCATGAACTCCTAACCACTAAGGTTTGACCAACTGAGAGACCAAAGCTGTCCAGTTTTTGTAAAGATAAATGATCTTTTGTGTTCATAACCATATTTAAAGGACAAGTATAAACTCAACCCTAAAGATACGGTACTTTAAGTTTTTTTGCCGCTAATATGTGGATTTTAACTTGTTTATAATTACGTTTATATGGACTGCTGTTAGTTTGATTGACTATAGAGCAGACTGAAATCACAGCAAGTATTTGGGTACAGATACTGATGATGACAACTATAGGCCATCAAAAAGGACTAGAGCTGATTTCAGGCCCACAAGGAATTTTGATGACTCTGATCCGAGTTCACCAGGTGCATCACGACCAGCTAGCCAGGATGTGCCAATGACTGATCAAACTGATGATGATCCCTATGAGGTTTGTACTTCCACAGTTAACCTTTCTAATAAGGCTAATCTTAATAGAATTTCCTGAATATCTCTTTTGTTTTGGATTTTCCATGTAGGATGATGAAAATGATGAAGGAGAGTTTGAGATGTACAGGGTTCAGGGAACACTTAGGGAATGGGTAACTAGAGATGAAGTCCGGCGTTTCATTGCGAAGAAGTTCAAGGAATTCTTACTCACATATATAAATCCGAAAAGTGAACACGGGGACTTTGAATATCTTCGACAGATTAATGAAATGGTATCAGGTAAATATATCTTTCGATGCTAACAACCTGTCAAGTCATTGTTGACCTTGTCAAGAATGAATTGAGCATTACAAGTTCTAACTGAGATCTTTTATCAATTTAGCTCTTCTCAAAATTGTTCATCCTTTATCTGCAGTTAATAAATGTAGCCTCGAGATTGATTACAAACAATTCATTTATGTCCATCCCAATATTGCCATCTGGCTGGCAGATGCACCGCAATCTGTCCTTGAAGTGATGGAAGAAGTTGCTAACAAAGTTGTCTTTGATCTTCATCCCAACTATAAGCAAATTCATCAGAAAGTCTACGTTAGGATTACCAACTTACCAGTTTATGATCAGATTCGCAATATAAGGTAACATAAGTTGCTTGCTTACTTTGGTTGACTACTTCTAGTGTAAAACGTTACTTGAATTTGTTTTTCTTTGCAGGCAGATCCATTTGAATACCATGATTCGTATTGGTGGAGTTGTCACCCGACGTTCTGGCGTCTTTCCCCAACTGCAACAAGTCAAATATGATTGCAACAAATGTGGAGCAATATTGGGTCCTTTTTTCCAGAACTCATACTCAGAAGTCAGGGTTGGTTCTTGCCCAGAGTGCCAATCCAAAGGACCATTCAGTGTCAATGTTGAGCAGGTAAACATTGTTTTGTATGTTTCCTGTAGAAAGAGAACTACAAAGTCGATAACCTAACTCCCTTTCTCAATCTGCTGCAGACGATATACAGAAACTACCAGAAACTGACACTACAAGAAAGCCCAGGAATTGTGCCAGCTGGTCGGCTCCCTAGATACAAGGAAGTGATACTGTTGAATGATCTTATTGATTGTGCCCGACCAGGGGAAGAGATAGTAAAACTCCAACTTTTTGTCTTGTTTATGATAACTTAATCCAAGTTAAAAGAATATTTTGGCATGTGAATCACTTAACGTCTCTTAAACTTGTATGATTTAAAACTGTTCTCCGACCTTTTTGCTAAAGAGAGGCACTATCGCTTTCTAATGTCAGGAAGTCACAGGAGTCTACACAAACAACTTTGACTTGTCCCTGAATACCAAGAATGGGTTTCCTGTCTTTTCTACCGTGATTGAAGCAAATTATGTTACAAAAAAGCAAGACCTCTTTTCAGTTTACAAGCTAACTCAGGAGGACAAGGAAGAAATTGAAAAGCTGGCCAAAGACCCCCGGATTGCAGAACGTGTATTCCCATGTTCCTTATGTGAATTCTATCTTGATAGTTGATTGTTCCTTTCGAATTGTAGACTATCTAGCAATCTCTTTTCTCATGTATTTTTATTGAACACAGATATTTAAGTCCATTGCCCCATCAATTTATGGTCATGAAGACATAAAGACTGCCATAGCTCTTGCAATGTTTGGTGGCCAAGAGAAAAATGTTGAAGGAAAACACAGACTGAGAGGAGACTTAAATATTCTCCTGCTAGGTGATCCGGGCACTGCAAAATCACAGTTCCTCAAGTAAGTATAAATCTAGAATGACCTGATTTTGAATCATTGAGTACTGTAATCACCATACAAACCTATCAGGTACGTCGAGAAGACTGGACAGCGAGCTGTCTATACAACTGGAAAAGGAGCTTCTGCTGTAGGGCTTACAGCAGCAGTACACAAGGACCCTGTCACTCGGGAATGGACCCTCGAAGGAGGAGCACTAGTTTTGGCTGATAGAGGAATATGTTTGATTGATGAATTTGATAAGATGAATGATCAGGATAGGTATGCAAATCTGATAGCTTCACTTTTAGCTGGTCTTCCCTACATTGTTTGCTGATTATAACATTCTTGTATTTCTCTTTTTCCTCTATTTATGTATTTTTTGTTTAGAGTGAGTATTCATGAAGCAATGGAACAGCAGAGTATTAGCATATCAAAGGCTGGCATTGTCACATCTCTCCAGGCCCGCTGTTCTGTTATTGCTGCTGCAAATCCTATTGGAGGAAGGTATAAGAGAACTGAATCTTGATGTTTTGAGAAACTTATGGTCCTAACAGTAGACATTTCCTTCTAAGTTGATTTTACTATTTGTCAGCTACCAGCTCTATCTTGGTAGTCTAGCTTAATCCATGTATTATAGCTGTGGTTTCCCTACATCTTTGATGGTCGCCAGATCTTGGATTCCTCAATTTTCTTAATCCACGTGTTATGTTTAGGTTTCCATTTTCTTTTGCTATAATGCAAGTTCATAACATTTCCTCACTTTAGATTGCTACCACACATTCACAGTATCCAATACCAACGCGGCAATCCATGCTTGTGAAGTTGTTCTAATATGCAAATACAATTTGGTAGATTCAAGTATTCTTCTTTATGGAAGTCATTATTTATCCTCTGAGCAGCTTATGCTCTGAAAGTTGTCTTTTCCTGTCATTTCTTTCCTGTTTCAGTTGAGTGACTTTGTTCTCTTAAATTCTTCCTTGTAGATATGATTCCTCGAAGAATTTCACGCAAAATGTGGAATTGACAGATCCAATCATTTCTCGGTTTGATGTACTCTGTGTGGTCAAGGTTATGTCTTATTCTGTTAAAGCCCTGTCAATATGGTTTAGCATTTCTTTCAGCAACTTTTACACTGAAGGAAATTAATTATGTGCAGGATGTGGTTGATCCAGTCACTGATGAGATGCTTGCAAAGTTCGTTGTTGACAGTCATTTCAGGTCACAAGCAAAAGGCGCTACTATAGATGAGAAGTCCTTTACTGATTCACGTGATGGTGCCCGTGCCAATATGGCTGCAACTGATCCCGAGGTTGTCCTTGCAGCTCATTTTTTCACCATTTGTTCGAACATTATGTTTTTGTTATAAACCTATATAAGTTTCTTTTTCCCACAGATAATTCCTCAAGAGATTCTAAAGAAGTACTTAACTTATGCAAAGTTGAATGTATTCCCGAAATTACATGATGCTGACTTGGACAAGCTCACACAGGTTTATGCTGAATTAAGGAGAGAATCTTCGGTGAGATTGCCATTCATTGGAGCTTCATTCCTGAACGATTTAAAGTATGTAGTTTAAACTTTTTAGCAATGACACATTCTCTCGTGTATTCCATGTGCATGTACAGCATGGACAAGGTATTCCCATAGCAGTGAGACACATCGAATCCATGATAAGGATGTCTGAAGCCCATGCAAGAATGCATCTTAGACAACATGTTACTCAAGAAGATGTCGACATGGCAATTCGTGTCCTTCTGGATTCATTTATATCAACTCAGAAATTTGGGGTGCAAAAAGCTTTGCAAAAGGTAACAATATCACCACTCTACCTCATTATCTCTCATGTTAGACCTACGGAAGACATGCATCACTTGAAATATTAGTATGTTACTACAAAATGTTCAGTGTATGTTATTTTTTCCGCATTCCTTACTTTTGGTAATGCTTATATATCTGTTAACCATTTTAATTTGGAGAAGGGTGGGATGACAATCTCTCCAGCAAAACCCCTCCCAAAGCCAAATATTTAAAGTTTCCCTGATTGATGTAGGATAGTGTTCTAAATGTAGTGTCTCTTTGACCAAAACAACTGAGAACAGATACATTTTTTCTTGAGAGATTTTAGATTGTATCTCACACGACCGACAAAATTTATATAACACCTTTTTGGACATGTGGACTGGGTCTCAATTGTTTATATTTTCCAAATGAAAGAAAATAAACTAAGAAAATGTCGATCAATTGAACAGTAAGGAAGAAATGAATGATGTTACTCCCAAATGTTGGTATTCCAAATAAAAGGAAGAAACTGATGTAGCTGAGTCGTATAAAAATGAGTTCAACGTTTTATCAAGACAACAATTTCTTTTTGAATTTTAAGCCAGGTGCTTCTTGAAATTAGTTAGGTTCCTCTCTAAATTTAGTTAGGTGGTGGGTTCAATTAGAGATGTGGCGACTAGGTGGTCTGCTTTGGGCTTATGCGAAGGCCATATGCAGTCCTTTTCTACATTTTTCTTTCTTCATGTATTTGGTTCAATACAGAGTGCCAACAATAGACACCCACTTTCTACAAGTCAAATGAAGAATGCCAAGTTTTTTTCGAGAATGGTAAGGCTGTTCTGTAAGTTTTAGTGGTTGTGTGAGATACAATGTAAAGCTGTCCATGTCTTCTCATGCTAGATGTGGATGTTGCTGATACATTCATATGCCCCAGTAATAGTTCTCTGTATAGACAGTTGAAATTGGTTTTAATTTTCATGCAGAGCTTCAAAAAATACATGACATACAAAAAAGATTTCAATGCTATCATTCTTCACCTCCTACGTGGGCTTGTAAAAGATGCATTGCAGTTTGAGGAAATTGTTTCGGGTTCTGTTGCCAACCTAGACCATATTGATGTCAAAATTGATGAGCTACAAAACAAGGTAATTATACCCGAAATCCCTGTTCTGCATATGATTTTTAATCAGGATTTTTATCTGTTACCTCCCAACTCTGCCAACAGTTGCTAATGAGCTTCTCCCATTCTAAAATCCTTGCAGGCGCTTGATTATGGCATGACTGATCTCAAAGCATTTTTCACAAGCAATGAATTTACTAAAGCAAACTTTGAGTTGGATGAAGAACGGGGTATGATAAGGCATCGCCTTGCAGCTCGATGATGGGGGCATGATCTATCTATTGTTCAGACTTGGTCATAGCTAGTTAATTCTGTATTCTTAAAAAAATTGTATACAATGACCTGAAATGAATGCAGAACTCTGATGTCTTTACATTATCTGTTGAGCGCCCAAAACATGGAATTCAGTTATAGGCTTCCACAAGGAATGTGTTTGTTTTCACTCGTATCAGAGAACTCAATTTGATTTCGTAAAATCAAGTTCTTTTGACCATGAAAAGATCTTTTATAATTTCAAGTTGAGCACTTAGTCGAAATGTCATCTTAAATTTTGAATTGAATGTAACATGAAAGAAATTTAGAAAGTTTAACACATTACAAAAATGTGTTTCCTGGAACTTCAGTCCAACTAAAAAAGAGTCGAATTGAAATGTTAATTGGTCAAATGAAAAAAAAAGATTGATAATTGAGCCAAAAACTTGTTGGGTTAAGTTTTTCGATTTTTTTTTCCAAATAATTTTTGGTTGAAAAGTGAGGCACTTTCAAAAGCAATATTTTGGCAACATTCACAAACACAAAAGATTACAATTATCCAAATATGTTTTAGGTTCCGTTTGTTTTTATCAAGATAAAGACATCTTAATTTGGATACATATCTAACTTTTGTCTGATTTCTCATAATTTATCTTTATATTTAAAAAATAATAAATATAATTTTTCAAAAATTATTACTTTACATGTTATATCAACAGAGTAGTAGAGAAAATATTAATTTTATATAATATTATAAAAATTATTTATGTGATGAAGCACGCCCTAAAAGTTAATAATAATAATAGTTGTGCACGAATAATATCGTTTAATACGCGAATTATATATTATAAATCTAAAATTATAATCTTAAACTATGAGATAAAATAATATAAATCTTAGTAGAAGATTATCTAAAACTAAATTTAAGATAAAATCTATACCTTGTTTGGTTGAAGTCAAATTTAATGTCGAAATGTCCCTAACTTTTATCCCGCCCGATAAACGACCCCAGTGTCTCATTTCATTTTACCTAAATTAGTAGTGCACGAAAAGTCTTAAGAGATAGAAAGAAAAAAGAGAGACAAATCAGCTGAAATTTGTGAAATTATGGGGATGCTGAAATGGGTAACGATAGCAGTAGTGGTAGCGATAATGGCAACGATGAAAGGATTAAGTAGCCAATTAGGTTTTGAAAAAGAGGCAGCAATTGAATGGTTGAAACAAATGTCGGATCGGTTAGGAAATTGGGCGATCCCTGCATATGTAGGTCTTCATACAGTTACATTAGCACTTTGTCTTCCTTACGCTGTGTTCTTCGAAGCTGGTGCTTCTCTTCTATTTGGATTCTTCCCTGCTGTTTTCTGTGTCTTTTGTGCTAAAATTCTTGGCGCCTCTCTCTCTTTCTGGATCGGCAGGTATGTGGAACCTTTCGAATTTCGAGAGTTAAATGAGTTTCTCTTTTATTGATCTTTTCATATGCCTTATAAATATTTTGAATTGTCAATTTATTACTCTCTCTCCGTCCTAATTTATATGAGGTTCCTAGTTTGGGTAGTCAAACAACTCTTCCTTGCACTATGATTTTGTCTAACTTTTTTCAGATATTGTGAATTATTAATTATGCAAACCTATAGTACTTTTTATATAGTAGTTTTCAAACATGTAAATTTTATTATAAAATACTCGAAGAATCTATGTTATGTTTGAAATTGAGTAAACCACGGAGCTGTTTGACTCCTAAAACTGGTCAACCCTCGTATACATTGGGACTGAGGGAGTACGACTTATAGTACTTTTTACATGTATAATATGTGGTCATGCATGTATAATACGTGGTCATGTCGAGGGTCTATGGGAAACAACCTATCTACCTCACAAAGGTAGGGGTAAGTGTAAGTGTAAGTCTGTGTACTTCTTACCCTCCCTAGAGCCCACTTGTGTGTTTAATTTGGGTATGTTGTTGTTGTATAGTACTTTTTACCTAGTTACCAAATATGTAAATTTTATTTTAAAAAAAGTTTAATTCCATTTCTGAATTCTCTCGAAATTTGAAAGGTGTCATATAAATTGGGACAGAGGGAGTATCTCTTAGTGCGCCTATGTGGTTTTGTTTAGCTTGAAACGAATATTGAGTAAATTGGTTATGTGTGATTGGTTTGAAATTTAGAGATTTGCCTTTGGAAGATGATTTTTTTTTTTGGGTTTGACAATGGAATGGACTCGAATAGAGTGGAATTGGATATGGAGGTTTAGTACAGCTGACTGAACTGATTTGGGATTGAGGTGTAGTTTTTCATTGGTTTCAGGGAGTAGATACTAGGAGTGGCCAGCCGGCCGGTCGCTCGGCCTGGCGTCGTCCGGGCGCTCGGGCGGATCGGTCCCCGGCGGGCTCAAGTGGCTCTGCCCAAGGATCGAGCAGTCCTGCCTCATCCCGATCCCGCCGGGCTGCCTGGGTCGGGCCTGGGGCGGATACGGGGCGGGTTTTCATTTTCATTTTTTTTTTAAAAAACAACATATGTATAAAAACTCAATAAACAAAATAAGATAGTGTAATAAAACATCCCAAGACTGCTTTTGTGCTCTTTATATTATTTAATAGACATATGATTTTTTGTAATACAAATACAATTGTCTAAATCTAAATTGCAACTTTGTGGTGTTGTCCAAAAGTTACAAATTACATAATAAAATTACAATTAAAAAAATTACATTCTCAAAAACCTGCGTTTCTAATTGCTTGATGATTTCTGTGGTTCTTCTATTGGAATTGGTATTTGCTGGTCAAATTGATCCATCGCCGCCTCCACTACCTTCTGCTAAGATTTCGCCAGAAGTTTTCATCATCTTCTTCGCTGATCTCCTGCTGATCAGACCTTTCCGCTTCGCCAGATCCAATCTCTCAATAATACCGCAATTTCCAAGCCGCCTCCCGCTAACGAAAGTGTCCTGTGGGTCTCCTATTTGATATCCGGTCATAAAAAGCGCCAGACGCAAATTGACGACGCTGAATGTTCAAAACATCTCGAGTCATCAATGAAAGTGTCGAAAGGTCTTCATTCCCCTCTAGTATTTCAAAGAAGTCTTCATGTTCATCTTCATTGATAACTTCTTGATACTGGCATGTAACCTCAGAAACAAAAAAATATCCAACTCGCTAATTTGGTTAGTAGTAGAGGTACGACTGACATTCTATTTCTGAGGCTTTCAATACTAGCCGCAGTAAACAACATGTCTTTTTTAAGTGAGGTTGTATTGAAGATGCAAGAAGATGGTAATGAAGTCGGTAAGTTACTAGCATTTTCTTGTTGATAAAATCTATATATATTTTTGCATCGTGTTCTACGCTAGACAATACTTTCTTTAGTTTGTTCAATGTGTGGTGGGTGATTTAGATTTTTGGGACTTGAGGTGGTAGTACTTCTATACAATCGTAGAATAGTTTCAATTAGTGATTTAGTACCGCTCTATTTTAATAGTAGGATTTAATACGTAACCAATAATATAAATAGAGGAATAGAATAAAATATTTTTTTTATTTTGAGAAACATTTTTTTAATAGCTGCCTTATAAGTTGGTTTTTCCATATATTCACTAAGTAATAAAAATATTAGAGTTATATAAAATAACATAGTTGAAATAGTAGGATAATATATACCGGAAAATTCTTTTGTTGCTTGAAAAAATTTCTCTAAAAATACAATAAGTTCAGAAAATTTTTCCCAATCACTATCTAAAATCATATCTCTATGTTTATTGTATTTAGAGCCTACAATCTCCACATAGTAGGTTAATTTGACCAGCACTGGTCCTGGACAATATCAACATGTGAACCTTGTCCCGATGGAGCGAAATGGCTCATACACCCGCTTTGAAGCCTGGTATCGGGCATACCTAGTCGATGAGCACTTACTACGTGTCTAATTAAACCCCCCGTCCTCACCGTGACCTTTTTCGCTTTTTTAAATTTTAAAACATTTTTACAAATTTTACATATGGCTACTGGATTCTCTACGTCCCTATCAAAAATGTCCATGCATCCGATTTTAATGGTCGCTTGTCGACCTCGCCTCATACCAGTGGGAATATGAGGTATTTCACTGGGCGTGCACTAGCGGGTGTGTTGTCATCAACATTAGCGGGTATATCATCTAGATCATCGCCTTCAAATTAATGTCTTCGAGTTCTAGAAAATAGTTCCTGGTCTAAATCTAATGGTATTGTAGGAAAATGTCGAGTATCAACAAAATCATCCTGTAGGAATAAGATGACTAGAAGAAGTACCTTTGCCCTCAAGCTGCTCCTACTAGTTAAGCACCCTTACCCTTTACCCTTACCCTTAAACATACCTTTAATCCTTCCATTTTAATTATGATAATAAATAAATAAATAAATAATTAAAGACAATAAAATTAAGTGATCTAAACTAAATAAATGACAATAATAATTTAATGAAGGAACGATCACCAAACACGACGTAACGCCGACGTAATCGAGAGGTTGAAAATTGAAACTTTGCTCGATGGAAGATCCTCAAGCTAGTTGCCAACTTCACTACCAATTCCCAAATGAATAAATAAAATTAAATATTTAGCAAACAATGTAGACTTGTAGAGAGATATATTGAGAAATTAGAGAGATTGTAGGAAGATTTGTGAGAAAGATGAAGAGAAAATGAGTTATTTATAGTTAAAAAATTGGGTTAAAGTGTAAATATAATAACTTATGGGTTAAAAATAAATATTAAGGGGTAGGGTTGGGTTAAAATGGCTTGGCCAACGGCCATTTTAGATTATGGCCGCTGGTGCAACGGTCCATTTTTGCAAAGGGGCGGGTCGGGTCGGGCGGGCTCGGGTCTCGCGGCCTGGGCGGGCTCGGTCTCGCGGGACGAGACATCGCCCCGCCCCGAAGCCCGAGTCCCGCTCGCAAATTTTTTTTTTTTTTTTGGCGGGTCGGGCGGACCGACGGGCTCGGGTCGGGCTGTCCCGGCCCACTGGCCAGCCCTAGTAGATACTCGTGAATCTGTTCGCTACATTAACAAAGATTGTCTGGGTCTTCGAATTCCATTTGACAACTAAATTATATATTTTGTCCGTTAGAAATCATATGTGATTTGTGATTAGGGGTGGTTGTTTGATTTGAACTTGTTTCTTTAAATTCATCAAGCCTGTCTGGGTTTTCCTAATTTCATTTGACTGCCGAATTGTATGTTTTGCCTTGAGAAGATAACTTGTTTTAGTTTGCAGGATGAAATGGACTCGAATAGAACCATAGGCGGAGCTAGAATTCTTAGTTTATGGGTTCTGGAAAACAATTATTTTTGCTTACTGGGTTCTGGAAAGATTTTTAATTGCATATCATATGATTTTTTTAACACAAATACAGGGTTTGAGCAAAAGCTACTGGCCGAACCCGTAGCTAAAGCGGTGGCTCTGCCACTGAATAGAACAGAATGGATATAGTTGCTTGATTGATTTAACGAAGTAGATACTTGACAATTTGTTTGCTTGAATACATAAAGACCGTATGGGTTATCAAATTTCATTTGACAGCTGAATTGTATATTTTTGTCTACTAGAAAGCATAGATGATTTGTGATTAGGGGTGATTACTTGGTTTCACGAGCTTATTGTTTCGTATTCATCAAGCCCATCCAGCCTGATACATATATTATATGGAGTGAAGTTCTTTGTAGGATTAGGTGTGAGGTTTAGATAATCCTTAATTTGCCTTAAAAAGCTAGTAAATTTTTCTTTAGTTTGGGAATGAAATGGACTCAAATAGAACAAAAAAGATATAGAGGATTAATATAGGGAACTTGGGGTCGAGGTATAATTACTGATTGATTTAACAAAGTAGATACTTGAGTAATAGTTAATTCATAAAGACTGTCTGGGTTTTTGAATTTTAGTTGACAGCTGAGTTGTATATCTAGTCTCCTAGAAATCATAGGTGATTCGTGATTAAGGGCGATTGTTTGATGTAGGAGACTAGATACTCATTACTCATGAGCTTGTTGTTTCAAATTCATCAAACCTGTCTATGTTTCCCAATTTCATTTGACCAAATTGTATGTTTTGTCTACAAGAAATCATATCATCTTCTTCTCGTGAGTCAAAATGAGGAGATTGTGAAACGCCCTTTAATTTTAATTTCTTTGGAGGATAAGTTTATTTCAGAGTAATTTTTCACCCTCATTATCTTTCAGTGGACTGGAATAGCACGTTTTGTCTTTACATTTGAAAATTGAAATAAGTCTAACAAGGTTTCTTCTCTTTAGGCTTTGCAGTTAAATATAGGGCTGATAACATTTCTGAGTAAAAACTTCCAACAGTAGCTATTTGTGAATAATACTTGCTAGGCTAAAAAAAATCATGTAAAAGCTCGGAGAAGTTAGTTTTGTGAAATGGTATTATATCTAATAATCTCTTAGTTTGACCTATAAAGAAAATAATCTCTTTTTATTGTTCTTTTCTTTACAGGGCAAAAAAGGTAATTAATATCATAGATGAATATACAAATTAGGGAAGGTGACGAAAGCATGTAAGAATCAATACCCTCTTAGCTATCATTTGGAGATACAAACAGATGTCAATCTATGTCTTTTTGCTTGGACCTATCTGATGTGCTTGTAATACTTTCTTAAATGATTTGCAACTTACAATTCCATGTATCCGACTCTCAAGGTCTCATTCTTTTTAGATATTGAACTTCTCGCACTTTTTCTTCTATCTTGAGCACCATCATTCAGATTCTGGTTATAGCATAATGGGTCATTGTCTGCTGCTGCTAATTCTGTTGGACACAAGAAGTCATAGTTGCCTTGCGACATTTCTATATTTTCGTCCGGTAACAGTTAGTTTCTAGAATTCTTCATTGCTCTTGTATCCTTAAGATATTACCTGAAGTCCTAACACTTGTAGTTGAATTTTGGGTAAAATGTAAATTTAACCCGCATCTGATGCGACAATATAATGAAAGTACCTAAAAGGGAGAAAAAAAGTTATTGTAGGAATGATGCCTTATAAGATGATGATTGTTCACTTTGAGAGATCTTCATTTTCCCCAAATATGTCATTCCAATGATGGCACCTGGGAAAATATGATAAAGGGTAAAGCTGTTTATAAATGGTTGAATATGAATTTTTAGTTGAGAATCATCTTCTTGTTTGCCCAAGGTTACGAAATTTTACTGCCTTTATATACTTGTAATCTTCTCTTTTAGAAGCCAACTCCTTTCTCTGACAGAAGGTGTTAATCTAGTGACTCAAAGGTATTCTCATCCCGGAGCTAAAGTTAAACCTATGGAGGTGATTTATATCTCGTGGCACTTGCATGTTCTTATTAGTTGATATATGTTGTTTGAAAACAAAGTTGAAACAAGTCTTAGCATGTCGAAGGAAAGGCAGTGATCTGTCACTATATCATATGTTAGTTTCTTTTATAGATTCTTTTTTTTCTTTGAACCATGTAATATTTGGTTTCTGATTTATCAAAAAAAGTTATTGGAATTCTCCATTATAGACAGTATTGTTTAAAGCTGTAACCTGAAGGATATACCAATACTAAAAACAGAGTCATGATGTCAAAACGGACCGCGCATAGCGGGAGCTTAGTGCACCGGGCTGCCCCCTTTTTTAGTTATTTGATTAAATTCATCAAAAATGGAACAATTTGAGAAAAAGCTGTTTGGAAGTAATAGAACTTTCAGGAAAATAGCATATAAGCCACTCAAGTAGTCTTTTGATTGTTTAAGCTTTTGAATCTTCATGTGAACTCATTCGGAAACTTCATTTGGTATTTCCATCTGCCTGATCCTTGGTGAGCAGAGGTATCCAGTACCTATGCTAGTGGGAGGTGCAGGTACCCATTAGAATATTTGAGGGGTGCACAAGCTGGTCCAATCACTACTGTTATCAAAGTAAAAAAGAAAGAAAAAATATGGCACTGGCAGATTTGTAGCTTGATTCTTAGAATCGGCACACTAGATTAGACCATGAAATAAAAAAGTGAAGAAGGCAGAATGTTGCTTGAAGGAATATGGACTACATTTGTTTGAGGATGTATAAAATGAGACAGCAAATAAATGTGGGGGGAGGGATGTTTTTAATACGATCAGCTTATAAACAACTAGTTGGAGGTGCTATTGGAATGAGAAGAGGTTATTGCTAGTTTGACTACTTTTATTTCCATCAACTGAAAACATAACATACAGTTAAACTGGAGAGCTCAGCCTTTTCTTTCATCTTTCACTCCTACAGACATAGGAAAATATATTCTAGTGGTTGGATTTCAGGATAACAGGTGACGAGATTGTCTATCTGTTCCCCTTCCCCTCTTTTCGCCATGTCCTTCTACTGCTTAACCGAAATAAGTGCATAGTATCTCAGGAGGTGCACTTTTAAACATTTCACCCTGCCGTTGCAATTCTAAGATTGTATTTTTCCAGGTTTGTGTTTCGGAGTTCCAGCTCTGCTATAGGGTGGGCGCAAAACAACAAATACTTTCATGTGCTTTCAAGGGGTGTTGAACGAGATGGATGGAAATTTGTACTTCTTGCCCGTTTCTCACCTATACCTTCTTATGTCATCAACTATGCCTTGGCAGCCACCAAAGTTAGGTTCTTCCTGGATTTTCTTCTTCCAACAGCAGTCGGTTGCCTGCCCATGATTTTGCAGAATACATCTATCGGCAGTCTTGCCGGTGCTGCTGTATCCTCTGGCTCTGGATCTAAATCATCCAATTTATGGTCATATATTTTTCCTCTTCTTGGGATCTTAGCGAGTATCCTCATATCTTTGCGGGTGAAAAAGTACTCCAAGGATATATCAGCCGCTGAAGCAGTTTCTACGGAGGATAATGACAACAATAGATTGTCTGAAAGGAAAAAAGGAAAAGGCTCAAAGAAACAGTAATATCATCTACAGGTTTTGCGTTCCTTCTTCCCTCTTTAATTTCCCCCCTGATGGTGGTTGAAAGGGAGGGATGTATCGAGCCGGCTGACAAAGCCTGCTCCCTTTGCAGGTAATGTAAAAGAAAGAAAGTGAATTGGGATGAGAGCATGCTGTTTTTTTACAAGAAAGAAGTTGACAATCTTTTGGCTCCTCTTCTAGAGGACGAAAAATGTTCTGTTTTTATGCTGGCTGATGTTTCAGCCAATTTCGGTAAAGCTTATAGCCACCTTCCCTATGTGTTATGGCCAAAATCAATTCTTGAAACGCAAGGAGATACTGTTGACTGACATTGAAAAGAGAATTTCTAGTTAAGCTTAATGGATAAATGCTTTCTATTCTCCCCGACTATGCATTTTGGTTCACCATGTTTAAAGCAGTTTATGATAATAGGAAATGAAGTAGCATATAATTTTCTATTTGTGTCTAAGGATTGTGGAAACAACCTCTTGCAGAAATGTGAGGTAAGACTGCGTATAATAGACCCTTGTGGTCCGGTCCTTCCCCGGACCCCGCGTATAGCGGGAGCTTAGTGCACCGGATTGCCCTTTTTTTCACAATTCTTTTGTTTGCTATTTCTTTTCTCTTTTCCTGCATCAGTTATCTCCAACAAGCAGAAATGATTAAGTTTTGTTGTTGAGTTGTGAAAGTACTGTTATCTGGTGACTGTTGAGGTTAGCCGAGTTGGATAGAAGCATAGAATCAGTCCTAATTATAAGCAATGAAGCGCTCAATAGAAGGATGTTGCGAGTTGAGCAGGGCTAGTGAGTGACTTGAAGTAAAGTTGTATGGTGTGACGCGCCTCAGGCTTCACCCTAATTCTCATCTAAGGTTAAATAAGATTAGATTAGTTTCACTAAATTTTGTTCTCGAATGATTTATCGATGAAATTAGGCTCAAGTGTAAGAAAATTTCTTGTGATTCCCCTCCTTTCTCTTTTGAGAAGGCATACCCGCATAGATAGGTAACCTAAAGAAGAGCTAGAAAAAGGAAAGAGACACCTTAACTTAATAACTCTATTTATTGTTCCTATGTGGAAGGTACGCTCAGCCCCTGATACATTGCTTTTTTTCAATCCTTGTGGCTAGGGATTATGAGTAGGTTGCATGTGATTTAATTCTATGCAAAGCAAAGAACAACAATAATAGTGACAGCTAAAATGTCTAGTGTAGAAGTAGCAGGGGTGGATTGACTACTCGATATTTTCGCTTAATTTGTCTGAGACCCTTTTAAAGTAATATCTGGCAACATAAATTATACTGCATGTAGTTAGACAAGCATCAGTTCTTAAAGACAGTTAATATAACTCGAAATGAATATGTAACACTTCTTTTTAGTCTGTTTAAAAGAATATCATATTTTGATATTTAGAAATAATATGATTTTAAAATTTTCATTTTACTCTTATAATTTATAATCATACAAATATGAAATGTCTATGGCTTATTTTAGATTATGAGTTTTAAAAATCTTTTTTTTTTAATTCCGTATTCAATCAAATAGTATGACATAAATTTAGGAGGAAGAAGTATGTGGTATGCAGTGTTCTTCAAGTTAATTAGCACTTTGGAATGCAACTTCTAATTGCAGAAAAGATGATAATGGATTATTTAACTGATGCCATTTTCTTGTCTTGCGATTGCAGGCGGAAGATTCTCTCTCTAGTTTAATGCATAGTTGAAGCAAAACTCACACGGCCACATGAACATGTCAATGGTTAACCATAACTCAATCCATCCATTATCTTCTTTCTTTCTTAATTACTTCCTCCGTTTATATTTATGTGATATTTTTCGCTTTTTGAGAGTCAATTAATGTGATTAAACTTTGAAGCTAAATTAGATTAGATTAGTTTTAACATTTTAAGATTAAATTTTATATATTTGAAAACTACATAAAAAATAGTATAAGTTGCAACTTTTCTCATATTTATCAAGTTGTTGAAAAAATACATCTTAAAATGTTGTTCAAAGTTTATACAGTTTGAATATCGAGAAGTGAAAAGTTTAACATAAATTGAGTTGAGAAATCCATTTGGAATCAATTGCAATCAGTGACGGAGTCAAAACTATTACTAAGAGGATTCATCATCTAATATATATACGTAAAAAAAAATATTGACCTTATATGTAAAATGTGATTTTTCAACAAAAGAGACCAGATGAAACCCTCCTGCCCCTCTAACTCCGCCGATGATCGCAACCTTTGATTTCTGAGATATTGAGCCCACCTCTATCTCTCTTTATTTAAATATCAGATTTAGTTCGCATAATGTAACGCTCAAACCAATTGCGGTGTTAGTCACAACTCACAAGTCCCTCAATCTTTATTACTTTAACCAAGTCCGGGGGCTCTTTTTATTTTTCTTCTTTTGATCCATCTATTAAATTTAGTTATAATTAGAACTGAATGCGAAACCTGACACCCTTTAAAGCTCTTCAGCTGAAGTGCTTACATATTTAGGCACATATTAGATGGACTGGAATACTTATTTTTTGTCGAGTTAAGATAATGACATTTTATTATAATGTTAATCATATGTGACCGTTGCAAAGAGCAACTGGTTAGTTACAAGTAAGGTTAAAGGAGGAACGATACTATAGAGTGACGACCAGTATAAATATAATACTATAACTATGACGTAAAGGAAAATTTAAGTTCTATGTGTTCAATCTTTAAAGTAAATTAATATTGAATTCGCATTATTTCTTAAATTGTGAGTTTAGAGTTTAGACCTGTTACATGTATTGCAATTTTAATGAATCTTTATACATAAATTTATATTTTGTGTTGAAAGTATTAAGTAAAGATACTCTTTAAATTTATATTAATATTGGTATTTTTTTTAAATGAAGGATTAACTGCAAGAATATGGTGGTCTCTAATGGAGTTCTTACCGCTGAAAATGGGAGAAAGCAATGATTTGATTGTGAAGCTTTTAGATAAAGTGGTGACTGCTAATTTCGAAAATGGAGTTAAGCTCTGTATTTGTAGATTTTTGTTGGGTATTGGAGTTAGGAATTTTTTTCTTCTGATTTCTGGGTCTTTGTCCTTTGTTTTAGATGCAAATGTGCGAGTTTAAGTGTCTTTTTGAAAATATAATCCAAACTCAAGGGTAATGATGTATTTTTCAAAAAGTGAACACATGATCAAGAATTTAAGAAAAATCATCATCTATTACATATATCTAAAATATAATTTTACCTTGATTTTAGCCGAGTGCCTCTCAAAAATAATCGTTTTACCTATCAAAATAGAAGTAACATCTGTGTACATTCTACTCTCTAGATCCTATATTGTGGGATTTTAATGAGTATGTTGTTGTTGTTGTTGTATACAGTGTGATTTTTTTACGGGAGGAAATCCCTCGCTCTATAATTTCAATAAAGCATAATAGATACAGAGAGCTAGTACATATACTTGACTTTAACTAACTTGATATTAATATGTAATTGATTGATTAAATCGTATTGTGCTTATGAAAGACTACATTCAAAGGAGCAGAGAAAATTAATCTGTACTACTTATATGATATCAATATTCTTGTTCATGTGGTATCTGTTGTTTGTGTAATATGAGTAGTCCAGGGGTTATTAATTGGATCCAGTTGTTGCATTAAATGACAACAATATCTATGGATATTCACAAGTTATGTCTATTTTTACTCGTTTAGTTTGGAAAATCAAGAGATAATTTACTTCCTTCGTTCACTTTTATTTGTTCAGTATAATTATCATTTATTTATTACTTTTTAAGGGGTGTATCAAGTTAAATATGGACGGAGTGAGTATATGATACTCAATTTAGAGGTAAATCCAGAATTTCAAAAAGATGAGTGCACTATTATGTAGCGGTGGATCTATTATATAAATTTAATCAGTTCAACAAGATAAACATAAGATTTAAACTTATAAACTCACTAAAAAAGATGCACCCAATCATCATTGCATTATATGATACGTTGAGCTTGGATGCATACATCTGTATTAAAAAAAAATATAACACTAATATATGTGATTTAGGGAGGGAGCATGAGTTCATGTGAACCTAGGGACCCCGCCTAGATACGCCCTTACTGGGCACTTAATGTTACAATTATAACTGTGTCAAGTTGTAATAATTGATCTGACGATCTTGCAAAGGTACTATAGTTATTTAGTTGCATGATTTATCGATCATGTGACTTGGTTACAACGGTTAATACAACTGTTGACAGACTTGGCACTTGCACATGTCATGTGCTATAATCAGCTGCTATCTTATTGCACGTCTGCCCTTGTGCTTTTGCTTTTTGGTTTGATGAAGCAAGTATTTGTTTTGGCAAATATGTGGGATAAAATCGGGTTCAAAATTTAAAGTTTATTGAGTTTAATTAATATATTATTGTAATAAATGCACTTTGCTATTATGTGTTCAGAATCTAATATTTATTAAACGCATGCGCGCGCGCGCACACACACATATATATATTAGTTATGGCAAGCTATGTTTTTCTAAACATGAAAATAAATCTTTTCATACATATTTTCGTTAGAAAAAAAGGTTGAATAAAGTCATTTTACAATTTGAATAGAAGAAAATGATTCAATAAAAAAAATTTATGCGTTAATTTTTATATCTTTTATGTGTAAAAATTAAAAAAAAGTTA
The DNA here is from genome assembly GCA_029783415.1 of Anisodus acutangulus. NCBI lineage: Eukaryota > Viridiplantae > Streptophyta > Magnoliopsida > Solanales > Solanaceae > Anisodus > Anisodus acutangulus. The sequence continues at coordinate 57,086,732 of CM056492.1, read as the reverse complement.
TATAAAAAATTAAAAAAAATTGTGAAGGGTTACAAAACCAATTGAGCGACAATTCGCCGTCATCATGGCCGTGGTTCACTGTGGCACCATGCATTATTAGCAATATATATTTGACAATTAAGGGAAGCAACCAGATTAAGCCGCGACCAGAAAACAATTAAGGATATTGTTAATTTATAATGTTTGAGCATTAATGGACTAACGTATATATGTACGTGATATAAATTCGAGTACAAAACAAGAAAAGGGAGCATCTAACCTTAATGCATGGGTTAATTTTAGCCTAATCAGACGAAAATTAGATACAGATTTTATGTCAAAGGAAAAAAAAGGTTTAAAGTACCCCTGCAATCAGAGCCAAGATTTTCAATAAGGAGATTAAAAACATGTTAATTCGTCTGTTTCATTATAACTGTCATTTTAATTCAAAAAAATTATTTCAAAATGAAGAAAAATACAATCTAAGAACATATAGTTCTCCCAAAATTCTCCAATATTTATTTCACTAATTGATAGTGTAATCACATGTTTATCAAACACGAACTACATCGAAATAGCCACAGTCTAAGGTTGTACCTGTTACAGACAATTGTTTCCAACGTTAATAGAAGATTCTTTAATGAAGAACCCTTTGTTTCAGGAACTTTTGAATAAGAGAAGAAGGAAAAGAAGTTTTCTGTTTTTGTTTCTTACAGAGAATCAGCGAGGAGTTCCACAGACTCCTCTTTTGATATTGTAAAGCGACACATCGGTTTAAGAGTGTCCTAACTGATGTGTCTTTTCTTTAATTATAAATTAAATATATAACTAATTATATATATTTATTTATCTCTTTAATATGAATCCGGGTTAACCCATATGGATGACCCGATCCAATTTTTTTCACAAAATAATAATCACTTTAGGAATTCAAGAATAGTGGGTTATTATTTTTAACTGTACCCTTAATATTAAAGAAAAATGCATGGTACTTAAGAGGAAACAATCGATCCACTTTTATTAAAAATGATAACTTAGTAAACTATTTTTTATATTTATTATTTTCTTAATGACATGAAATGAGCTAAAGCAACCATTAAAATGAGAAAGAGGGAGTAAAATGCAACATTTACCACTTATCAAGAAGATTTAACAATGTATAGACGATATACAAGAATTAGTTTTACTCTATTAATGCAATATAATTTTTCAATGAAAAAAATTCAATTGAACCCTCTTACCCTATTTCCTCTCTGGCACTACTATTTTTGTGACATTGATTGCAATTTTTTTTACTATTACATTGTATGTACTTTGACGTTTTTCTATTATAACCATCTGGCATTAGAAACACACTAATCCGGGTAATTTGAATTCAAGATGTGTAGGACTTTATTATAGAGAAAGTATTTTCTACCAATAGTTTATCAGACGACGGAACCCTTTAGTCGTAGTTGTGGTGGAGGTAGAGTTTGTTGGAGATTTTACTCTATGGTACTTTATAAAGCAGTACGGGAAGTATATAACTATTACAAGTATTCGAAAGGATAAACAAAGATTCAATAATTCATCTAGAAATCTGAAAATTACAATAGAACCACAAAACTGAAATTACAATTTTGTTGAAGACGGAAAAATGGAAACTGTTTTCGCTGAGTCGAGTGTGGCACTCTGTCCTTAAGACAATATTGCCCCGTATGTATCCTTTATACGTCCTGGACAATTTGTCTCCCAAGATAAAACAGCAATGGAACACTTGAGCAAATGAAACTCAAATGCTACCGTGAAGAATATTGAGCAACGAAATGATGCTCGGAAGTTGTAGGAAGAAAACTGTTTTGGTTGTGTATTTTCGTGAGTTGTATGAACTGTTAATCGTAGTGCTCAACAATGGTGTAAGGGGGTGTTTATATAGGTGAGGGAGGGGACTGAAAAACTGCCTCCATAATAGCCAAATAATGGCCATTATGGAGGTAGTAAAGTCACCAACATAAATGGTGAAAGACCAACGGATTTGGCCATTATAGGAGGAGTAATTCAGCCAAAATAAATGGCTGAATTGAGTGCTTAAGCCGCTTTGACCGTCGAAATTCGACTTTCAAAACTTCAGGGACCAAATCAGTACATCTTGAAACCAGTGGACCAAATCAGTACATCTGAAAGAATTTTGGAATCAAACTGCATTTACGGCAAAGTTTTCTGGCCCAAAAGATAATATCGAAGGCCCACACCACGACCCGTGAACCCAAACTGACCGGACGGGCAAGGCGGCGTGTGGTCTTTCTCTAACCAAGCACATCTAGGTCCTTCCTCCTTTAAACACATGGGATACCCCTTGGGGTCCCAAACCCCAAACCAATTTCGAGTCTTATATACACAACAATTCTTTCTTCCTCTACCGATGAGGGAGAATTGAACACAACACCACACTTTCCATGCTTCAAACACCTCACTTCGTGAACCAATATCTCTTTCATTTCTCAATGAAATTTGACGATTCTTGGCCCTACGGTTATCTACGTACTTAGTAGATCATGCATGTGTGAAGAACCGGATTCTCCAACATACGTAACACTAGTGTTTAAGCCGTTAAAGTTGGTCGGTCGCAACTCCCGCCAAAGACTAATTTCCAACAGAGTTTTGACTACTATGATAGTATGATGTAAACCCTATATTTATCTTGAGTATTTCATTTAATATATATAAACTATTAACTTAAAACTTAGTAACTCAAAAGTGACTAAATTTCAAAGTCGTACATTTTAAATTCTTGATTCGCCCTAGTAGTGGGGAAACTAGAATTTTTACCAAGCTGTGTCAAAATATAAAAAAAATAAACATATAAAAAAATCAAAGAGGATTCAATACATAATATGTACATAAAAAAGATTTTTTTTACTTAATCTACGCAATATTAATTTTTCAGCGAACCTTGAATACATGTGGCTCTACCACTGCCCCGAGTGGTAGAACCTTTAGCAAGGGCGGATCTGGAGGCATGCATACGGGTTGATCACGATATATATATATATATATATTCCCCTGTATTGCTTTATATTCTCATGTAGTTTTATTTTTGGTGATATGTGTTCCTTAGTGTACTTTGTTTATCTTATATATCTGCGTTAGCTTCTGCTTCCTTTTGTCATAATGCGCTACCATGGTGTATTGGATTTTGTTATCAGCATGTTCATACTGCTTTAATTTCTTTTCTGGGTCTGACTGTTTCTCTTGATTTGCTTGTGATTATGCTTTGTCTTGAGCCTAGGGTCTCCCGAAAACAGTCGCTCTACCTATTAAGGTTGAGGTAAGGTCTGCGTACACTCTACCCTCCCCTGACCCCACATTGTGGGATTTCACTGGGTATGTTGTTGTTGTTGTTGTACTTTATTGTGAACTCAATTGTATTTGTAATATTAACTTAAAGTCGCGGTAAGAACTCATAATCTTCAAATTCTGAATTCGCCAATGCTTTTAGTAAAATACTCTACCAAAGAGTTTTGCAAGTAACATGTGCACGTGCGTGTGATGCTAGACTTGCTAGTCGCTGACCCTTGGAGACTTTCGAGATACAAATGTGCACAGGATTAATTACATTATCGATTGCTCATTAAATTCAGCTTCTTGAATCCAGTGACTGTTAACCAATTTACTAAACTGGAGCTATTAACTGTTCAAGTTACAGTTTATTTAACACGTTAAGAGACTATTATAAATAATGGCTTAGGACAAGTGCATTTTCTCATCCACAAACCAAAAAAGTCCCAATAAGTTTCTTTTTGTGCTTTTGCTCTGTAAAAAGAGTAAAGAGCAACATAGAATAGAAACATCATGGGCTTCAAATGGATGATGATGTTGTTGGTGTGTGTGCTATTATTCATAGGAGGAGCAATGGGGGTTAATCCCAAGAAGCCAGTGAATGTCCCATTTGGAAAAAACTATGAGCCTAGTTGGGCTTTGGATCACATCAAATATCTCAATGGTGGTTCTGAGATCCAGCTCCACCTTGACAACCGCACTGGTAAGATGTTATTTTTTTCGAGTTTTGATGTGTTTGGTACGACGAAAGTCATTTATTTTTCTAGTGTTAGTTATAGTGAGGTCCAGCTCCACCTTGACAACCGCACTGGTAGTGTTTGGTATGACGAAAGTCTTTTTTTTTGTGTTAGTATTTTCTGACAAATGAAAAATGACTCATCACTTATGGGCGAAAGTCATTCCACTAGAACTATCTAGATTTTTATTTTGTATTACTTGATCCAACTAACAGTTTGACATTACTATGAAACTGCATGCACTAGTAAAAAAAAAATTCACTGGAACACTTTTCTATTTGCTAATATCATTATTAACTTAATATATACTTTTTTTGTTCAAAAATAATTTTGCCTCACCAACCAAATGTCGAACAATATTTCCTTAACATTTTTATCATGGAAAATGATTTCTGTTATACCAGACGCACTCTTGAAATGTTAGCTCTACATTTATAGGCGGATGTAGAGTAGAAGGTACATGTTCCGCATAAATCAATAACTTGGTCCAAACTTTGTATTAGTCTTAAAATATTCATTTCATATGTACAAATAATTACTAACTTAAAACCTAATAACTCAAAAGTAATAAAATTCAAAATTCATAAATTTCAGATTCTGAATCTATCCCGACTATATTCTACTATTATGCTCCATGTTGTAAGTTATGTTATATTTTGGCATTGATGTTAATGCCCGAAGTTCTGATTTTGGATTTGTGTTTGGGACATATATAGGTACTGGCTTCCAGTCAAAAGGATCTTACCTATTTGGCCACTTTGCCATGCACATAAAGATGGTTGCTGGTGATTCTGCAGGCACTGTCACTGCTTTTTATGTAAGTCATAATAGTAACCTATAAATCAATCAATCAACAACATATTAAAAATCTCAAAAAATAATACGCATACGACATTACTTGACAATAATATAAAATAAATATTAATTTGGGACAAATCGGTTGTAGAAATTTCTATGGTTCCAGACTCAAACTTCACATACAAATTGAGTTGTGATAATAAGGTGACACCATTTGTACAAAATAATAAGTATTGCCACGAAAAATCATTGGTTGGCTTATTTTTTGGTTTTTGGTTGGTCTTATGATGAAACAACTATGTTAATTACCTTTGGTATGTATATGCAGCTATCTTCTCAAAATAATGAGCATGATGAAATAGACTTTGAGTTCTTGGGGAACAAAACAGGTGAACCATACATTTTACAAACAAATGTATACACTGGAGGGAAAGGTGACAAAGAACAAAGGATTTACTTATGGTTTGATCCAACCAAAGATTACCACACCTACTCTGTCTTGTGGAATCTTCACCAGATTGTGTAAGTAGCTCTTATTTTTATTCTTTTTTTATAATCATTTGATATCCGGAATTTACTGGTCCGATTAATCCAGATTCATGTCGTATAAACTCTATTTAAGGGGAAGCTTCTCTTTATCCGGGGTTTCTCCGGTCCAGGGCTCGAACTTACTCAAGTTTAAACGAATTGGATATGATATGTTTGTTAATTTGATAAAATGGGTCGAGCCGAAATGGCTCATCAAACTATTGGGTCAAACGAGTCAAAATGTAACCCAAACCCATGTTTACAAACTCAAATTTTGAAGAATGGGAATTATGTAAAATTTGAAGAAAAAAAATTAAGCTAACAATTTAAGAAAAAGCATTAGTTTCACTCTTTTTTCTCTCAAAAAGGACAATACAGAAAAGGAGGTGAAGTTAGGTCATGTTGGGCTGGTTAAATTGTGATCCGTTATTTGATCAATTTCGATTCAATCCACTTTAACCCAAGCGAATTTTAGACACGTTGAGTCATGACAATTTATTAGTTTGACATGTTTTGACGTAAAAATAGTGCTCACTGGTCCCTATTCGGCTATATCTTCGAAAAATAACCATTATCGTGAAGTTCCAAATTTCACAAGTGAAACTCTAGGTCATCATCCTAGTGTTTTCTTCGTGGATTTTGAAACTGTTTGACAATGGCTATTTCTGGATAAAAACGTGATTATTCGTGATTTTGTTTTTTATAAATTTTAATATATTCTAATTTGATTCAATCCGTCCATTTGACATCTTCATATGCAGGTTCTTTGTGGATGAGTACCCCATAAGAGTATTCAAGAACAGCAAGGACTTAGGTATCAAATTTCCATTTGACCAACCAATGAAGATATACTCAAGCCTATGGGAAGCAGATGATTGGGCAACAAGAGGTGGATTAGAGAAAATTGATTGGTCCAATGCACCCTTTGTTGCCTCTTACAGAGGCTTTCACATTGATGGCTGTGAATCCTCTGCCAATGACAAGTATTGTGCCACGCAAGGCAAAAATTGGTGGGATCAAAAAGAATTTCAAGATTTGGACAAAACTCAATGGAGACTTTTGAGAAGAGTTAGAGACAAGTACACTATTTATAACTATTGTACTGATAGAAAGAGGTACCCTACAATGCCACCAGAGTGCAGTAGGGACAGAGATGTTCCAAGAAAATCATCAAAGAAAAATTAAGTCCCTTATAAAGTTTGTAATAATGTTTAATTATGAGTTTATGCATGAAGAGTTATAATATTGTATGTGTAGCAAGTCTACTATAACATTTCAATAATTGATATATTATTCCTATTTATTCAAGAAGGAAAAAAGCACCATATGATCTACTTATTTGTCTTCCTTTTATTTTTTTAAAAGAAAATATGGCCAAACACTAAGAAGGTTTAAAGGTTCTAAAAAGCAACGCAGTTTCCATCTCAATGAGAAGAAACTTCATATCCCTGAGTTCATCGTGCTTGTGTCCTTCGTTTACGAGGAAGTCTGCGTATTGGTTAGCCTTTCTCAAGATGTGTTTAACAAAGGCTTTGTTAACATTCTATAAATATCTATATTCTTCAATAATAGCACTAAAAGGATGATGTTGTTTGTCCTCATTCTTAATAAGTATGGACAATATAAATATGCTGATAACACAATCGAAATACGCCATGGTAACGCATTCTAACAACAGGAAGCAATAACTAACACAACTAAATAAGATAAACAAAGTACACTAAAGAACACATAGCAATAGAAATCAAACTACAGGGGACTATAAAGCAATATTGCGCCTATAAGTGTGATAGGCTTATCGGCCTACAATAATAACACTACATCTATCATTTTGTAAGCGTAAGTAGGACTACTCTCTCCTACCTGCTACCATTCTACCCTAATTCGTGTCCTCCACAACCCCCTATCTAAGGTCATGTCCTCAGTAAGTTGCACCTGTGCCATATTCTGTCTAATCACCTCTCGCCAATACTTCTTCGGCCTACCTCTACCCCTCATGAACCCATCCATAGTCAACCTCTCACACCTTCGCACTGGGGCATCCGTGTCTCTCCTCTCCACATGCCCGAACCATCTCAACCTCGCTTCCCGCATCTTATCCTCCACCGAGGCCACTCCCACTTTATCCCGGATATCATTATTTCTAATCCTATCTCTCCTTGTATGCCCACACATCCATCTCAGCATCCTCATCTCCGCAACTTTCATCTTGTGTATGTGCGAAGTCTTGACTGGCCAACACTGCGCCTCATACAACATAGTCGGTCTAACCACCAACCCTATAGAACTTGCCTTTAAGTTTTGGTGGCACTTTTTTGTCGCACAAAACTCCAGATGCGAGCCTCCATTTCATCCACTCCGCCCCAATACGATGTGTGACATCGTCATTAATCTCTCTATTCCCTTGGATAATAGACCCTAGGTACTTGAAGCTTCCTTTCTTTGGAATGACCTGAGTACCAAGCCTCACCTCCACGCTTGTTTCAGGGTCGCTCATGTTGTTGAACTTGAACTCCAAATACTTTGTCTTGGTCCTACTCAACCTGAACCCTTTACACTCCATAGTCTGTCTCCAAACTTCCAGCTTGGCGTTCACTCCGCTGTGAGTCTCATCAATTAGGATTATGTCATCTGCGAATAACATACACCAATCCATGATGCCTCCCCTTGAATTTTTCGCGTCAGTCCGTCTATCACCAGGGCCAATAGGAATGGGCTAAGAGTTAATCCCTGATGCAGCCTCATCATCACTGGGAAGTGCTTCGAGTCTCCTTCTCCTACTGTCCGTACCCTATATCATGGGTGAAATAATATTTTTCACATTTACCTATTTCATCCATGATATCTATTTTAAATTTACATACTTTAAAAGCTTATTACTATTCACTTATGGTACCTATTTTTAAAACTTTATCATTATTTCACTCATTATACCTATTTTAAATTCCATAAAAAATTGTGGAGTTTGAACCACGAAATGTGTCAAGAGTTAGAGACCGATCAAAGATCTTCTTGATTCTAGGATCGGATAACAACCTCAAATGTTGGTAACTAGATTCAGAATTTAATTTTTGTACATATTGGATAGACTTCAAAGCACCGGCATCCGCCCTGGCTGGAGTTCCACTGTCTATGTTTGGAACTTCAACACTGTATACTAGAGTTGTTCCCTGTTTTAGCTAGGGATATTGTCAAAATAATATTTTTCACATTAAAAATGACTAGTTAATTACATTTGAAATGATGATTAAACTTTGATTGTCAGCTAAAACTATAATCCCACCTAATATTTTTTAAAAAGGCAGTGCAATGCACGAAGTTTTTTTCTTTTATAACTCTCTCACTCTCTCTCTCTCTATATATATATAGAGAGAGAGAGAGAGATAAAAAAATAAGGCTTAATGTTTATACATTCTAATAGTGTCGAAAGTGATATTGGATTGCACCTTACAGCAGCCTATTTCAGGTGCACAACTTACTATTGTGCTTTACGAAGCATAATTGAAACTTCTGATCTAATCTTGATGACCAACATGGATGAAACTAGTAATACCCACTATGAATCTCCTGAACAGAGAAAATTAGATAATAGAAATATTCATATAACCAACCCCAACTAGTCTGGGATTAAAAGATTATGGCCATTAATACATCAAGAAGTAGTATAATGAGAGCCAATATCATTGGTCGACCTACACCTAACTAGTGCAGTTTCCGTAGAGAATATCTCCATTGTCCTGAGGTAATACCTCTGCTGCTTGTATGAGCAGATTTCTCATTTCATAAAACCGCGTTTCTGTCAATTGATCGAGCTAATAGAATATGATGTGTGTGTGTGTGTGTGTGTTTTGTGCACTCGTAGTCAATTATACATATACATAAATTTACATATAGAGTGTCAAACGTAAGTTGGAAAGATTTGCCTCGTACTGTCTTTGAAGTTCACTTCCGCAAAAAATTATCTCAACAATTGGTGATAAATGCTTTAGCGCCTCAGCATGGCGGTTATTTGTCTGCTTACTTCTTAGGTCCAATACCAATCATTGTGAGCTGCGAAAAAATGGAATATTTAGATAGACGAAACTATTGAAAGATTGGAAATTCATCGAATGGATAATGCATAAGATTCTAAATATGTACTGACAATGTTATTATCAGGCCGACTCCAATAGAATCCCTGCAAAATAACCGGCAGGATGTTGCACGATACAAGAATGTAAATCAGCAATGCATTCGTTCCCATCCATTTCAGTACTGTGGTCCAGTGTCTATAGCCCCACACATCAACCTATAGAAAGAATAATAACTTAGCTATGTAACCAGGGAACGATATATTTACCAGCCCTAGCATGACTGCAGCTTTTGACAGAAGCAACTAAGCCTTTAAAAAGGTAAACTACGAAGCGAAAAAGATCAAAATAGTGCCTCAAAATTCACATAGTTGCTTGTATGTCTAAAGTTTTCGGACAAAGGAACTTCTTTTATTAAATCTTGACTCCTAACAAATGCTCCCTCCTTCCCAATTTATGTGAAGGTGTTTGACTAGACGCGGAATGTGAAATTAAAGGAGTTTTGTTATGTAAGTAAGCCAAATATATGCAGCAAAGTACCAAAAATTATCCTTCAAATGTGTGGTGGTGGTGAGAGTTCCACAAGTCTTTTCATTTTCTCTCATTATAAAAGAGTGAACTTTTATATCAGGTGGGTCTCAACAAGTATGTCATTAAGGAAAATATGAGGATGCTAAGGGTGTGTTTGGTATGAAGGAAAATGTTTTCCATGGAAAAACATTTCCTAGAAAATTATTTCTTGAAAAACAAGTAGTATCTTACATATTTTCTAGTGTTTGGTAAGTAAGCAAAAAAAAATTATCCCAAAAATTATCCTAAGAGTATTTATATGTAGTCTAGCAAAACACTAAGGGAGGGGTGGAATGGGAAGGGAGTGGGAGTTCGGGGTGGTGGAGGGTGGGATAGTCAAGGGGTGGGGGTTGGGGGCATTGGGTGGGTGAGGAGGAGCAATGAACTTGAAATGTCACTTACGGAAGTTGGAACTTGTTTTTTCCTACTTCCATTAGGGAAATCATTTTCCTCATTTTAAGGTACTTGTGTTCCTAGAGAAAATATTTTCCAAAGCATTTTGAATAACTAAACATGAGAAAATTAGAACCATACCAATCAAACCCTAAGACTAAATGTTTTTTGGAAAAGAGAAAGGTGTCATTCTCTCTTTTTTTCTTTGATAACCAAGAAAATCCCCGAGGGCCAGTGGCGCAAGGTTCGAAACACGATGGATAATGGGTCCGCCCCTCTACCCGTCTTCACTTATAGATCAGGCTTTTGCCTGCGGGAAAGTTCGAACCAGTGACGTGTGCCTAACCTACATATCACTTGTTGCACTCTTCGCTCCTACCACTAGCCTAAAGCCTGTGGAGTAGCTGATAGTTTTTTTTTGGTCAGATGTACTAGGAGAAGCAAGCCATTTTTTAAAGACCAAAACAAAACGCCGAAGCTTTGCCTTATAGACAGATAACATGTTCAGAAAATACACAAGGAAAGAGACTAAAAGAGATGTATAATGTTCTAACCATCATATAGACTGCAGTGAAGAGAAAGCCAGCAGCACCAGCAGTAACACACATATAACTGAAGGAGTACAAAACCTTGTTTACATGCATCCCTAAATGAAGTAATAGAAAAAGAGAAGTTAATACTGTAAATTCTCTCTTCGGAAAAACAAAACTCTAAGACTTGTAGCATGAAAAGAAAAGGAACAGAAATTTAAAAGAATAAAGCTTACCGAGGCAGTCACATATTACACCCAACAGTACGAGACAAGAGGATGGTATCAGCCATTGCTGAATTCTAACTTTATGATCCTGGAAACGCATTATAGGATAAACAAAACAAAAAAGTGAATTTCTCATCCAAAGAAAAACGAAATATTAGATATCAAGAGAAAGCAGAAAATGTTTACCTTGAAATGGACAATGATGTGCCCGTAATGCAAACCAATGAAGCAAGTTACAATAGCCATTAATGAGCTACAGAAAAGTCAAATGAGGAAGAGTAACAAAAATGCAACCAAAAAGCAGAAGAAAGTGATAAAGGAAGTGCCTTGACGGAGCGGCACAACATAAGCAAGTACTCCCTCTGTTTCAATTTGTTTGTCTTACTTTCTTTTTTAGTCTGCTTAAAAACAAATGCCTCTTTCCTAATTTAGAAACTCTTTTATTTCAACATCTCTAATGGCATGTTTAAGACCACAAGATTATACATATCTTTAGTTTAAGACCACAAGATTCAAAAGTCTTCTTTACTATCTTAAACTCCGTGCCCAGTCAAACAAAGACAAACAAATAGAAACGGAGGGAGTATCAGGAAAAATAACAAAGGCGAGGAGGTATTGGTAGCAAACCTCAAAAGTCCTTCTGGGTCGAAAGGGGCTTGACACCATGATGGAGCATCTAGAGGAAGGGGACCGTAGTTAGGGGAGTTGACACTACATTCCTGTCAGGAAAACAATCAAATACTTGAAAACAGAAAGAAATGGAAGAGAAACTTTGAAATACTAAGGAATAGGAGAGGGACAAAAATGAAATTAAAGAGGAAGAATACTTTTGATCGGCCATAAATGGCTCTTGTATATAAGTGTTGAATACCCAATATTTTTCGATCAATCATTCCAACAGCATTACATGCTGGCCCAGTGTCTCCCCGTACACCACATTTCACCTTCAAAAGGAACATAATCCATCACTTTCATTCGTAAAACGATATGTGATCCCAGACCTTAAAGGAAAACTAAAATAGACAGCTAAGGTGCAGTGAACAACTTACTGTGAATATCTTTGCTTCTGAAGAAGATACATCCATTGGCATCTGATACTCCCAGTCAGGAACATATAAACCGTAGAACAAAGAAAGATATAAAGCAGTAACTATTATAGCCATGGCCCTGGAGAAACCAAAATGGAGGGAGAAAAAAGGAAATGATCAAACAGGAGAGTGGATATTAACTGATTAAGCATTCTTTTTTTCTTAATTTGAGAATAATGGAGATTAAGTATTCTCTAACATTAAAGAATTGACAGAAGCTCAATGTAGTAAAAAAATGTCTGTCCGCTCTTAACAAATTAATTTTCATATATTTTTAGAAGAAACTTTATGTTGCACATAGAGCGGTGTGCTTCTATTCATAGAGCTTTAGAAAAGGTTCAAAATGCACCTCATTTGCAGCTAATATATAAGCAGACAAATTGCAGTGTTTTGTTCGTCCATGGATGTCCCCTATGAATAGTCCAACATGAATTAATCCATGATTCATCACTATTGTTTGTCCTCCTTTTCAAGGAAACAAAGTTACTAGCTTGCACCTCTATCTGATAATATAAAGCTTCCCATGAAGTTACTTGGACTCACATTCTCCGTCAATAATATAACTCTTGAAAGTGCAGATTTAATAAGATGGCTCTTTGCCCATTTAATAATCTTTTGATAACTACGGTGTCGGGGCCACTTGTGCACTACTCGACAAATTCCACCTCTCACCAGCAACAAGTACCCGGTACCAGGTGACTCTGTCCACCCAGGCTAAGACAGGCAAAGGGCAGCCCCGTGCACAAATCACCCCACATTAGCAGGGTCCGGGAAAGGTCCGCACCTCAAAGGGGTGTTGATGTAGACAACCTACCTTATTGCAAGCATTAGTGACTGCTTCTCAGGCTAAGACAGATGGGAAGAGATCCTAGTGTTTTTTACTCTAACGAGATTTGAACCTGAGACCCCATGGTTCTTAACCCACTTCATTGACCACTAGGCCACAAACTTGGGTGTTTTTCCATTCAGCAATCTATTCGTATTTATTTATCTATTTTAACTACTTAAGTTATTAGACAAGCCGACCATACCCTTGACATATAGACACTAACATCTCACCTGAGATGACTGCACATCAGTACATATAATGTGGCATTAGTAGGCATTAAAATCTACAATTCATAACTAGCTAAGTTCAAATAATGTCTAAGTCAGATCGGCTATGCTAACTTTGTTCTTTATCAAAGTGTGATAAAGATGTGCACAGAAGATGTATAACATAGTAGAGAATTCAGAATTCTATCAAAAAAGGATTCCCTCAAGGAACCATCGTTAATATGGGAATATGCTCCAAAAAATGTTTAGAAAACAGAAAGTTCCACTAGTATGTACAACAGTGTTTTCAACTTCTCCCGACACTCTTTTTTACTATAATCTGGATGGCTTCTCAGCACTGTAAATTTCATTCAAGTAACAGCAGGTAGTCTCTCCTATTTAGATTTGGTGAAACTATCTTAAGCTGTTACTATATATAGGAGCATTTGCACTCAGCAGAGGCGATCCAAAATTTGAAGCTTATGGGTTCGAGATTAATAATCTAATCCTTTTGAGTTACTGGGTTCTAAAATAATAATCTATACATAGTTAATGAATTTTTTAAGACAAATACAGAGTCCCATACCTTCTACAGAATTGTAATATAGTTACTTTAATACTAGACTTCAAACCATTTCAGATCGAAGACTGTCTTTTGAACACAACCAAAGTTTCAACTTCGGATCAAACTGATCTTGTCCGAATTTTTAGTTTTTGTCAATAATATGTTATGCTCAAGCTAAGCAAGACAAATTGATCGAAGAAGTTGATAACGATTTCTGCTACGTGACGAATAGTTTAGATAATCTTTATCGGAATGAATGGTCAAAAGACTGGGAACTCACCATTGTTGATGGTATCTCTTCAGCAAAGATTGTCCTGAATTGACTTTATTATCACCCTTAAGCCAGATTTCACACATTGCTGCCAACAAAAAAGATATTGCAATTCTCTGGGGGGAAAGAAAAAAAGTTAAAAATATTTTATCCACTTGAAGAACAAGAGAAATAACAACATAATATAAAACATAGCTCAAATATTATAATTATCCTTTATTTTACCACCGCCAGCTGACGAAACCAAAAAGAATATGGTGGCTTCATACCTGCAATATACCCGTCCATCTGATTCTCTCAACATCCACACCATAAGTTAGATTTTTGATACCATGAAAATAGCCTCCTGTTTAGAGAGGGAGAAAAGCATGTAAGTGTCATACTTGCAATCAATGAATCTAATAGATCCAACTAATATTTTGCCATTGCGTGACAAACTTATAAACATCAATCGGAGTCGGAAGATATTAAGTAGGCGTTTGGCCATGCAATTTGGAGCTCAAATTTAAAGTTTTGATTTGAAATCAGTGTTTGTTTATGATATTTGAACAAAACTTCAATTTGAAATTTTGATTTCAATCCCCAAATGCACCTAAAAGGTAGGATTTCAATTCCAAGTTTGTGATTTCAATTTTCAAAAAATTTAAAACTTGACCCATAAGTTTATATCTTGCAAAAAAAGATCCATAATTTTAAATTTTGCAGAAAAAAACCATGCTTGACGTGAAGAGATTGTTCGTACGATGTGAAAGGATTATATTAAAGAATATCTAGTTACTACTATTGTTGATTTATTGAATAAGTGGATATTTGTAAAAGTATGTGTATTTGAAAGTTTGTAATAACACGTAATCGCAAGCATTTATTTATAAAAGGAATATAGAGATATGTGATTTATTAATGCAACACCTTAGGATATTTCGATATCTTGTTTATGAACTACGATTTGCTCATTTGGTAAGATTATATAAGAGTTGGGAAAGTTTTGATAGTTTTGACAAATTGTGGGGATTTAATGTTTATAAGAAAAAGTAAAACTTTTGAGATTCAAATTGCATGTCCAAACAAGATTTCAACTTCAAATCAATGATTTCATATTAAATCATGGACAAACGGGCCGTAAGTTAGACAGGTGACTAAAAGAAGAGCACCTTGAAGAAAGAGTCCAAGAATGAGAAGCTTAAGTGCGCGGTGCACTGCTTTTCCAGTCGCAGTCAGTCTGCAGGGCAAGTTCTGTATAAACCAAAACAATGTATATAAGCATAAGAAGCAAAAACATACAATGGATTACAAAAACAGCTCCTAAAATAAAATCATAAAAAGTGTCTTTCACATCTTGATTCACAGTTGCGCCGGACTAGGGGTGGCAAACTGGCGGGCCGGTTCGGATATGGGCGGGTCAAAATGGGTTAAACAAAAACGGATCAATTACCCGCCCCGCCCATATTTAACACGGATAAAAAATGGGTTAACCCAACGGATAATATGCCGCCCCTGGTTGCGCATATTCAAAATGTATAGTTACTAAAGATAAAAAAAAAGGGCAGCCCGGTGCACTAAGATCCCGCTATGCGCGGGGTCGGGGGAAGGGCCGGACAACAAGGGTCTATTGTACGCAGCCTTACCTCACATTTCTGCAAGAGGCTGTTTCCACAGCTTGAACCCATGACCTCCTGGTCACATCGCAACAACTTTACCAGTTACTCCAAGACTCCCCTTCAGATATTAAAGATAAAATTTGCTATAAAATCAATATCTACATTTTTGATGTGGCTAAAACAGATAAAGCTCTCTTCCACTTAGACAACCGCAAATGAATAAATCCAGCTACAATACATACTTTGATAATCTGAAATTTGGCTGAAACATGTCTACCTTGTATGCAAGTGCAAGTGACACTCCAACAATGAAGAGGAAAAATGGCATGACAAAATCTGCGAGGGTTATACCATCCCATGGTGAATGATTGATAGCAGGATAAAGTCCACCAGCGTATTCCACAAATATCATTAACTGCATAACGTGTACCAGAAGCAAGAGAGAATAAGATGATAAGCTTTAAAGAAAAGAACCGCTCATACACGCACAAATAAGAACTACGTGTTGTCATATTTCCCTTTTTTGGAATAAAGTAAAATTTAATATGATAAGACACTTGTAAACCTATATAATACTAGCAACCTTGTAATGCAATTTTCTCATCCCTGGTACACTTGTTCAGTTCCATCTCCTTTTAATGCAATTTTCTCATCCCTGTCCCGTATTCCCCAAATGGTCAATTATGCTCATTTTCCCCAATTTCGCAACTATTTTCCACCAAAGCAGGAAGATTTGATTGAAACATAAGACTTTTTCTTGAAGCGATTCGGTTTAAACCATCACAATATCTTTAGATTTTAATACAATTTTTGCACAAACTTTTCAAGTTTGAAATAAGACATACCAAAATTGTTCCTTGTTCAGAAAAATGGAGTGTGTTTCAGATTAAAAATTTACAAGTCCAAACACCCTTATCTTCTTACCAATCATATTAAGTCTTAAGCACCACTCAAGTCCCTAACTTTTTTCCAACTCATGTTCATCTTTTTACAAGTCAAAACAACTTAGACCACCACCCCAAGTCAAAGAATAATGATCCAGTTGTAAAACGTATCTATGTCGTAACAAATGAGAAAATTGGGGGAACCAAGCAAAAATGCTGTGAACTTTACTAAGATGCAAAGAATTCCACCACAAGAAAACGCCAAAAGAAAGATACCAAAAACAGAGAAAAGTCGACACATAGATTGAATCATTCAACTAAAACTCAAGTCCAAACTAGTTCTTATAGCTATATGAATCCTCTATACCTGGTAATAATATGCAGTTGAACAAAAACTAAAAAGAAACCAAAAAATAGAGAGTCAACAACACTCAACAAAAGGAAAAGAAGAAAAAAAAACACCAAACAAGAAAATTTTCAGAATCAGCAAATCCAATGAGAGAGAAACAACAATATACACATTCAATCATTCAACTAAGACTTAGGGTGTGTTTGGTACGGAGGAAAACATTTTCCAGAAAATCATTTCCAATTTTCTCATATTTGGTTGGTCAAAATGTTGTGGAAAGCATTTTCAAGTTCATTGTCTCCTTCCCACCCATCCAATGCCCCCTTGACCATCCCACCCCCCGCCACCCCGGAACCCCCACTCCCCACCCCATAGTGTTTTACTTATTTTATCAACAACAACAACATACCCAGTGTAGTCCCACAAGTGGAGTCTATGGAGGGTAGGATGTAAGCAGACCTTACTCTACCTTTGTGGGGGGTAAAGAGGATGTTTCCGATACACCCTCGCTCTATCAAACACTAGAAAATAAGTAGGAAACCAACTTATTTCCACCAAACATTTTCCATCATACCAAACACACCCTCAATGCCAAACTAGTTCTCATAGCTATATTAATCTGGAAATCTACCTAGTAATATGACAAAAACTAAACTTGTTTAAAAAGGGTAGATGAGAAATTACCGCAACAGTGATCCCGCGAAAAATGTCTAGAGAAAGAAGTCGACCATTAGAACCACCATTCTTATTAGACATACGAAAATGGTGTCCACCAATATGATCCCCACTTGATTTAGGCAATGTAGACAAAGGCGATGTTGTTGGCGATGCAACAAATTTTTGAAAAGACAACTCTAAATCATTATCCTTTGTTGATTCACTTGTAATAACATCAATCCTAGGTGACAACAAATTCTTGGTTTCTCCTTGAATTTGTACATCCCCTCCTTGTTGTTGTGGATCCCACCTTAATCTTGCATCATTAGTACCCTTCTTCTCTCTGATTAATTGATAAGATCCCATTTTTTCAAGATTATTGCAAATGCTTACACCCTTTATCTCTTTATACCCAAATTCCTAAGTTTTACACCATTTTGAGGCACATTCACTTGTAAAGAATCAATCTTTAATGGTGCCAATTCTTGCAGAATAAATCTTCACCTTTTTTGGCACTGCAAAAAATGGAAATTTTTTATTTACAAGAGATCAGATGTTAAATTTGTTTCTATAAATAATAATGAAAATAACATATAACAACAAAAATGGACAATGCATAATGAATCAAGAACCCTTTTTGGCACTGAAAAAAAGGGATTTTTTTATTTACAAAAGATCAGATGTTAAATTTGTTTCTAAAAATAATTAAGATAACAGATAACAATAAAAATGGATAATGCATAATAAATCAAGAACCCTTTTTGGCACTGAAAAATGGATTTTTTTTTATTTACAAAAGATCAAGTGTTAAATTTGTTTCTATTAAAAATATAATGAAGATAACAGATAATAACATCAAAAATGCATAATGGGTATCCTCAGAAGGAAGAAAATGATACTAAATCAAGAACCCTTTTTGGCACTGAAAATTTTGATTTTTTTTCTTAATTTATAAAAAAATCAAGTGTTAAATTTTTTTTCTATAAAAATATGAAGATAACAGATAATAACAAGAAAAATGCATAATGGGTATCTGAAGAAGAAGGAAGAAACTAATAAATCTTCACCCTTTTCGGCACTGAAAAAATGGAATTTGATTTACAAAATTAAATGAAAAAAATGAGGATAACAGATAACAACAAAAATGCATAATGGGTATGTGAAAAATAAGCAGAAGAAGAAAGAATTGATAAATCAAGAACCCACCAAGGAAAAAATATTGCAAGAACCAGCACCAAAAAAAAACAACAGAGGACAATAATAATGTAGGTATTTATTTTTCTATTTGGATGGTGCCCGTGGTTCATTATTGTATTATTTTCTACTAAATTAATTATAATTGTTTACATTATTCATAAAATTATGTTGTATGATATTATAAATCTGTTGTAATTTAGTAGTTAAATAATTATGAAAAAACTCAAATTTTATAATGATATTTTTTGCGTGGTTATATATTTTATTTTTTCATTATACCCCAATCCGCCCACCCACCTCTGTCAGACTGTCACACCCAAATCCACCCACCCCACCCTCATGTCACACAGCCCACCACCAACCCTACCACCCATCACCACCAACCCACCCCTCCATCACACCCAAACCCACCAAACCCCACCCTCTACCACTCACCACCCACCCACCGCCCCACCCTACCACCGCTGGATGCGATTAGGCGGGCAAGTGTACCTCTCCCCGCACTGCACGCCAAAAATTATACCACCCGTGGCGGGTACAATTTCAACATCCATACTCGCCTAGGCGGTATATTCCTATACCAGTCACCTACCTACCCGTCTCGCTACCCGCCGCTACCCGCTTGCCACCCGTCCGCTTTACCCGCCACCCATTTTTTTCACCTCTTCCCCATTGCACAACAAAGAATCAAGAAAATAAAATTTCTAAGAAACCCAAAAATTATCCACCCAAATAACTATATATTACAAATGTAGACAAAACTCGGATATTATTTTAGCTATATAAGCTAGTGTAGGGCGGGTAGGCGTAGAGTGGCGGTAGGCGGATATGACTGCAAATCCACCACCTACCCGCCTACCCGTGGCGGTACATTTTCAATACCCATACCCGCCTACTACCCGCCAAAGTTATACCCGCCTAATCAAGGCGCGAGTGCGGAATCCGCAAAATTATACCCACCTGCCATCCCTAACCACCGCCCATGACCCCTCACCACCGTCCATCCACCTCACCAACCACCCACCCCATACCACCCTCCACCACCTACTTTTAAAAAGTTCTCATTTTATTCTTTACCTTAATTTTATTAATAAATAAAAATTAATTTATAATTAAGGGTTAAGGATATTTAATAAACTTACATGTTATTATACAGTAACATACCGTCAAACCAGACAATAAAAATATCATTAAACCACAACAAATGATACAATCTATCCAAATATTATTTTCATTAATATAGTACAATACAATACAATACAATACAACATCATACTACACCATACCATATTGTACATTAATGAACCACGAGAAACAACCATCCAAACAGAGGGTTAAAAACCAAATGGTAAAAGGGGAACGAATGTTTATGTGTGTACTAATAAGTAGACACACACAACACACACATAGAGAGAGAGAGATGGAAAGGGTGTTTGGGATCGAAAAAAAATAAGGGTGTCATGCGAAAACTTATAATTGCAAACCTTAACGGCGATAAATCAGACGACACAAAAAACTATTCTAAAAGAGGCATAATACTATAATATGATTTGATCAATTGATATACATATGAAAAAAACTAATATAAAGCATTAAAACTATTGGAAAAATAATCTTTCCCTAAACAAAACTCTCTAAACGACTGAATGTTGTTGTGTTGTTTATGAGAAGAAATGATCTCATATCTATAGAAGTCCAAAACTTCCCCTCCGAGAAAAAGAGAAAATATGGTAGAATTCTTTTCTACCAAGAAAACCTTTTTAAAGTAAAACATAATTATGGGAAAATTCGAATAAGGTAGGAAAATCAGGGCAAAACCTAATAAATCTCCCTTTGACCTGAATTTTCTAGCAAATTAATCTTGATTCTTCTTCTTCACATAGTTTTCATCATTGTTGCTTGTCATGGTTAAAAATATTATGGTTAAAAATTGATTTTAAAATATTTTACTTTATTTTTAAAGATGCATCAGCAGGAATATTGAAAATATGGTTGAAAATGCATCTCCACATGTAGTCAGCTGGATAAAATTTCCATTATCGCAATATTGGTTGCAGCTTGATTTGTACTTGCCGCCTCAAACATGTCTTCAACTCATTGAATCGTTTGCTCTGATACCACTTGTTGAGATCGAAACAATCAAGGCGACAAAGAAACTATATTAAAAAGGCATAATATTCTAGATGATTTGATCAATTGATCTACATATGAAGAAAAAAAACTAATACAAATCATTAAAACTATTGGGAGAATAATCTACTCCTAAACAAAACTCTTTAAATGACTATATTCTGAATGTTATTGTGTTGTTTATGAGAAAAAATGATCTCCTATTTATAGAAGTTCAAAACTTTTTCTCCAAGAAAAAGAGAAATATGGTAGAATTCTTTTTCACCAAGAAAACGTTTTTGAAGTAAAACATAATTATGATAAAATTCAAATAAGTTAGAAAATTCAAGGCAAACCCTAACAAATGGTAGATGAGAGAATGATATGAAGAGAGTTTTTGTGCTTATATACAACTCTTCCGCTGATAGAATAGACACATCTTTTTATTTGTAGTAGTAGTACATGTTCACTGTTTTTATTAGAGTTTAAGTTATATATATGGTCAGATATTAGCGACTTTACAAGATTGGGTTTACGTAAATTTAGTAAAGTTTATCCATATATATATATATAATTAATTGTTAATTTCTTTTTAATTTTTATTATATTAACTTATCGTTATAGAAATCATAAACTTTAAATCATGCCCACGAGTTTAATGTAGTGTTTAAGCATGCATTTGGACATAGAAAATTTCATATATGAATATAGTTAAGGTTAAGTTGAAATAGGATATTTGAAATTAAATTGTGCTTCAATAAAGTGACGGAATCATAAATTTATATAAGGGGATTAAAAAGAAAATCTAGAATATCGCAGTTGTACTTTGAACATATGATTTAAAGCAATTTTGAGCTCCCTTTACCACTATACTTGAATTAGTCTTCATGTTAAGGTAATTCAACATTTCATGTATAACTAAAATGATCACCCATAGTGTAATTTTTCGACTAAAGGGGCTCGATGAACCCCTTTAGCGGGACTACTTAGTTCCACCACTACTTGGATATGTAATTTACTTGGAAAAATATAATAAAATTTTGTGAGTGCAAAAGATTTTTCACTTTTTAAATGCTCAAAAATCATCCAAATGTATAACTAAAAATAATAATTTGAAACAAGAAAAAGAAAAAATACTATAGACTAACGCTCCCAGGGTCTATACACCTTTAGAATAAGAAATTTTTACATTATTAAATCACTTAAGAAATAGAATATATGTTAACTTACTTTAAATATGATATTTATAATTTTAGTAATAAGGTAAATTTACTTACTATAACAAGTTATTATAGTAAACTGATCTAATAATACAAAAAATATTATATTGATAATATAAATAATTTAACTCTTTCCCAATAAGTCCTATAATGGTATATCTAATTGTGCTATGAGTTACTATTCTATAGTCAATAGTACAATTATAATACTTTTCTTGGAATTTATACTGTACTAGTACTACACTCAAATGAATGGTATCCAAAGGAAAGCATTGATATTTGATACTAATATGCTTATGCTGTCTCCCTACCCTTGGCATATGAAAGATTTCTTTTATTAAGATTTTAGAATTTTCTACCAATGGGCATATTAGGCAGTACCACCTTATTTGGATATATTGATCTTATCTTGTTTGAAATTGACAAGTATTTATTACCAGTAACAAAATTGAATTTTCATAAAGGAAATTTAGCATTTACTATATACATGAGCTGAGGCACAATGGTGATTACGAATTTCAATAATTTTGAATCAAATTTTATATTTATTTAAAATATTAATTTAATATGTAAAAATATAAAATTATGATCCAAAATCCATAAATAAAAACTATGTTCCCTCTCTGACTATATATATAAATAAAATTAACCTCATATATATAGTAATTTTCTGGTGAAAGAAGGTTTGATGAATCATTTCCAACCCTCACAAGATAGAAGCTTGGATATGAGTTCAGTCAAACTCAATAACTTTTGTTCAAAGAGTATATTTATGTTAAGAAATTTATTTAAATTATTAAATTTAAGATCCAGTTAATTATCACTTGAAATCACCATTCTAAAATTCTGACTCCGTATCTGATGACCCTCTACTTGTAATTACTTTAATGTTTTCATCTCTTTATCTTGATAGTTTTTCCCCCTTTCTTGTTTGATTTTTATTTGGTGATTGTGAGAATGAAAGGAATGGTTGGGTGGGCGGTAGAGTGGGTAGGGAATAACGGTACCTACAATTTGCTTACTAAAAGTGTTTGCTTCAGATAGGAGCATTCTATTTTCTACAATAACAACAACAACAACATACCCAGTGAAATCTCACAACGTGAGTGTTGACACTTAAAAATAATTTAAGTGTTTAGTCGAATTCAGTGACAGCAAAACTGTTCCAGAGCCGAATTTACTCCTAGCCCTCGACTACAAGAACTTCATCGGCTACTAAGGCATCTTAGCCAAGTTGTCAGTTAGAGGTAGGACTAGGACTCACTCAGATGCAAACGCCTCAACGACCAAGTCAAAAGGGTTTCCGGACCCCCGAAAGCGGTAACGGCCAACAACAGCTAAAAGAAAGGGCCATTATCCGAGCAAAAGGAGTAGAGGGCGAGAAAATCGGCATCACCTCCCCCATAGTCGACCATTGAACTTAGTAGTTACTTAATGACTGACATGGGGGAGGGGGAATCACGTTGTACAATTTCTTTTCCCTGTTTGTACTATAAATAGGATCATTCTTTGTATATAGAGGACACACAATCAATCAAACAACTCAAATTTTTATCTATATTTATCATTTATCCTTTATTTATCATTTACTTTATTGTACTCAGCTGCATTCATGTTTCTTACCTCTTAGTTTACTCATACCACCGTCCTAACGCTTTCTGGAGTAGTTGGGGAACCCATTGCTGGAAATTAGAGTTCCGTTTCAGCCCAAATTGCTTAAGTTAAGGAATCAATTTGTCTCCTGATACGGTCAACCGATAATACGGCAGCGAACAAAATTTGGGGTGAGATCAAATTTGGCACTCCCAGTGGGACCATATGTGAACTAATAGCAAAGTTTGATTCTCCAGGTCATGATCATTCTTGGCGTATGCGCCTAAGGTCCGGTAAGAAAATGAACCCCGAGACCAGTCCACATCCTAAACAAAATCCTTCCAGAAGGAACAACGAACCAACATCCTCCTCGGGTATGCCTACATCGGTTGATACCCCTCCACTTCCTCCATCAACCCAAGTTGTGGAAGAACTTAGCCAATCTGAAGGTCCAACCATAATGACCACGTATTTTATTAGACAACAGATCGACTTGGGCATCCACGATATTATGTACCACGTTTCAAAACAGTTGGCCAACATTGTGAAGCCGATGGTACATAATGAGGTTCAGCAAGCGAGGGAGATGGAAACCAATCGAATGCAGCCAGGGGAATGTTCGTCTAGTTCTGTCATCCCTCTGACGAGCGGTGTTGTTCAGCATGAGACTGTGACTCCCGGTGTTGTTCCTCAGCCGCATGTGCATAAACTAGTGCCTACTCAGGTGCAGCCGGTAGCACACCTAGGAACACAAGCCCAATCGCCTGGCAACCAACACACTGCATGGTCGTCGCCGAACCTTGGAGGGCAAAATATGCCACTTGACCAAGCGAGTCTGCAGTATGGGCAGATCAACATGGCTTGGAGACCAGTTCATGCTCCATGACACTTTGGATTGCCGCCCGTTATGATGTATGTTTCTACGAACGGCCCTACGATGCAAGCGAACAAATGTTGGCCAGTCGAATTGGCAGCCGATAACCATTGGCTATGACTTTGCTCGGCTATCTGGTGACGATGTTTACAGTGGAATACCATTCCAGTAGGCATTTCCAGTACCCAATGCATAACTTCTATGAAGCGTAAATTTTCCAAAAATGGCAGACGACCAAGGAGAGCAGCCATGGAATATTGTTCCACCTTATCCTCAGGCTCCGTTAACCGTTCCAGGAGCTCAGGTTGTAGGCTTTGGTGGCCATACCCAACAACATCAATGGAGCATTACCCCCACATATTGGTAATGGCCAGCAGACCACCTACAACCTTCAAAACCCTGTCCAACATAGTGCAGAATGGAGGCTGCCAGTGCAGAACGCCTACCAGCCGAGTCCAGTCGAGAATCGACAGGGGACGTCACAACTGATAAAACCCAGAAATTATTGCTAATATCATGCGGAGGAACTTCGGCATCCAACTGAAACATTTAGACATGCATGTTTATAAGAAGCCTTACCCTGATTGGGTAGATCGGATAGCACATTTGCCGAGGGGCTTCAAAATACCAGAGTTTGCCATCTTCTCTGGTGACGACGACAAATACACTATCGAACACATCAGTAGATTTACTTCCCAATGCGGCGAGGCTAGCCAGAATGAGTACCACAAGTTGCAGTTATTCCCTCTCTCTAACGGGAATAACCTTCGCATGTTACTCCCCTTTGACTCCTGATTCTGTGCAGAGCTGGGCTGATATGGAGGGTTGCTTCCATGATAGGTTCTATTGGCCCCAACCTCAGGTTACCGTGACTGATCTAACGAATCTCAAGCAGCATGTCGATGAATCGGCTGCCGATTTTATTGAGAGATTAAGAAAGAATATTGGGAAATGCATCGTACATTTCCCTGAGTCTGAGTGTGCCCACATGATAATCAACAACATGCACCCTCAGTTAAAGGAGAAGTTGGTGGGACAATCTTGCTCTGACCTGGGCCAGTTAGCCGAAAAGGCTAGCCAAATAGAACAGTACATCCAGGAGAAGGAGCGGAGAAGAGTCAACCGAAATCGAGGCTCCCACTTAGTATCCATCATTGAAGCGGATGAATGCAATTCAGAGTCAACCGACTGCACGGCAGACGCAATGGTGGCCGAGATTGTTAGGAGTAAGGTTTACTCTTACCCAGCCTTGAAAGCCATAAAATGTAAGGAGACGAGTTCATCCGATGACACGGTCGGTTACTATTTGACATCACAAAGGCATATCAGATCTTTGATCATCTGCTCAAAGATAAGCAGATTCGACTGCTTGAAGGTCATAGGATCCCGCCTGCCGAGGAACTCAAAGATAAGAAGTACCGCAAGTGGCATAATTCATACAATCACTCTACTTCTAATTGTGTGATCTCCAGAAAGACGATCCAAAAATGGCATCAGAGATGGGAGGTTCAAGCTAGCCGACAAGAGTATGGCTGAAATATCCATTGATACCGACTCTTTTCCTGCGGTACCAATATCTATGGTATCTTTTGCTAAGCCCGATGAATCAAGAGACACCAAAGGAAGACATCCGATGAAAAGGGTATGGGTCATGAAGAAACCTATCGAAGGGGAGAAGGCCACAAGGACCTCTGCGTTCAATCGGTTAGGAAGCCTACATGACATTCGTGGTGACAGGCAGCCAGCTAGAAGCAGTTTTCATGGCTGCCCTGAATACTCGAGAGACGTTGAACGAGAACTTCAGGAACAAACCATGAGGTTCAAAATAGTCCCTATCAGCGTCGGGCATAGGCTTGGGGGGCAAGTACAGATACCAACCAACCGGCAGCCGAGCATGCCTCGAATAGATGAAGAACCACTCCCTAAAACCAAGTAGAGGGTGATCGCGTTTAACGTAAATGAGGGTATTTCGTCCATACGTATCACAGCGAGAAATGAAAACCAAACGAGACCTCAGAGAATGATTAAACCAACCGCCAACATAGAAGAAGGGAAGTGGTCTGTCAATCAGGCTCCCGGAAAGAAAGAGGCACCACCGAGAGTCGCATCCAGGACTCAGAAAAGAAGGATGTAACGTGCCAAGGCCTTGTGTAAGATACAACAGACATTGCATCTAATTTCCAACACCAAGGCAGCCAAAAATTATGAGATTTCTGAGTCTGTCGTAGCCGAGGCTATCGAGCGGGAATTCAGCTCAGTTGTTTCAAGGGCAATGTCGCCTGAAGAAGAGACGTCGGGTCAACAAGAGCTGGATGAACAGCCTACCGACAACCCAATGTAGGAACCCCAGCAAGAGAACGTGGCCCCAGATATACCTCTAACTGAGGCAATCCCACATATTGTGCAGAGGATTCAGTTAGAGGATCCTCAGCCGATCCTCATTTGTCTCTAGGAAATGGAAGATATGAGCTTCTTGTCAGCCGAGTTGAATAAATGAGGGGACTCCGTCCTCGATTTATTTAGCCATGACCTGGTTGACGAGATGTAGGCAGACATTAAAATGGTCAACCTAATCTCATGTGAGTTCTGGGCCAGTCGCTCCGCTCTGGATAGCCTAGCAGGTGATGTTTGCATAGAAGACGCAGAATGAGAAACAATAACTGATACCCAGCTAGGGACACTTTGAGCACTGTATTTGGTGCACCTACAGAAGATACGGTTATACACATCAAATCCCATTTACGTCAAGACTTACATTAACGACAAAATTATTAGTCAGATGTTTATCGACAATGGGGTTGTGTTGAATGTGATGCCGTTGCTTACCTTGAAGCATCTTAATAAAACAAATGAGGATATCATCCCAACTAACATGAAAATGGCTAGCTTTATGGGAGAAGCCTCTGAAGCTTTGGGGATTTTAATAGCATAAATCACTGTAGGTCCTAAGACGGTCAGGTCTGCCTTCTTTGTAATAGATGGCAAGCCGTCCTACACCATTCTGCTGGGCAGGGACTGAATTCACACCAGTCGATGCCTTCCTTCTACCATGCATCAAAAGCTCATATTTTGGGAAGGAGACAAGATATAAATCGTCCCAACAGATGATAACCTGTTCCGACCAGGGGTTTAGAACGTAGAGGTTGTCCTCTATTCACCCTATGTGACTCTCATAGCCATCACAGAGCAGTATGAAGAAGGATCTTGGAAATACTGTAATCTTACCTCGCGAGGGTTTGAAATAAAATAATTAGTCGAACTACGACTTACCTTGGAGGATTTAAATGGTTGAAGAAACCCAAATCATATGTGACCTGTGGCATCGACTCACCGCCTTGAGTTTTGAGGCAATTCTAGCCGAGACATCGCAGATTGGAAACCATGACAACGAACCATCGCTTGCAGCCGACGAAGTTGAGCTGCCGATGGAACTTGAATCGCCTATAAGAAGGGCTATGCCTAGTTTTGAGTCTCATGATCCTTTGGAAGATATCAACTTGGGAATTGAAGAAATCCCTCGGCTAACACATATTAGTGGTCTGCTGAAGGAAGAAGACAAACAAGGCATAACGACACTTCTACTACAGTATAAATATTGTTTCACATGGGATTATCATAAGATGGTTGGGCTGGCACGTACTTCGGTAGAACATAGATTGCCAATCAAGGAGGGTTTCAAACCCCAAAAACAGCCACCCAAAAGGTATCACCCTCAGCTGGTGCCTCAAATCAAAGTCGAGATCGAACGACTGCTGAAAGCCAGGTTTATCAGAACGACTAAGTATGTGGAATAGTTGGTAAACGTCGTACCAGTCTAGAAGAAGAATGGCAAGGTTCGGGTATGTATTGATTACAGGAACCTAAATCTAGCCACTCCTAAAGATGAGTACGTTATGTCGACAGTCGACATGCTAGTCGACTCAGTAGCAGCTAATGGTGTATTGACCTTCATGGATGGATACTCTGGCTATAATCATATATCGGTAGCCGATGATGACATTCACAAAACCGCCTTTAGATGTCCCAGAGCGTCGGGCATTTACGACTAGGTAGTTATGCCGTTTGGTCTGAAGAACGATGGTGCCACTTATCAAAGGGCAATGAACACCATCTTCCATGACTTGATCGGCAAGACTATGGAGGTTTACATCGATGATGCAGTAGTGAAGTCTAAGGACTTCAAGGATCATTTAGCCGATCTTGAACAAACATTAAAAAGAATGAGGATTCATAATCTCAAAATGAATCCAGCCAATTGCATGTTCGGAGTATCGGCTGGAAACTTCCTTGGCTTTCTGGTACACAAGAAAGGCATCGAGATAGATCGTAACAAAGCCAAGGCATTAATGGGATCCACACCACCCAAGACAAAGAAGGAGTTACAAAGATTATTGGGAAAGATCAATTTCTTAAGGAGGTTCATATCTAACTCGGCTGGCAAGATGAAGACTTTATCACCTCTGCTCAGACTTAAAGAGTCAGAGAAGCTAGTATGTGGTCCGGAACAGCAAGAGGCCTCTAACCAAAGTGATAGCTGTTCACACGCAAAACTTTAAATGTGAAAGGTAATTTAGTCAAAACGAACATACCAGCTTTGTGGATTTCTCAAAAAAAATAGTTGAGTGTTGTTGTCCGGCTTCTTTAATTTTGTGGCACTATTTATTGATCTCAAGGGCTATGCGAGCTGGCATTACCATGGAGAAATTTAGTCAAAAGTCGATTTTAAATATGTCAAAGTTGTAAATGGAGCAGTTACTAAAATTTGAACTAGGATATGGTTGGAGTAACCCTTGGTAATTACACAAGATTGTTCTTCAAGTTCATCTCTCTTGTACTACTCCCTCCTTCACTTTTAATTTTACACGCCCTTTAAGAATTAATAAATAAAGTGACAGCCCGGTGCACTAAGCTCCCGCTATACGCGGAATCCGAAAAAGAACCGGACTATAAGGATCTATTATACGAAGTATTACCTTACATTTCTGTAAGAGATTGTTTTTACGGCTTGAATTAAAAACAAATAAATGAATATGTATTTTACCATATTATTCATATTAATTGGTGTATCATTTCAATAGATTTGATAAAAAAAAATTAGAAATGAGTAATTAACGGTAAGGGAAAACAAGGTTCTCTTGATATGCTAAAGTAGACAAGTAAAAGTGAAAAATCTATTTTTAATATAGTATATAATTAAAAGTGAACTGAAGGAGTATTATACTACAGTATTTTCTAAGTTTTTAAACGTTGATCCCAGTTTTATTGTGGTACTATTAATAGAAATAGTACATTTATATGAAGTTTTTTTTTCTCGTCTCCAAGATAAATTAAGACATAACGAAATTGTATTTTTGTTCCCAAAAAAGAAAAAATCATAACATACATATTTGATTTTTTTGTTGTTATATAGCTCATATTCGGATAGAAATAGGCACGTCTCTCCGAAGTAAGAAAGACTTTCCAACTTTATACAATAGGATAATACAATACACTTTTATTGTCCAATAGAAGTGTATTGATTAACGTTTTTACCCTATCAGGTTAGGACTTAGGGTGATCTATAGTAATCATGTAACTCCCCATAATAAATTTAATTTAATAATATGGCAAATAAAGTAAATAACTTACTGTAACAAATTAAAATACACTAACAATGTAACATCAATTACTACTTTGTAGAATTTTTGTGTGTTTCCACGCCGTTATGAGACCCAGAAAATAAACAAATTCCCTTTCTTAGGAGTACATACTCGTCACTAGAGCATGTATAAGTTAAATCCGTTTTATTGTCCAGGATAGGGGTGGGCATAAAACCCGTTGAACCGAAAAAACCGAATCGAACCGCCGATTCGGTTCGATTTTTATTCCTTTTTTTTTATATGCCAGGATCTTTTTGCAACCTTTTAACTTCACAATTTTTCGTAACTAGCAACTGCAGATAATATACGCCGGATTTTTGGCGAAAGTATATGCAGATATGTACCCATCAGAGTGGAATAAAACTGATTGGCCCTAATGAGGCCTCTTATAGAATAACAAAATGTTACAGAACAGACTACACTTTCAAGATAATACATCTGTTCCTTAAAATGAGAATTGAAAACTCGATTAAAATTGAAACATCAATAAATATTACACCTTGTAGTGCAGAAGGGTGTGGGGGGGGGGGTGGGGGGTGGGGGGGGGTTAACTTCCACTCTCCAAAATTTTACTTTGCAACCCAAAATCTTTACAGTATTACTGATGTATTCCTCGGTTATCATACAAATTTTTTTGGTGGGAGGAAAAGACCTTCCTGGAAAAGAGACTGAATATTCCTCCCGCACTTTGCATGTGCAACCCTTTTCAATGAAGATCCGCAACATCAAGCTTGATAAATGGAGAAATTTTATGGAGTTTTCGCTGGCCAGTTAGTGGACTTTGCTTGTATGGAAAATCTTCTGGATTATGTATCAATGAACCTACTAAGCATTTTAACATTTTTTAATTCTAATTTATGACCGATTTTTTTAGTATTTAGGGGGGAAGCACAATGGTACCTCAAGAATCTTGGTAGGTGGAAGACGCAACACCCGGGAAAGAACAAATTGTGCAATATGACAAGACTTTGGCTTCGTGTTCCATTCCCGGACATATTCCCCAAGCAAGCGAAACTCTTCCTCAGCAAGAGCATTTAGTGTTTTTCCTATCTGATCTCCCTTCCTGGGAAAGAGCTTAGATGTTAGATAAAACTTCCCCCGTACTGGTTTCTCCCGTGCTAGGGAAGCCGTTGAAATTGTATATTTCAGCTGTTTGCTAGCACAGGAGGCCGATGATGGAACTGAAAAAGCGGTTTATTATCTTAGCAGAATGCTCAACGATGCTGAAACTAGATATACTCTTTTGGAGAAGCTTTGTTTGTCTTTGTTCTACGCTTGCACAAAACTCGAATATTATCTAATGCCTCACGTTATATACATTGTGCAAAGTTGATATTGTCCGGTACTTACTAAATAGACCTGTCTTACAAGGTCGATTAATGAAATGGGCCATCAAGCTTACCGCGTTTTCTCTCGAGTATAGGCCACTCAGGGCCGTCAAAGGTCAACCAGTAGTTGATTTCTTGGCAGAACACCCTTGTAAAGACATGAAGGATCCATGCGCCCCTCCTACTGCATGTATAGACGTCGTACCGTGGGTACTAACCTTTGACGGGTCTAGAACCCAGAAAGGAGTTGGATTCGGAGTCACGATAACAAATCCGAGAGATAAAACGTGGAGGTTCTCTTATCGGCTAGATCCGGAATTGACAAACAACCAATCCGAATACGATGCTCTCATCATGGGACTCAAAATACGATGCTCTCATCATGGGACTCAAACTCCTAGTTTCTATGAAGGCGAGGTGCATCGAGATCCGAGGAGACTCTCAGCTGGTGATCAAACAGCTGGCCGGGGAATATGACTGCAAAGACCTAAATTTGCTGACCCGTCACAAGACGGCTAGCAGGTTGTTTAGTGGGTTCGCATCATCCACGTTAAGTTATGTTCCCAGATGCATGAATCTTGAGGCTAACAACTTAGCACAAGAAGCTTCAGGTTTTAGGAAGTCTCTACTCACCCTAGAGCACGATAACTTACCAGCCGAAGTATTAGTCGTTGATCAAATCGACTCAAGGAGGCATTTACTAATTGACTACCTAAAAGATCCCTCCAGTTGCAAGGACCTCAAGGTTAAAAGAAGAGCCTTGAAATACGTGCTCATTGACGATGACCTCTATAAAAGAAGCGTGAATGGAGTACTACTCAAGTGCATTGCCAAAGTAGAGGCCTTGAGGGTCATGCCAGAGGTCCATGTAGGAGTATGTGGATCACACAGAGCGGAGCCAGCGATGAAATGGCTGATCTACCGCCACGACTATTATTGGCCTACTATCACAGCTGACTGCTTCCAGTATGCAAAAGGATGCGAATAATGTAAGAAACATGGACCAATCCAGCGGGTACCAGCCGAGTTGCTGCACTCAGTCGTAAAACCTTAGCCCTTCATAGGATGGGTTATGGACCTCATCGGCAAGATTCACTCACAATCGGCTAAAGGCCACAATTTCATTATCGTGGCTACCGATTACTTCACTAAATGGGTGGAGGCTCAGTCGATGAAGATGGTCCATCAGACGTATGTTATTCAGTTTATCCAACACCAAATCATATACAGATATGGTATTCCTGAGATGATTACCACCGATCAAGAGACGATGTTCACTGGTTTTGAGGTGGCAGCCTTGCTGAGAAGTTCGGTATCTAGATGATCACATCTTCGCCTTATTACGCACAGGCGAACGGACAAGCCGAGGCAGCCAACAAACTTATTGTGAACACAATTAGTAAGAACGTGGAGGATAAACCAGGAATGTGGCATCTCACGCTGGAAGAAGTCGTTTGGGCGATCAGGAATTCTAAATCTACAACGACCGGGACGACACCTTATCGGCTAACCTATGGCCAAGATGCAGTGTTGCCGTTAGAATTAATGTCAAATCCTTACGGGTGGCCAAGCAGAACTCTCTAAGTTTGGAGGAGTATCAACATGCCATGCTAATGGAGTTAGACCAGCTAGATGAAGATCGACTGACGGCCCTAGAGAAAATCGAAGCCGGTAAACGTAAAATGGCTAAAGCATACAACAAACATGTTAAGCCTAAGAAGTTTGCTGAAGGAGACTTAGTTTGAAAAACCATTTTGCCAACTGGGATGAAAGATCGTAAATTCGGCAAATGGTCACCAAATTGGGAAGGACCTTTCGCAGTAAGCCAACGGATCGCCGGCAACGCATATCGACTAATAAACATGCATGATGAAGAAATGAACAGGAATGTAAATAACAAGTATCTAAAAAGTACTATCATTCGATTTGGGGCATACATGAATAAACGACAGCCATAGACCGGCTGCCTGGTCACACAAAATAAGTTAATTCCCTCCGACGAGAGATATATGGCTAAATGAGAGCCAAAAATCGGCTGCCCGACCACAAAGTACAGAGAAAGCCATTTCTTTCACACACATGTGTCTTAAGGTTAGTCGCACTGCTCAGGCGAAGAAACGCCATCCCAAGTGGTCAAAGACAATGGTCCATCAAATCTACAGAATTTATTCTAAAGTTGCTCAAGAATGCTGAGAGCAATGCTGAAGTTAAATGGTGGGATATGGATTCCCACATCCAAGTAAACCAAGCACAAAAACAGAGGCGCCGCACATACCCGAGCCCTGCGTTACAACGAAAATCAAATTTCAATAGTGCGGCGGCATCAAAAGAACCCATACGCCTTCATTCGGCTTCTATGACCAACTTCACTCGGTCCAACCAACCCGAATAATGAGCGACCTTAGTCGGCAGAGTACGAAGGTTAGCCGAACATCGGCCGCCGGTGAACCAGTCACAAGTAGAAAGAAAGTCACGGTTTATCGGGTTGAGGTACTGAAACAAGAAAGAATCACTTTGTTTCGGTCCACCATACGGAGTCATAACTAGTTGTTCATTAACGAAGGCCAAGGCAGGAGTCAGGTTACTATCGGCCATAATGATTTTTCCTGATTTTCGAGATGAAAAAGATGAAGCCATGGTTTCCGACTAAGAAAAAGGCCAAAGATTATGTGAGAAACCTATGGGGGAAATACCTTTCCTTAAATAACCTTCAGAGGCGCGGTAGAGATTAATTTATTATTTTCAAAAGCACGGCCGAAAATCATCAGAGCTAATTCGTGGTAATGTAGACGCCTTGGTTAAAGGGGAAACACATTTCAAGAAGTGATCATCATTGCATGCACTGGAGACGAGACGATTGAAGTGACATGCGCAGCTGTCAGACTGAAACGACGACTACTTTCGGATACATCAACTCAGCAATCACACTCGAGTTAATGTAGGGGGGCAATTGTTGACACTCAAAAATAATTTAAATGGTTAGCCGAATTCAGTGAGAGTCGAACTGTTCCAGAGCCGAATTTACTCCTAGCTCTCGACTACAAGAACTTCATTAGCTACTAAGGCATCTTAGCCGAGTTATCAGTTAGAGGTACGACTGGGGACCCACTCAGATGCAGACGCCTCAATGACCAAGTCAAAAGGGTTTTCGGACCCCTGAAAGCGGTTACGGCCTACAACAGTTAAAAGAAAGGGCCATTATCCGAGCAAAAAGAGTAGAGGGCGAGAAAATAGGCACCACCTCCTCCATAGTCGGCCATTGAACTTAGTGGGTTGCTGACATGGGGGGGGGGAATCGCGTTGTACAATTTCTTTTCTTTTTTTGTACTATAAATAAGATCATTCTTTGTATATAGAGGACATATAGTCAATTAAACAACTCAAATTTTTATTTATCTTTATCCTTTATTTATCCTTTACTTTACTGTACTCATCTGCATTCATGTTTCTTACCTCTTAGTTTACTCATACCACCGTCCTAACGCTTTCTGAAGTAGTTGGGGAACCCATTGCTGGAAATTAGAGTTCCATTTCTAGCCCAAATCGCTTAAGTTAAGGAATCAATTTGTCATCCGATTTCATCAGTCGATAAAACGGCAAACACATCGGACGGTAATAATGAGGTCTGGGGAGCATTCTATTTTTCTCTGATAAATATATCAAACAAACGCGTCGTTGTGTTTTTTTTTTAATCTTCTTTATGCAAAGTGTGTTTGATACAGCTACAAATGAACCAATTGGTTCGATTTGACTCAATATCTTTGGGGTAAAATAATAATATATTACTCCTAACTAATAATTTCGATAGAATAATACGATATTAATAAAGATCTGTTACATTTTATTTATTTACTCCAGTATTATTTACTTGTTGATTTATGGTGAACAATATTCATAAAGTTAAAATATTATTTATAGTATCGGAAACAACATCTCTACTTATTAAGGTTGTGATAAGGTATACGTATATTCTACGCTCAGTAGATCTCACTTATGAAATTACACTTAATATGTTATTGTTGTTGTAGTTGTATTATTTATAATTAATTCATTGATATAGTCACACACAGTAAAGAATGACCAGTTAATGAAGTTCATATAAAATTATACCTAATATATAAAATATTTATATTTGTTTTTATTCGTATATATTAAACCTTTAAGTAATTTTAGTTTTTTTTTTAATTTTGTCAGTGAGTGGACCACAAGACAGTATCTCTCCCTACTTTTGTATGGCGTGTTACTAATATAAGAAATATGATCTTTATGACTAGACTTACAATTTGGAAAATAATGAACTTCCAAGCATCTTGTGTTATTTTACATGTCTCCTTTATATGAAAATCAAGGTATAAGTAAAAGAACATTTAATATGGACCATAAAAATCAATCTCTTCCCCCCCGCTCCCCCAAACTTTCTTGACGAGGAATTCTTTCTCACGAATAAACATAATTCCTACACATACTTTAGAGCCTTTCCGGCATATCCACACAAAATTCGAGTAGGTGAATCGAGGACCACACTTACACGCACACATTATATAATATAAAAGAATTTTAAAAAGAGGATGGGCAAACATAAATATTTATATTTAATTAGAAAAAATGATCTTCCAGAAATCTAGCTCTTGTATATAAAATTAAAAAACCTTATTAAAAATATAAAAATAAAATTATAAAAATTTACGAAATCAACGGTTGATTTCATCAAAATAAAAGTTATATCTATTGAATTATTTGATTAGGCCGGCAAAGCCATATGCTTCAACAGTAGTGGCAGTAGTGTTTTATTAACCATGGATCATGACTCATTCATGCTGCATGCATGACTTAGGCTTTGGCTAAATATTAAATACTTGAAGGGACGGTTTACATCCAAAGAGTTACTATTTATATATAGGTGTTTGAATTGTGATAAAATGATAAGTACTTCTTCATTTTTAATTATATGTTTTAAATTCGGATCTTGTATATAAAGTGGTCTTTATTATGAAGCACTTTGCTCTCGATATGAAACATTTTATTTTGTATAAAATCGAACCAAACATAAATATCAAACATCGGCAGAAAAACAAAACAAAATAAAAAAGATTATTTATAGGTTATTCTCTTATCGATTATTCGGCCAGATCTATCTGATTAGGTCAAACTAGTGATTGTGAATCATATTCCACATAAGGAGTTAAGGACTATTTAGCTACAAATTAAAGAGCATGCTTATTGTTCATACAAAATTTTAGGAGTTTAAGTTCTCTTCACTTTAACTTTTATTATTGCATTAAAATCACCAAAGAATCATTAGTAACAAAATCACCAATCTTACCTATATAATAGTACAAGAAAATCATTGAATAATAGTTTATAACTAAAAAATCACTCAAACTTAAAGGCATAGTTAAAGGGCGGAGTTCATCCGAATCCTCTTCGCCAGAAAAATCATAACATACATACAAAGTAAAAAAAAGTTTATATATAATAGATAGGGGCGAATCTAGGGTGACGAAAGGGATTCATCCAAACTCCTTAGTCAAAAAATTAACTGTCTATGTAAGATTTTATTTTATACATGTATGTATAATAAAAGTTAAACGTTGTGATTATTCTGCTTCCACCACATGTAATTGTAGTAGTGGACCATGACTCATGGTTTATGTTATATGATGACTTAGGCTCTTGCTAAATATTAAATACAAGAAGGGGTCATCAAGAAATAGTATATGTTAGGTCAAGATCTATTCCATAAAAGATTAATGTTTTGACAATTTCATTTTTCGTTAGTTAGAAAGGGGTGAGCACGTTGACTGGGTTAAATTTTGAGGGTTTCAATATTGTCTCATTTCAAACAGGTCACAAATATATCATAAAGTATTTATACTACTTTTTTATAATTAAGTAACTTTTATTAATCACCAATGAAAATATTTACAAGCACAGTAAAATTATCACAATATGCTTAATCTTTACAGCCAACCAATAAACTGAGCAATCAAACAAACTCAACTATATTTATACTGTTTTTTTTTTGTTTCACTTTATGCAAAATAATTTAATTGAACACAAAGTACACGAAGGATTAAAACTTGTAATTTTAAATATGTCATGAAATTTTTGTAAATATAAAGATATATTATTAACAAAAGCATAAAATTTTATATTTAAAATTACAAGTTTTAATCCTGCAAATATACTTTATCTTGTAAATATACTTTATCTTGTAACTACATATATTATACAGATAAAGAAAAAGAAAACAGTACTACCTATTATGATTACCAGCTTTAACATTCTTTTTGGTTTCTTTTTACCTACGTTTATTACTTCCATTACATCATGATTATATTTATAATTGTAACAGTGAATTGAGCTTCTTTTTCTGGTAGATTACCTACATTTCTTTTTGGCCTCCACTACTTATCTTCTTTCTTCCTAGTACTATTAACTTTAAGGCCTCAATTATTATTATTTTTAAATAACAATGGTGTATGGATTAACTTACGCATATATCTATTAATTAACTTAGATTTTATTTTTCGATTCAGTTTACTTGATAATATTTCTTTTTTAGTTCATTTCACATAAATAATTTACTAATTTAGAAATAATTTAATCTAAACTTTTTATATTATTAATGAATTTTTTTTATAGCCACATAAATATTACTATGAAATACTTAATATCATAAATTTCGAAAGTCTTATAAGCATATACTATATGTGATGGCATATTTATAATCATGACTCAAAATTCTTTTCTTCTTCTAAATTACATGTTCTCTCAAACTTTGTAACATAAATTGAATCGGTGAAATATTTATTATTCAGAAGATTTATGTTATCGAATTTTTTTCTTACTTTATCAATGTATTTTAACTTATAATAGTATTGTAATTATCATTTTTATTAGGTTATCAATCAATATTTAGAGTATAAATTTACTTATAATTATCTTATAAGTAATTTGATGTAGCAATTTAGGTTATGATTAAATAACACTAGAAGGCAAACCCATGTATTTGTATCTTATTGTATTAAAAGTAGTTAACAATTTTTATAACAAAATAGTCACCCAACTTTATTTAAGTATCATGTGAAATTACTACTAAATAATGTTTTATAACTATAAATCACTCAAACGCATATAATGATAGTCATGAGTGGAACTAGAGTGACAGAAGAGGATTAATCTAAATGGCAATAATAGCAATGGACCCTGACTCATGGTTTATGTTGTATAACTTAGGCTTAGGCAAATTATTAAATACATGAAGGGGTCGTCAAGAACTATATATTATGTCAAAATAGTGATGACCTTATTCCAAATAAGATTAAAGCTTTGACAATTTAATTAGTTAGAAATGGGTGAGCACGTTGACTAAGTTTAATTTTGAGGGTTTAAATATTATCTCATTTCAATAATGACATAAATATTTCATAAAGTAATATATTACCCTCCCTAAACTCCTTATAAATTACATTAGGCATGTTATTGTCATTAATCGATTTTTTTAAAAAAAATTTACAATCTTAAACATGTTGAGGATTTTCCAAAATTCCATATTTACCCTCTCCTCACTCTCTCTCCTCTCCTCTCTCTAACGTTAACATCACCAACCCCCACCCCACCCATCCACCCCCCATTCCCGACGATAAGACCCCATCAGCGTCGCTCCGACCATTCACCGGCGGCAACGGTAAGACCCCATCAGCACCGCTCCGACCACCCACCGGCGTCGATGGAAAATTTCCATTTATTTTTTTGTTCTTTTTTCTTGTTCTTGTGTTCTTTTCTCCTAGATCTACGCAGGTACGCAATTTTTTTGGGTGAAAATTCCGGTGAACAGTACTTCCGTCGACGGTGAACAGTGACCGTGAACAACAATTTTCGCCGGTAAATAGGTTTGATTCAACTGGAGTTGGTACCTCCGGTTGCCCGTATCCATTCCTTGTCCTTACCCTTATTGTTAAAAATTTCCGCTTCTGTATTTACTTATAGCATTCTTGGCGTAGTGGTTTTACTTGCCTCTACATTCCTGTTAATTTGTGCTTGCACTTTGATCCCTCCCTGTTTTAGGGTAAACATTTGAGTATTCTTAATTTGGTATTATGTTTGTTTATTGTATTATACTATCCAGATCCTTATTTGGTTTTATTTAGTTTTATTGGCATTGTTTCCTTTCCCTTTTGGTAGTTCTTGCTAATTTGTGCTTTAGTATTGGTTCATGTATGTGTTAACATTAACCATTGACTGGTATTTTTTTTTGCTTTAGTGGCTTTGGTGAATGATGGTAGACTAGGGTCATATTCTCGGTCAGGGACAGAGGCGAGGGTTGGGGGGTAAGTGGGGTAAGGGTAATGTTAGGCTGAGAATAGGGTCTTGGAATATTGAAACTCTAACGGGGGAAGGCCATAGAGCTAGTTAAGATTCTTAAGAAGAGGAAGATTAATATAGCATGTGTCAATGAGACCAAATGAGTAGGACCTAAGGCTAACGATGTAGACGGGGTATAAGCTATGGTTCTCGGGTAGGTCGAAGTATAGGAATGGGGTAGGCATTTTGGTAGACAGCGAGCTAAGGGATCAGGTGGTAGAGGTTATGAGGGTCAATGGCATGATGATAGCGATTAAGTTGGTAGTTGAATGGTGCACTATGAACATTATTAGTGCGTACGCGCTGCATGAGAAGATTTAGATATACATACCACTGAGAAGTTATTTGTAGAAGGGGATTTCAATGGACATATCGGGGCACTTTCGGGGGGTTATGACGACGTGCATGGAGGTTTTGGTCTTGGGGACAGGAACGGGAGAGACGTCTCACTTTTGGAGTTTGCTAGAGCTTTTGGGATGGTGATAGCCAATTCAAGGTTCCTGAAGAAGGAGAAGCATTTGGTTACTTTTCGTAGTTCGGTGGATAAGACTCAGATAGACTTTTTGCTCCTTAGGAAGGTTGACAACGGTCTTTGTAAAGACTGCAAGGTTATTCCGAAGGAGGATCGTACAACCTTACATAAGCTTTTGGTGATGGATTTGGAGATCAAGATGGAGAAGAAGAAGAGGGTTGTGGATGACAAGTTAAGAATCAAATGGGAGAGTTTGACCATGGCTAGTGCAAAGGAGATGGGGGAGAGGTTGATGGCCAAGGGGGCTTGGGGAAGTAGTGGGGATACGACCGAAATGTGGGACAAGACGGCCAGTTGCATTCGGGAGGTTGCTAGAGAAGTGCTAGAGGTCTTACGGGGTAGCCGTGGTGGGCATCTAGGGGACTAGTGGTGGAATGGTAAAGTTCAAGAGAAGGTGGAAGCGAAAAAAATGGCGTATGCGAAATTGGTAGAAAGCAAGGATGAGGTGGAGAAGTGGACGAATAGGAAATTATATAAGATGACACGGAAAGAGGCAAAATTAGCGGTTATGGCGGCAAAAACGACGGCTTTTGAACATCTATATGTGGAGGGAAAAAGTGGGGATAAGAAGTTATACAGACTAGCCAGGGCGAGGGAAATGAGGGCCCGGGACTTGGATCACGTGAGGTGCATCAAGGATAAGGACGACAAAGTGCTGGTGGAGGATGGGTATATTAGACGGAGGTGGCAATCTTACTTCCATAAACTCTTAAACGAAAAAAAAAGATAGAGACATTGTGCTGGGAGATCTGGAGCACTCTGGTATGTACCGGGATTTTGGGTATTGTGAAAACATTAAGGTTGATGAGGTTCGGAGTGTTGTGCGTAGGATGCGCAGGGGACGAGTGACTGGGTCAGATGAGATCCTAGTTGAATTTTGGAAAAGCGCAGGCAGGGCAGGTTTGGAGTGGCTGACAGAGTTGTTTAACGTCATTTTTAAGACGATGATGATGCCCGAAGAATGGAGATGGAGTACAATAATTCCTCTGTACAAGAACAAAGGTGATATCCAGAGTTGTAACAACTATAGGGGTATCAAGCTGCTAAGCCACACTATGAAAGTTTGGGAAAAGTCGTGGAGATGATGGTGAGAAGAGGAGTGTCTATCTCTGAGAATAGTTTGGATTCATGTCGGGGCAATCAACTATAGAAGTCATCCATCTTATTAGAAGGTTGGTGGAGCAGTATAGGGAGAGGAAGAAAGACTTACATATGGTTTTCATCAACCTTAAGAAGGCATACGACAAAGGCCCTAGGGAGGTTCTATGGAGATGTTTGGGAATTAGAGGTGTCCCTGTGGCATACACTAGGGAAATCAAGGATATGTATGATGGAGCCAAGCCTAGGGTACAGACAGTAGGAGGAGACTCAGAGCACTTTCCAGTGATGATGGGGCTGCACCAATGATCAACTCTTAGCTCATTTCTATTTACCTTAGTGATGGATAGACTGATGACATAGTCCTGATTGATGAGACTCGCAGCGGAGTGAATGCTATGCTGGAGGTTTGGAGACAGACTCTAGAGTCTAAAGGGTTCAGGCTGAGTAGGACCAAGACATAATACTTGGAGTGCAATTTCAGTGACGGGAGCGGCCTTAAGACATGCGTGGATGCGAGGCTTGGCACCCAGGCCATTCAAAAGAAAGGGAGCTCCAAGTACCTCGGGTCTATTATCCAAGGGAATAGAGAGATTGATGACGATGTCACACATCGTATTAGGTCAGGGTGGATGAAATTGAGGCTTGTATTTGGAGTATTATGCGATAAAATGGTGCCACCAAAACTTAAAGGCAAGTTCTATAGGGTGGTGGTTAGACCGACCATATTGTATGGGGCGGAGTGTTGGCCGGTCAAGATTTCGTACACCCAAAATATGAAAGTTGCGGAGATGAGGATGTTAAGATGGATGTAGGCATACAAGGAGGGATATAATTAGAAATGATGATATCAGGGACAGAGTGAGAGTGGCCTCGGTGGAGGATAAGATGCGAGAAGCTAAGTTGAGATGGTTCGGACACGTGCAGAGGAGAGACACAAATGCCTCAGTGCGGAGATGTGAAAGGTTGGCTGTGAGCGGGTACATAAGGGGTAGAGGTAGGCCGATGAAGTATTGGGGAGAGGTGATTAGACGGGATATGTCGCAGGTGCAACTCACTGAGGACATGACCTTAGATAGGAGGTTATGGAGGACACGTATAAGGGTAGAAGGATAGTAGGTAGTTCATCGTAGTCGTACCTACGCTTTCAAACTGGTAGTTGTAGTATTATTATTGTAGGCTCGCTTAGCCTGTCATATTGCCTTATA
This sequence comes from Anisodus acutangulus, assembly GCA_029783415.1. NCBI lineage: Eukaryota > Viridiplantae > Streptophyta > Magnoliopsida > Solanales > Solanaceae > Anisodus > Anisodus acutangulus. The sequence goes on along the minus strand of CM056492.1, from coordinate 57,043,970 downwards.
GTCCCTTGTCGTTTGATTTATGTTGCTATGTGTATTTTGTTTGTCTTATTTACTTGCATTAGCTAATTTTTTTTAAGAATACGCTGTCATGACTTACGCACTTTGTGTGTCTTACTTTACTTGGGCTTGGGCTTTGTCTTGAGCCGATGGTCTCTCGGAAACAGACGCTCTACCTACCAAGGTAGATGTTAGGTATGTGTACACTCTACCCTCCCCAGACCCCACATTGTGGATTTCACTGCGTATGTTGTTGTTGTTGTACAATCTTAAACATGTCATAAAGTTTCTATAGCTATAAAAATATGCCATTAAGGGGTCAATTATAAAATTAATACTATTCATTTTTAAATTAACTAACAAGAAAATCATATCACATCAAAAAAAACATATTGGAGTCATTTAACCAATTATTTTACCAGCATTTTATAAACACATATTTAGGTAATTTAACCAATTATTGTACCAGCTCTAATATTCTTTTTGGTTTCTTTTTACCAACTTTTTTTTAAACTCTTTTTACCGACTTTTAGTAGTACCTCTATTACATCATGATTTTATTTATGAGACAGTGAAATGAGCTTCTTTTTCTTGTACTTTTTGGCCTCTTCCAATTATCTTATTTCTTACTCTCATGTTTCAATTTATGTGGTAAGTAATGTTTTTTTTTATTTGTTTAAAGAATGGCGATTATTAAATTTGCTTATTTACAAATTTAATTTTTGTTGGAAATTTGTCTTTGGCGGGAGTTGCGACCGACCAACTTTAACGGCTTAAACACTAGTGTTACGTATGTTGGAGAATCCGGTTCTTCACACATGCATGATGTACTAAGTACGTAGATAACCGTAGGGCCAAGAATCGTCAAATTTCATTAAGAAATGAAAGAGATATTGGTTCACGAAGTGAGGTGTTTGAAGCATGGAAAGTGTGGTGTTGTGTTCAATTCTCCCTCATCGGTAGAGGAAGAAAGAATTGTTGTGTATATAAGACTCGAAATGTGTTTGGGGTTTGGGACCACAAGGGGTATCCCATGTGTTTAAAGGAGGGAGGACCTAGATGTGCTTCGGTTCGAGGAAAGACCACACGCGTGCCGCCGCCTTGCCGTCCCGATTCAGGTTTCGGGTTCACGGGTCCACGGGTCCACGTCGTGGCGTGGGTGGACCTTCGATATTATCTTTTGGGCGAGAAAACTTTGCGAAGTACAGTTTGATCCCAAAAGTTTAATCTGATTTGGATCGTAATTCTTTCAGATGTGCAGTTTGATCCCTGAAGTTTCAAGATGTACGCTTTGGTCCCCTGAAGTTTTAAGATGTAGTTTGGTCCCAGAAATTTTGAAAGTTGGAATTTCGACGGTCGAGAAACGTCAAGCTCTCAATTCAGCCATTTATTTTGGCTGAATTACTCCTCCTATAATGGCCAAATCCGTTGGTCTTTCTCCATTAATGTTGGTGGCTTTACTACCTCCATAATGGCCATTATTTGGTTGTTATGGAGGGCGATATCGACCTCCCTCACCTATTTAAACACCCCCTTACACCATTGTTGAGCACAAAAGAATGACCAAGAACACACATGTAATATACACGAAATTAAGCTTACACAAGCGTAAACTTTTCTTCTTCCTACAACTTCCAAGGCATCATTTCGTTTACTCAATATTCTTCACGGTAGCTCTTGAGTTTCCTTTGCTCAAGTGTTCCATTCTTTGTTTTATCTTGGGAGACAAATTGTCAGACGATTTATAAAGGATACATACGGGCAATATTGTCTTAAGGACAGAGTGCCACACTCGACTCAGCAAAACCAGTTTCCATTTTTTCGTTTTCAACAAAATTGTAATTTCAGTTTTGTGCTTATCTTGTAATTTTCAGATTACTAGTTGAACTATTGAATCTTTGTTTATCCTTTCGAATACTTGTAATAGTTATATACTTCCCGTACTGCTTTATAAAGTACCATAGAGCAAAAATACCCAACAATTTTTTTATTTCACTCTTAATGAAAAGCTTTTATAATCACATAAATATTATGATTATTTAATATCATAAATTTCTAAAGTCTTATTAACACATAAATTTTATGACAAGTTTATGAGTTATGAGTTATGACCATGAGTTTCAAAAGATATCTTTTCTTTTTAAATTACATGCCACCCAAGCTTTGCTATATAAATTGATTCCCTTTTTTAATATTGGTTCATGTTTAGCCGTCTAGTGAATAGTGACATAACAAAGTATTCTCTATTCTCCGATTCTTTCCTTCAAGTAAATTCTTAACTATTTTTGTTTCTCTTTCTTGTCATTTTCTCCTTTTTGATAGTGACTTTTTGTCTTTTTATCCCTTTTATTAATAACACTTTTATTTATCTTTGCTCCTAACTTCTTTCATTTCCACTTTTATTATCTTGACATAATTTGTCAAAGTTGTTGTCATGTGATCAGGAGGTCACGAATCGAGTTGTGGAAATAGTTTTTTTTTGCAAAAATACAGGATACGACTGCGTATAATAGACCCTTTTGGTATGATCCTTTCTCGGACTTTATGCATAGCGGAAGCTTAGTGCACTAGGCTGCCCTATACTGAAGTTTTATTCTATAATTTTGGCTAAATTGTTGAATTATTGAGGATTAATTATGGATATAGAGATTGAATAGGAAGTTGAATAAAAATCATGACTAGGCAGATTTGTACTAAATGTTTAATTTAACGATTTTATTGGAGTGGATTAAAAGTTCAATTCAGCCAATCTTTTCATTTTAATCTCGTTAAATTTATTAGCAACGTACAATTTAACAGCTCCATTGATACTTCATATTATTCACTAATTAAGTGGCTTAAGTAACCATCTATTACCTTACCCAAAGGACTCTTGGGTTGCTTGTAAGGTTACCGTCAATTGCAACTCTAGCCCCCTGTTTGGATGGTTGTTTTCCGTGGTTTTGTATTATTTTTTATGAAATCATTTTGTTTCTATTGTTATTCAAATTATATTGTATGGTGTTGTAATCCCGTGATTATATAATCATGAAAAAAATCAATTTTTTAAACCATGAATTTGGTAATTTTTGTGTGGTTACGTAGTATTTCATTTATCAATTATACCCCACTCCACCCACCCCCTCCATCACATCCAAAACCACCCCACCCTAGGCAACCTACCCCTCCACCACCCCCACCCCCACCACCCAACCACCCTCACCACCCCACAACATCCACCCCTCACCACTTACTTATCTTTAAAGTTCCTATTTTATCTTTTACCTTAATTTTATTAATATATAGAAATTAATACAGTATCATACAATCAAATTAAACAATAAAAATGTTATCAAATCACCACAAACGATACAATCTATCCAAATATTGTATTTATTAATACTGTACAATACAATACAATACAATACAATACAATACAATACAATACAATACAATATAATATAATACAATACAATACAATACAATACAATACAATACAATACAATACAATACAATACAATACAATACAATACAATACAATACAATACAATACCATACTATACCATACGATAATATACATTATGAAACCATGGGTAACGACCGTCCAAACAATATGTAGGTGTTGTTAGATTTTACAAAAAAACTTGAAAATATTTAATAGCATATATATTATAAATTTACTTAATTAATAAGGATATCCATTCAATGAACCCTTTGATTGTACATGTACTTATTTAATGTTCACTAAATATTTATAACTTTGGTATACATTCTATGAATGAAATAGTGACATTCATCTTTTAAATAATATACTTGAAGATAATAAGAAAATTTCTCTCTTTCTCCTAACATTTTTGGAGAACCCAATTTTAGATGCTCTAGTAATTATTTTATTACTGTTAAGATTAATTCTTCTAAAACCATACCAAAAATTAAAATTTAAATAGAAAATTAAATCTGACGGTATACTTCAAATAACTATAATACTCCCTCATACTATCTTACATAAAGTATTTTATTGGGGCATTAAGTTTAAAAAATAAAAAATGACTAGAATTTTTTTGGCCTTAATAGCATGCTATGAAATTTCCTTGCCTATTCAATCATAACATTTTATGAAATTCTCGCCATGTCATTAAACATAAAATAAAAAGTTTAAAATTAAATTATTTATGTCACGAGGAAAAAAATGTATGAAATTTGATAGATGTTTTAGAAACGGAAATACGTTTACGACAAGTGAATTTCCAAGGAAAACTCCATCAAAAGTTCACATGATTTTAGTGGCGTATGTATGAACTTATATCATTCGTTTTAGATGAAATTTTGGTATATTGTAGTGGATATGCTTTGACATGTGGTTTAATGAGCTTTAAAGATGGGAAGGGAACTTCTAGGGTGCAAGTAAATATTAACTTTTTCTAAAGTTCATAAACTTCGTACACGTAAATATTAACTATTGGTAAAGTTCATGCACGATGAGATGTGTCTTTTTTATGTTACAATTGTTTCATTTTTTGTAATTAGGCATATTCATTAGTTTTTTTATTTTTCGTCGGTGTTCGATGTCCGCATTTGAATCTTACTATATTTGGATTCGCACATGGTAGAGTTCATTTCTGGGGAAACCGCTCTTTACTAAAAAAAATTCATACTCATAATTCGAACATGAGACCTCTGATTAAGAGAGAATCAGTCTTATCCATTGCACCATATCCTTTAACGGTAGGCAAATTCACTAGTTATTTGACCTAAACATAGTTCTTTTTTCATGAAGATGTCGTGTCACCTTTTTAAGCTTTGGTGCCATTTGTCTATTTGGTTCTTTTTTTTTGTGTGGATAAAAATTGGGTTTGAAAATGCTTTAGAACATATTATTAGAGACTATCTTATGATTTTGGATTAGGCTATTTTCTTAGTTTAAATGAATGGTTGAGTTAGAACCAAAAGAAGTGCAAAAACGCCATTATAAATTCTTTTTAAATTGATGGTCTATAGTGAATAAACTACAACAACATACTCAGTGTAATCCTACAAAATGGGGTCTAGAGATGGTAGAGTGTATGCAGATCGTATTTTACCTCGGAAGGTAAGAGGGTAGACTGTACGCATACCTTACTCGCCTACTTTTGAAAGCAGAGAGGTTGCTTCTGATAGACACTCAGCACAAGGACAAACAATTCAATATAGTACGAAAAAAGAAATAATATAAGCGAATAAGTCATGTCAAAATACTATAAAAAGCATGATAAAACATTCTAAAAAAGAAAGAAAGCAATAACTATACCAAAAATTAATACAGTAATTGAAGTACAAGAAACGACTTATAATATCAGGATTTGAAGGACAAAAAACTACAAAAATAATACTGCAACTACTAGTATGCAAGAATAAGCGGGACAACGCTCAACCCATACTTACCAACCTTCCACCCTAAGACAAGCATGTCTAGTAGAAGCATCATCTTAATTAATCGTCAGTTCAGAATTCTTAAATAATACTAAAAGCAAGAAAGAAAATACTTAAATAATAAAAACACGGAACAAAACAATAAATATACAACAACATAAAGCTAATTAATAGCAAATATTTTAACAATGAAAGAAACGTAAATAAGTCATATTTTCAAATTTGCACATAATATATCCTACTATATACGTTTAAAATATGTTTAACGTAATTAAAAGACGGTTAAAAAATAGTACCTAAAGGTGCGTACCTGATTTTTATGAAATCTCTGTGTATTTACGCTGAGATAATTCTGATTGTCACTAAGTTGTATAAGATTATATTAATCTCCCTTGAGGATTCTTTCTCATTAATACAAATATATATAATGTGTACAATGTGGAGTCCTAATATAATAAGGATCTCATATCCACCATAATTACACAACACTAATAATTACAAAATATATGGTGAATATCTTCTAATATTCACTAATACACCCCCTCAGTCGGAGCGAGAGGAGGCCGGACGCTGAGACTGAATCTGAAGTCGAGGAATAGATGTCTAGGAAGTCTTTTGGTGAAGATATCCGCATACTGATACGAATAAGGCACATGCAACACCTTAACATGACCCATAACAACTTTCTCATGAACAAAATGTATATCCATCTCCATGTGCTTGGTTCACTGATGCTGAACCGGATTATGAGGTAAGCATATGGCGGATATATTATCACAGTACACCATAGACGCCTTACGCAGGGGACACTGAAGCTCTAAAAGGAGGTTTTAGAGCCAGTATATCTCATCAACAACATTTGCAATGCCTCTATACTCTCCTTCTGCACTCGAACAGGATAGGGTGGCTTGCCTCTTAGCAGGCCACGAGATGAGATTATCCCCTAAGAACACACAGTAGCCGGAGGTGGAGCGTCGTGTGTCCGGACATCCTGCCCAATATACATCTGTATATGATAACAACTTGGTCGGTGCACAGGGGTAGAGATGTAATCCATAATCAAGTGTGCCCTTAACGTATCGAATGATACGTTTAAGAGCAGTGAAATGAGGCTCCCTGGGGGCATGCATAAACAAACACACCTGCTGAACAACATAAGCAATATCATGTTTAGTGAAATTAAGATACTGAAGTACACCTGCAAGGCTCCTATAAAGAGTGTGATCGGACATTAGATCGCCATCAACATCGCTGAGCTTCGATTTAGAGTCAACCGGAGTAGGCATGATCTTGCAGTTCACCATTTTGGCCATATACACAATCTCATCTGCATACTTACGCTTGACACAGGAACATAGTATATACAGATCTAGTCACTGATATCCCAAAAAAATAACTCAACTTCCCCAAGTCAGTCATAGCAAATTCAAATTTAAGCAGAGCAATGATCTCATTTTTCAACACATCAGATGAGGCAGTAAGAACAATATCATCTACATATAACAACAAATAAACAATGTTACTACCTCGATGAAAAATGAATAGAGAATTATCACACTTGCTGCATACTGTAAATAATAGATCTTAGGCCTAACTCAACCCCAAAAGCTAGCTTATAGGGAGAGGATTGTCCAAGTCCATATAAGGAGTCCATGTTCCCATTCCATATCCGATGTGGGACTCTTAACACTTCCCCGCACGTCCAAACGTTGTTAACTGGGGCGTGATATAATTTGGGGGCCCAACATCGGTGAACAGAAAATTGGAATGGGCCTAGTTTTGATACCATGTAAAGAATGGATCTTGGGCCTAACTCAATCCCAAAAGCTAGCTTATAAGGTAAGGATTGTCCAAATCCATATAAGAAGTCCATGTTCCCATTCCATATCTGATGTGGGACTCTTAACACATTCAAACCCAATATGCATAATGTAATTGGCAAAGCATTCATACCACGCTCTGGGACTTGTTTCAAACCATAAAGTGACTTACTAATACGTTGAAATAACGGAACCTAAAAAAAGTGAAGAGGAGATTTTTTTCACTTGGTGATTAATTATTAATGAGTTAATTACGTTAGCTAATTATATATATAAAATAAAAAGAAGCTATGTTTTATCCAAACGTAAGAGGGAAATATAAAAAATATCATTATCCCTTTTCAATTTGTGAGGCTTCAAAGTGCTACACACTCATAAGTCATAAGTCATAAGTCATAAGTCATAATTATCATAGAATTCTTTTTCTACTCCAACTAAAAATTGTTGCTTCTTTTTTTATTAGGAGAAATTTTCTAACCAATCCCAATAGGGTTTTTCATCAACTTGCAAGTTGATTTTTGTTGTTGTATGAAATTGAGAACAAATTGAAGTGAAGTTGATAGTTTGAAGGTATATTTCAAGAGAAGTTAGATAATGGTGTTTTAGCTTGCAAATTGTCATTTTTTAAAAATGAAATTGAGAACATCTTTTTGTGCGGAATGCCTTCATATGGACTGGTTTTTAATTTTTATCTCTCAAATCGGTTGGTCTTTAATTTTTCCCTACTTCTTATTTTATAAAAAATTGTGGGCCAAAAAACCCTTATTCGCGCGTCTATAAATCAGAGATTCGGGTTCGAATCCAAGCTCAGTAAAATTTTTTTTTTTGCAAGAAAATGTTTTCAAAAGTTATGTCTTGTGTAGTTCTAAGTTATGCTTTAAGTCAAAAGTAATGCCTTAAAACATAACTTCTGTATTTTTGGATTCGAATCCCAGCTTAGTAAAAAAAAATATTTTTCGCAAGGCAATGCCTTAAGATATAACTTCTGTAGTAGTTACGCCTTAAGGCATATCTTAGAAATACAGAAGTTATGCCTTAACCCGAATATGCATAGTTTACTCTGAAATTTTGCCTTGCGATTTTTTTTACTTTACTGGGGTTCGAATTCAGAACCTCACGGGTATTTTCGTTCATTTTTTTAAGCGAAGAGCAAAAATTAAAAATTATCCCGAAATAGCACATTTGTGCGAATGACCCAATTGAGAACTAAATTTCATCTTAAACTTAAAAAGAAAAAATATTTCAAGCAAAAATGCCGGTTTAAAAGTGAATTCAAATGTTGTTTTTTAATTCTTTCACTTTCGTAAACTTTTTTTCACAAATTCCAATTTCCACAAACTATTTTTGCAATTTCATCGTCAAACGAATTCAATTTTCACTAACTTTTAAAGAGAAGAATACAACTATCTAAATACACTTTCAAGAAACTTTCTTCCAACTCCGATCGCAAATATATGTCCAAATTGAGGCAAACTGTGACTCACTATTTCAACCTTGGACCTTAGCCCTTGGGCCTTGGCCCATATTACAATTATGTTCTAAGTTGGGCGCCCACAACACTAGTGTGAGATGGATAAGATTATGGGCCCGACGGGTTAGACCTCATACTAATTCCGGATAGGATTTGCACCAGTCGGTCATTCGCCCAAATGTAGCTATTCTCTTAAATTTGTGATCTTTTAATTTTTTCCCCTTCAAATTTTTTAGCGCGGAATAATTTAACTTTCACACGACATATTTTATGTTTAACTTGAGCATAACATTCACACAAATTACGCTGGATAAGGCAAAACTTTCAACACTCACCATAATCTGAAAAACAACATAATTTTAGATTTTGCTCGACATAATTTACATTTAACTTTGACATATGGATCTTAACATCTACATAAATTATGCCGGACAAGACAAACACTTTCAACCCTCAATATAATCTGAAAAATACTATAAAACTTATGCCGCATAATTTATGACGAATGAGGCAAAAATTCAATTTTGAAGATAAAAATGTTACACAAATTATGTATAACGAAGATGTCTGATATTTTCATTAAACAAGCACGACAAAAATTAAAAACCACAAGGTGCAAAAACTGAAGACCAGTGTGTTTGAACTACTCCTTTTCTGCTGATGAGAAATCAAGCACTGCATAGCAATTATGTGTTTTCTATCAAAGCACCAATTGATTGCACTACAATATATAGCTAAGCAAGCCAAACATATGTCTAAATTTTGAAACTTTAGTCCCTAAGGTTTGAAATTGATTCTGAAATACCGAAACATTAAATACTGGAGTAGCTGCAGGTACTGCTGTACTTGTTGAGTCTAGCCCTAAGGAGGAGGAAGGAGATAAATCGACGATGGTACAAGAGGAGGATATTGATGGTGGTTTCTCTTCAGTAGATGGAATGTTACAGTGGGCTATAGGTACTTTCCCCTTTCTCATTATACTTTGATTTTAAGTTGTAAATGTGAAGCTCAAATAAAATATTTTGTACTTGGTAATTACTTCCTAGTAGAGGCGGAGCTAATATTTGAACTTTAAAAGGGCAGGGCTTCAATCCATTGTGATTCGCTTTCTTGGTATGGAGAGATCTCTGCCATAAAAGAGAGAGCTCCTAAGCCTTATTGGTGCAGCTCCCGCTATGCGCGGGGAAGGGCCGAACCATAAGAGTCTATTGTACGCAGCCTTACCTTGCATTTCTACAAGAGGTTGTTTCCACGGCTTATGAGTTCTAAATTCTAGAATAGTGATAATAGGTGTTAGTAACTAGGTTCTGAATCTAATTTATGTACATATTTTGTGGATTTTTTAAAAAACTGGTAAAGTTGTATTCCCCATCATTAAAGGTATGTTGGCAACCTCCAAAAAGTTGTGTCCTAATTGCTAATTAAAGAGAGCCTAACATATTTCGTGGATTTTTTTATACAAATACATGATTTGGCTAAAACTACTGGTCCGTCTGAATCCGTATGTCACCTTTTGGCTCCGCCCCCGATGGGAGGTGAGAGGGAGCAGGTACCTGTGGAATTAGCTAGCCCAGATGTGTTGTTGTTGTTGTTGGAATAGAGTGTCAATTGAGGAACTATTGATCAAGTAGAGTTGAAAGATAAATTGCTTATTGTACAATTGCTTTTATGTTTACCCATGTGTAATGATTTGGTTTCTTGCTAAATTGACATACACAGGACATTCGGATCCTGGAGTACTAAAAGAAAGATCAGAAGTTGCCCAACGAATGTCTCTTGAGCTAGAAAGTCGCCAGACTGAACTAAAGGTGTGGTTAACAAGCTTGTAATTCTTCATTTTGCCATAAACGTTTCTGATACCCTTCTCGCTAAATAACTTAACAAGTAAAATGTATAAAGTATATAAAAGTAATCGGGCAAACTTGAGAAATGAAGTATTGAAGGTAGAATGTACTATTGCAAGCAGCTGGAGTTTAGGATTGCGCAAAGTCATGGTGCAACTTAATAGAAAAATGAATAAATGAAGCTTGCAAGTCAATTTGGTTGGAACTTAGGAAGCTAAAGTGCCTTAACTTGGCCAGATGATGTAGTGTCTAAATACTCATGGCTCAATTTTTGAGCTAAGTTAACCATAATGAATGGAAAAGGGTAGAACTTTTTAATGTTCGAATTCTCTCTCTATTGAGCATAGTGGCATTTGCACGAATGTGCAACTCTAGAAAGATCTAGACTCATGAGATTGTTGTTAGCCCTCTCCTAGTTTAAGAGGGAAAGGTATAATAATTCTTCTTTAAACTTGGCATTTTACTAGGCTGATCTCAACAGTCTTCACATGAAATGCTTGCTTATGAGTACGTGATTCTAAAGTAGGAAATTAGGGGGGATTTGGATTATACTTTTGGTTCTAGATAAATTGTAAAGAATTTGAAGAAAATAAATTCAAAATTGTATAGATGCTAGTGAAGGGTATATTTTGGTTAATCTGTTTAATTTGCTTATTCTAAGTAAAATGTCTATTGTATTATTCATGATCTATGTGAGCCTACGGCGACTCAATTTTATTTGTCCTTGATACATCACATAATTGAAGCCACCCAATGCTGACCACTTTTTATTTATATTTTGAAGCCATCTTGATGTAAGAAAATACATGCAAATGTCGGAAAAATCTGAGCTCACAGTGTTCTATTTAGAACCCAAATAAGGGACTCTAGCATCTAAGTTAAGCACACTTTCTCCTACTATTTGTTTGAAATCATTACCATTTTTTCTTGCATTGCTAGTATTGGGATATGGAGGAGATTGTACTAAGTAGTATGCAAAATTATCATTTTTTTTACAAAGTCCCGAGGGAGGTTCTATGGAGATGCTTAGAGGCTAGAGGTGTACATGTCCTGTGGCGTACACTAGGGCGATCAAGGATATGTATGATGGCGCCAAGACGTAAGGACAATGGAGGAGACTCAGAGCACTTTCCAGTGACGATGGGGTTGCACCAAGGATCTGCTCTTAGTCCATTTTTATTCGCCTTGGTGATGGATGGAATGACGAGTCAAATCCAAGGTGAGGTGCCATGGTATATGTTATTTGCGGATGACATAGTTCTTATTGACGAGACCCGCGGTGGCGTTAAGGCGAGGTTGGAAGTTTGGAGACAGACCCTGGAATCTAAAGGGTTCAGATTGAGTAGGACCAAGACAGAGTACTTGAAGTGCAAGTTTAGTGACGCAACGCACGAGGCTAGGGTGGAGGTGAGGCTTGGTACTCATGTCATTCAAAAGAAAGAAAGTTTCAAGTATCTTGGGTCTATTATCTAAGGAAATGGAGAGATTGACGAGGATATCACATATCGTATTGGTGCAGGATGGATGAAATGGAGACTCGCATCCGGAGTCCTATATGATAAGAAGGTGTCACCAAAATTTAAGGCAAGTTCTATAGAGTGGTGGTTCGACCGACTATATTGTATGGGCGGAGTGTTGGCCAGTAAAAAATTATCACATTCAGAAGATGAAAGTTGTAGAAATGAGTATGTTGCGGTGGATGTGTGGGCAACCAGGAGGGATAAGATTAGAAATGAAGATATACGAGACAAGGTGGGAGTGGCCTCGGTGGAGGATAAGATACGGGAAGCGAGGCTGAGATGGTTCGGATATGTACAGAAGAGATGCCCGGATGCCCCAGTGCGGAGGTGTGAGAGATTGGCTATGGATGGTTTCAGGAGAAGTAGAGGTAGGCCGAAGAAGTATTGGGAAGAGGTGATCAGATAGGTCATTGCATGGACCCAGCTTATTGAGGACATGACCTTAGATAGGAAGTTGTGGAGGACGGATTAGGGTAGAAGGCTAGTGGGTAGTTCAGCGTGATCCGACCTATCCTTTTATACTAGTAGTCGTAATATTACTCTTGTGGTTTCTTGTCCTTCTCTTTTACTTGATATCTGTTGTTCTTGTACTTCGATCATCGTAATCATTTGTTGTTTTTTCTCCATACTGCTTTATCCTGCTTTTTGTAATATTTTTTGCCATAACTTTTTTTTTGCCGAGGGACTACCGGAAACAACCTCTCTACCTCCCAAGGTAGAGGTACGGTCTGCGTACACTCTACCCTCCCCAGACCCCAGGGATTTCACTGGGTATGTTGTTGTTGTTGTATTCCCTCAGTATAAGCTAATTACAACCAGATTTTGGGTTTCAGAATAGAAAAGAAAGTAAAATATAGTTTCGTGCTTCTTGTTTGGCTCTAAATCGCGATATGGTGAATATAGTTGACAATATCCAAAAAAATTTCCAGACCGATATTGCTGCCTATTTTCCTTGCTTCTTTGTAACCTAGTGGTAGTTCTGGGACGTTGATAGTACATAGGTCAGGACATCTCGTCTTTTCCTGTATATCCTTCTTGCTTGCGATTGTATTAAACACCAATGGGTCCTTCTTGTTAATATGCTTATGTTTTTCATTTGGGGTTTTATACATTTATATGTTATTTCTACTCCAGGAACTGATGCAGAAGCTAAAAATGCCCTCAGATGTGCAGTTGATGCTGATTGCAGTTAATGATTTAGATAATTCGTCTCTGCCTCTGGAGCATCATCACCGTGCCTTAGAGGAGCTGTTGGTACTTGTTGAGCATATTGATAATGCAATTGGTATGTATAGTTCTCAGCACTTCTTTTGTTACAGATGTTAGTTTTGCCTCTTTCAGTTTTGGTTTTATGGCTTCTGACTTAATAACAACTGCATTAAATGATTAAGATATTCAAAATAGACACGCTTCTGAGACCTAATAAGATTATAATCAAGTCTTTTGGAGTCTCGAACAAGCAGCTGCCTAATTAAGCACACAGCTGACCTCTTATGTACTAAACTAGCAGCCTTTCTTGATCTTGATTTTATGCAGCTTCTTAATGATGCTTTATGTGTATGTGTGCACTTGTTAATGTTTTGAGGATTCATCAATAGTGTTCCTCTATACAGGCATCAACAGATTTCTCACCATTCCTCCCATGTAAAGAATCTATTGAATGCACTTGTATATCTTTCTTAATGCAGTCATGGTTTTTGTTTCCAGATCTGCAGAAACTTGGGAGGCTTCAGCGTACTTATAAGAAAACTTGATCATTCTGAACCAGAAATAAGGACTGCTGCTGCATGGTTCTTGGCAAAGCCAGTCAAAATAACCCCATTGTTCAGAAGCAGGTATTGGGATAGCCATGTATTTATACAAGTTCACAATATACAAATGTGGTATTTAATGCTTTAAAGTCGTAGTAGCTTTCATCTGTGCACTTTCTGTGTTTTATATTCTAAATTTACTGGCTAGTGCATTAATGCTATGCAATGACTTTTGCATTCAGGTCCTGGAACTTGGAGCATTGACAATGCTGATGAAGATGATGAAACCTCACACCACTGAAGAAGCAGTAAAAGCTTTATTGGCTATTTCAGCACTAATCAGAAATAATTTGAATGGCCAAGATTTGTTTTATCGGGAAGCTGGAGATATGATGCTTCAGGTGATCCAAGTGAAGATTGAGTCAAGTCATCATGCAGAACTAGTCTAGTGCTGGCTGCGCATAACTGTTTTCCTCTGTCTTTGTATGCAGGAGGTTCTTAGCAATTCAAATAAGGATATCAGGTTACATAAGAAGTCACTTTTTCTTATTGCTGATTTGGCCGAGAGTCAGCTGGAAAATGAGAACACAGTTGAGGTTTCCTGTTTTAGCAATCGATTGTTACTGAAGGCCATGGTTGATTCAATGGCATCAAGTGATCTTGATCTCCAGGAAAAGGTTTGTGTAGTCTTTGATGTGAATGAGCATTGATTTCAAGAGTACCTATTTGTCTAAACATCAGATGCACCCCATAAATTTTCGAACCTCAGCAATTTTTGCCTGACCTTTAGGAAGAGCAAGTTTTCATGCTCCTTTTATATAAAATCCAGTTACATCCATCAGCAGTACAGCCCAAATACCTCCAAAGTCAAACCGTGACCTCGCTCTGTAGGTCCTTATGTTTTATCTTAACTAACACCTACCTTCAATTTCTGCAAGTGGCTATATCAGTCTGTTGTATTTGATGGTGGAATGTTGGTAATATGGAGAAGTAATCAGCATAGCAATGTCTATTTCCACAGTTGTTTCAATTGGGACCTATGTTGCTCGGACTCTCCAAAAATGTTGCCGTACCCGTGTCGGATTCTCCAAAAATGCATTACTTTTGGAGTATCCGACACGCATCTGTCGACATGTTTGAAGAGTCCGAGTAACATAGATTGGGACTCAATTCCTTTGGGTTAAATTTTTGTTTCGATTAGTTATCAATTTTTTTCTTCTTTCGATCTGTTTAGGTTTGAGTATGAGTCAAAGTCAGATTGGGTGATAGTGGGGTCACTTCAGAACAGGAAATTCAACTGTCATTTTCTTCATAGGAAAAGTTTGGGTGGGTTATGCAGAAATTTATCAGAGATAAAATTCTGAAGAAACCTGTCAGCTTTGTGAGGAGGATATCCTTGGTCGGGATGGGGGCTCATTTTTATCTTCAATGATGGAAAATATACTCATTTTTTGGTGTAGGGTCAGGAATGGAACACACAGAAATCTTTTCATGTTTTGACTTGGCTAGGCAGGCTTTTCGAATAACATATCTTTATGTAGATTTACAACTTAATTGGGTACATGTGCACATAAAAACTTGTTTTAGTTATACTATCCCTCAATGATTTCATACCATTTTCGTCCTCAATATATTGGACAGGCCTCTGTGATACAAAAGTACCGCGCATGCTGATCACATCATTAAAAAGTCTGGTAGGGGCTTGACATGTGATATTGCTCAACTGCAGGCCCTTTACGCAATTAAAAACATACTACTACTTAGATCGACGGAAGTTCTGCTCTTCAAAGACTATTGTAAATTGAACGAGGCACTTGAGAGAACTAGGCAACAATTGCAGCAGTTTATGGTAGACGATGATCTTAGAGAATACGCGACAGATGTGGAGAGTCTTCGCAAAGAAGTTGAACTGACCTTCCTTCAAAAGCTGGATAAGGTGAGGGAAAAATTGATATAGATTTCTTTTCAGTTGAAGTTGAACTTGGATCATTGCTAAAACTCGAAATTGCAGGTCGCACAAGCTGCAATGTGATGACAGGTTCCCTTGGCAGTTTCTGGCTTGATCTGGTTTTTGAACTTTATGCTGCTTGTATTCTGCTCTGTCGGGTTGGAGCGGATGTAGCCAAGTGGATCAATATCTTCATGACACGCCATTGGTTCATCTGGACATGGACTTGAAATTGGTATATCATCTGCTTAGGACTAACTGTTGGATACATGGGTCTGATTTCTTTGATGGCATTGTATTGAATTTAAGTGTTACAAAAGCAGTTTGGCAGACCGTGAAGCGCGAAAAGAGTGACAGAAAAAGTTTTGCAGTAGACTGACACAATTGGTTATAAAATTTGTCTGATGTAATTAACAAGAGTTCTGATTGATATTAACAAATACTACTGATGATCAGTTTGGTCTAATCCTTGTAGCTTGGTGCTTGACAATTTATTTACTACTCGTATTAGAATGAGATGGATCTGAATTAGATGATTCATATAGCCGATTTCAAATTGGGGTGTTTGGTGCCATTTCCAGTCGTGTTCTTTTAGCCCGTTTTCCTGGTAGCAGAAAAAGCTTTGGCAATGGGAGAATAGTATAATGATTATATGAATTGAGCTTAATTAAGAAGTGGGAATTCTTAGATCTGATCTCAACTTGTTTGAGACTAAGGTATAGTCGTTGTTTTACGTGTCAAACCTAATCAAAATGAAGTCATAAAAGATTCAGTCAAGTGTAATTTCAAGACGCAATGGCACGGATGAACAATTTTATCATTTTTAACAAGAAAATATTGCGTTGGATGCAGTATTCATACGAAGAATAATTATTACAATAAAGAGTCATTTATCAATTGCTGTCACTATCTTTATCTAGAATTGGAAATAATATGTCAATCTCAATACTATATTCAACGAAGCAAGAGCTACTAAAAAGGGCAGCCCGGTGCACTAAGCTCCTGCTATGCGCGGGGTCCGGGGAAGGGTCGGACCACAAGGATCTGTTATACGCAGTCTTACCTTGCATTTCTGACAGAGGATGTTTTCACGACCTAAACCCATGACCTCCTGGTCACATGTCAGCAACTTTATCAGTTATTCCAAGACTCCCCTTCAACTACAAATAGCTACTATCCAAACATAAAGGTTTGAGAATGTTCACTCCCAAATAGAACAATGGTCCCATGGTAAATTGGCAATGCCTCCAAAAGGTCCTTAACTTTAGACATATGTGTAGATGAGCCTTAAATAAAATACGTGAATAGGGATGTCAGTGGGGCGGGTAAATGCGGGTACCGCCCCGCACCCGCTCCAGTTGGGTCGGATATGGGGATGGTTTGGTGGATGGTGGGGCGGGTATGAGTATCAAAAGTGCTACCCACCATGGGTAGTGGGGCGGGAGTGGATTTCATATAAGACCCGCACCGTATCCGCACCGCACCCGCTACTCGCACCGTACCCGCACCCGTCCATACACGCACCGCCTAAATAATGGGGCGGATACCCGCATTTACCCGCCCCACTGACATCTAAATTAGCCATCAAATCTGCTACATCACTGAAATGCCTGAGTGCTTCCATAACTCTAGATATGATATTCATATTTCATTTGCAGAAAATCATCAAGTCATCATCAAAGATAAGGCGAGTCAATGATCTTCCAGCTACAAAAGTTGCTTGATTCTCAGCCACAATAGTAGGAATGTTGTTCTTTAATCTCATGCAAATTAATTTAGAAATGCATTTACATAGTACATTGCAGCAAGATATGGGCCTATATTAACTAACATATTGGGGGCTGCCACTTTAGGGATCAGAGATATAATGGTAGAATTTACTTGTCTTAGTAATTTACCATTCTTAAAGAACTCCAGCACAACACTTGTCACCTCCTGCCCAATAATACTCCAAGCATCTCCAGTGGGCGCGGGTAAATGCGGGGTACCGCCCCGCACCCGCTCCAGTTGGGTCGGGTATGGGGATGGTTTGGTGGGGCGGGTATGGATATCAAAAGTGCTACCCGCCATGAGTGGTGGGGCGGGTGTGGGGGTGGGTTTTAGGTGACGGGTACGGGTATGGGGTACCATTCCCTGCCCCCGCCCGCCTCGTTGACATCCCTATACGTGAACCTTTGATGTTGATTATTTATGTAAATATATTTTTTGTCCAAAAGAAAGACTTATATTAAACTAAAGCAATGTATTAGAGGGAGCAAAAATTCCCGATTATTCCTTTTTACGATAATTGTTTAGTAAATAATTCTTCTTATTTCTTTTGTAACTTATGAACCTTTTAGATCATTTTTAAAATTCCTATTCAGAAAAGTAAAAAATTTATAAAAAAATATTAGAATTGTATATACATTAAATGATAGTTTAATGCTTTTCAATCACAACTTTAAATACATGCCTGGCCCCTAAACTTCACAAATTTTTTCATTTAGACATCTCAACTAAATCTTATTCTTTTTAAACCCTCCAACCTCAATTAATTTGTACCCATTAAACACCTACACAAAATGTCATGCGTGAAGTTCACACACGCTGACAAGACTAAAGCAACGAATGACAAAAAGCCAAATGGATTTTGAGTATAAAAAAAGGCTTTTGACCAAAATAAATAAATATATAAAACTGTAATCGGAATTGGTGCCGACAGTTATAGTCATGGCGACGGAGTGGGTGTAGCTCCCGCATTCAAGGAGTAAATTATTAAAAAGTTGGTGCCTTTTTTGTGTGGAAAATATGAAGTCTTCAAAGTTCTGAAGGGGAGTTAAACATAAAGAGAACAATTTGTATTCTATAGTACCTATATAAAAAAAAAGTCAGTTCGGTGTACTAAGTCTTTGCTATGCGTTTTTTCTAAAAAATGCGACGCAAGGCTGGAAGAGAGTAACCAATGAGCACCTGTGTCTGTCTTGGAGTTAAGATAGAAAGGGGAAAAGGGTTCATGTGATTGTTAATGGAGGTAATGGCTGTAAAAATGGTGAAGGGGGTATCGGTGGAAAGAAAGAGACGAAGTTAAGGTGTCTAAATGGAAACAACTAAAGTTAAGATGTTTAAATGGAAATGTGTCAAGTTTAGGGGGCCGGTTATGTATTTGGGCCTTTAATATTAGAGTGGAAGTGGGTTGCTCAGATTGTCCAATATTACAAAAGAAGCCTTCCATATTACAAAGGTTAGAGGCGGTAGTAGGTAGGAATATAGTCCATGGTTGGACCATTACAAAAACAGGCCACATGTGTGATCAATGAAATGAAACAATCATGAAATTTCAACGTCGATAAAAATATATTGGTGATTTTTTTTTAACTTCTAGAATCTTGATCGGAAAAATTATGTGATACTTGTGCTAATAAAAAATAATTAAAATGCACAAAAAGTAGCCCTGAACTACCACCATAAAAAAGTTATAAACAAAGAGTCATTTTTATGAATTATTGTCTATTTCAAGAACTCTTGAAGTATAATAATAACATATCTAGTGTAATCTCACAAGGTGAGGTTTGGAATACCTAAAGTAATGTTTAGAAAATATAAAAATTCACCATCTTTTCACGATTCAATTATTTAACACGACTCCTTTATCTAGAATTGAAAATAATAGGTCAATCTAAATATATTCAATGGAGCAAGAACTAGAAATAACTCCAACAAGAACGGTAAAAAAATAACAAATATTTCTTCATGCCTTCTTAATTAAAGGTCTTAGGTATGAGCTCATAATAAGGAGTTGCTTTTGTTAGTAAAGTGTTTGTTGCCTCTAATGAGAGATTTTCTTACGCGAATTGAATTTACTCAGATATCATTACAAATCTCAGAACGAGTTGCTTTTGTTAGTAAAGTGTTGTCCCTAATGCGAGACTTTCTTATCCGAATTGAATTTAATCAAACGTCGTTACGAATATTTATTCGCTCCAAATAGAACAATGGTCCATCGCAATGCCTGTTGGAAATTTTATCTTTGGCGGGGAGATGCGTCCACCCATCTTTGATGAATTAAACACTAGTGTTCCGCATGTTGGAGACCTTGTCTCTTCGCACATGCATGATCTACGAAGTGAGTAGATGACCGTAGGGCCAAGAATCGTCAAATTTCGTTGAGAAATGAAAGAGATATTGGTCCACGAAGTAAGGTATTTGAGGCATGGAAATGTGGTGTGAGACAAATCTACCACATCGGTGGGAATAGGAAGAATTGCTCTCTATATAAGTCTCTAATGTGGTAAAGGGTTTGGGACCCCAAGGGGTATCCCATGCGTTTAAAGGAGGGAGTACCTAGATGTGCTTACGTTCAAGGCTAAGCCCACACGCGCGTCGCCGCCGGTCTCGGGCTGTGGGGACTTTCTGATATTATCTTTTTGGACCAGAAGACTTTGTCAGATGTACAGTTTGATCCCTGAAGTTTATTATGTACAGTTTGGTCCCCAGAGTTTCTGAAAAGTTGGTTTTGGGGTGACGGAAGGCAGAAAACTTTCTGCCTACCGTTGGACAGTTTTCTGGAGCATTAACCAGCCATTATTTGGCTGATTAACTCCTCATTTTCACCCTCCTTCATGTCCATTATTCAGCCTTCTTCAATGGCAATTAACATCCATTATTTGACTGTTTAATGCCCTTCTAATGGCCATTAACAGCCATGTTTTAGGCAGTTGTACAACCCCTCCTCCTTGCTATATATTGAGCCTCATTTGGCTCAATTCTGCACTACAAAACAGCACTGGAAACACTGCAAAACAGCACTGAAAACACTGCAAAACAGCACTGGAAACACAGCAAAACAGACAAAAACAGTGAACAAAATCACTGAAAAACAATGAAGAAAAATGACTGAAAAACAGTGACCAAACCCTCACATATACACAAGATATACACAACAGATACACACTATATACACACTATATACACATAGACAAATCAGAAGAGAAGATAGAAACTCTTCCTTCCTATTCCATATCTTCAGCAAGTCAATTCATATTTGTTTTATTCGCCAAGCTCAACCTATTGACTTTGTAGCGTTGAAATTAAAGTGTTATTTTATCTTGGGAGACTATTGTCCGCTAACGTAAAAGCATATATACGGGGCAATCTTGTCTTAAGGACAGAGGGCAATTCCTCGACTCAACACACAACGTTGTAACCATCCAGATTTAGTTGTTTCTTGATTTCAGGATATCAAGATTCAAGACACAACAAGCTTGCGACAGTTCTCAACATTGGCTTTGCAAGGTTATCAAGATTCAAGACACAACAAGCTTGCGGCAGTTTTGAAGATTGACCATTTATTTATCCTTTCAAACACTTGTAATAGTTATTTACTTCTCGTACTGCTTTATAAAGTATAATAGAGTACCAACAATGCCTCCACGTCCTTAACTTATAATAGCTCCACCTTCTACCATTCACGTGGAAGGTTCAAACCTTGGTTGTCATCCCTTACTCTTTCTTCCTTTTTGCCACCTACTCTTATGACCTTGTTCTCAAAGTTTTTAGGAAAATAAATTAATATAATTTGTTATAATTATTTTTTAATATTGAATAAATTTCGAGGACTAATGCACCACAATAATATTAAAATAATATAATAATAACAACAACAATAAAAATAAAGTTGTATAGGTTGATAATGAATAATATTTTACACTATCTATTCGTTTTAGCATGTGATAATATGTTAATGCTACTTTTATCAAATTATTAATTAATACTATTTATTATAAATTTATTAATGAACCGATAATATAAAAATTTGAACTCAAACTCATGAAAAAAGTCCTGCTCCACTAACTAAAGAGTCGTCTCATTGTGAGTTAAAGTTATGCAGATATTAATAATGTACGGATTAGTTATGCTGAGTTTTGTTAATCATGTATTAGTTATTCTCTCTTAATACCATCAATGGATGTGCTGCACCGGATGTGGCTCCTCCTTTCTTAATCAGAGGTCTCGATTTTAAATCCTGGATATGAAAAATCGTTGGTAAGGAGACATTCCCTGAATAAGACCTACACGTCGTGAATTCGAATTAATTGGGTTTCAATGCGAGTACCGAACACTGGATACAACAACAACAACAACATACCCAGTGGAATTTCACAACGTGAGGTCTGAGAGGGTAGAGTGTATGCAGACCTTACCTCTACCTTGGTAGGTAGATCGACTGTTTCCGGGAGTCCCTCGGCTCAAGCCGAGTGCCGAACACCCGATAGAAAACAAAAATTATATATTGACTCAGAACTTATACATTATTTATTTATGTGAATTGTAAAATGATAACTAAACTCATAATTGATATGCTGAATTTTATATCAAACTGCTACCGAACATGAATTACTCAACCAAACGACCCCTAAAGTAAAACATATGATACAAACATGGCCTTAAATAGAAGTCTTCGGAAGCCAAAATACTCGTCCACTCACAACTTTGAAGCCACGTTAACTTTTCCCGAAAAAAACTCAAAAAATGCTTGCGCATTGTACCAAGTCATCGCTGCCGCCGGCGAACGTCTACCTACCAACTCCGCCGTATCCACGGCGGATTCCGGCGGGACAACTTAATTTCAATAACTTTTCTACTAGAAAATCGAAACTACAAGTCAAAGCTAACAGCACAGGTGACGGCGTTAAGAACGCCGCTTCATCACCGTCGTCCTCGTCATCAGTTCCGAACACGAATTACGTTGTACCGTTAGATAAGTCATCTTTGTCTTGCATTACTCGTCCTTTGGCTGAGATCTTACGTGACCTAAACAAGAGAATTCCTGATAATATTATCAAAGCTGATGATAACTCCACCTTTGTCCCTTGGTAATTTCATTTTATCTCTTTTTATTTCAATTATTTATTTATTTATTTTTGATAGCTGATTTTTGTAAACAGTTTTAATTCAGAACATAGTTACTCCCTCCGTGCCCGTTTATATGACACCTTTTCTTTTTTAGTCTGTCAATTTTCTTATTTGATAATAATTTAACTTTATACTTTACCTTTAAGTTTAACGAGATCTATAACCACACAAATATATTTGACTTATTTTAGACCACTAAGACATAGAACTTAATTTAAGTTTTTCTCCCTCTATCCCAATTTATAATTCATATGACACTTCTTTATTTGTCAGTAATTTAACTTTAAACTTTATATTTTACGCTTAACGAGATCTATAACCACACAAATATTTTTGGTTTATTTTAGACCACAAGATTTAAAAATCTTACTTTATTTCTTAAACTACGTGCCTAATCAAACTACTGAAGTTTTTTTTTGTTGGGTTGTTGTACGCAGCGGATATTGAAAATTTGTTTCAAACCCAACAAACGTAGAACTATTTGACTGTAGGATAATTTTAAACTGTAAACATAAGACTTGAAGGGTACTTTATGTTTACAATATCTGAAATCTTTATCAATTGTGGGTGCGCACGCGAATGCTCTTACGATTGTAAGCTCCAAGCTTCAATGTATTTCTCATTTGGAAAGCTAGAAAATTCGGCAGAGGTTCGAGAGAGTTTTGATTCTGAGTCTCATAGACTTAGAATAATGATATGAAATCAAGTATAATGAATAATGAAGTGTAGGTCTGTATTTATAGGTGAAAAATTAGGTCAAATCGGATTAGGGTTTGACCTTGGTCCTGGCCCAAAATTTGAGACAGATTAGGTCATGGCGCCGCGGCCCTATGGTGTGGGCGCCACAGCACTGACGTGGCCCTACACTGTCTCGTTTTATTTTCCGCACATTCTTAATTAAATTCAAAATTCAATTTTGACTTAATTAAAACAATCATTATTCATTTAAATATCTCGATTCTAAATCGAATATTTAATACTCTCTCAATACATCCTTAGATCGAAAAGACAATCAACATAGTGTAACCCTACAGGCCTTCACATATCGACATTAATCAAATTAAGGTCTACACGAAACTCCTAGATGGCGCCGCAAGACGAACACAATATGTGGAGTACGTTTACACAAATCCAGTAAACTTAACCTCTATGTGATAAGATAAAATCCTTTCATTCACGACACACCCGATCAAGCTTAGGATTTGCCAAGTGTTTATCCAAATGGCTTAATCATTGTATCTTATCTATATTAGTTGACAACTAGACCATATTCTAAATATGTCTATTGCGTTGGCTAACGACTTAGTCAACCTAATATCACCGAGAAGCTGAGTGTTCTCTCGAATATACATTCGAGGAATGAATCATAATCTTGGCTCAACTACCATCTTTAATCCACATCGTAATGTACCCAATACAAGCCGTATCTCAACCTATAAGGTATTTGAGCTTAGGACAGGATCAAAGTATATTATTTTGTAGACAAGGTGCGCATTGACCTCAAGTCTAAGGACTTCTATCTCCCACACGCTGATCATATTTTAGACAAGTATAACAAACAATATATCAGCAGGGTATACCAATACTTCCAAAGTATCCATGTGTTCATCACGAGTAGCCATTGATCGTAGCAGGTGAGACACACTACATCCTCTAAGGATGTGATGCAGAACACATGTCGACTTATCACCTAGCATCGATATTCCATTCTTGATGATCATTAGTTGAGACTATTTTAAGAGTTACGTTATAATATTAATATCTCACATTATTAATAACAACGTAACCTCTAGGGATGCATATTATAGAATATTATAAACAATCAACTAATAATTCAATAATTGCAAATGCCAAAATATTAATCTCCATTAATAATAATACGAATGTGTATAAAGTACATTTGTCCTAATACAGATTGTCTTAGGACATACATATACTTTCAACTACGTCATATACCTTGGGACGGAGTGAGTATAGTACAATTTAATGTAATAGTTATAATGACAATAGAAATGATTTAAGTTACTATAAGTTGATGATGAATAATGTTTAACTTGTAGAAATAGGTTAATTATTATGTTTATTATTAATTAATATTTATTATAGAATTACCTATAGTTATTTATTAATAACCTGATTATGTAAATATTTGAACTCATAATTTATTAATTTTGGTTTTAGATGGCTGATTTCTGTGAACACAATTTAAAATATTCTCCTTCTATCCCAATTTATGAGATACTTTTCGCTTTCCGAGATTCAAAGTGTATGAACTTTGATTAACATTTCAAATAGTTGCAACTTATAGTACTTATCATATAGTTTTTACATATATAAATTTTAATCTTAAAATATTGAGTTAATCTAATCCAATTTAGCTTCAAAGTTTAGTCAAATTGACTCTCGAAAAGCGCACATAAATTGGTACAAAGGGAGTATTTTAGTTTAAGAAATTGTTATTTACAGGATGTTTATAAACTTTCTATAGTCTCTAAATATGTTTTTAAAAAATTAAAATTGAGAATTCATACAAATTCTATCAGTATTTAGTTAAAGTCTGCTGTAGTGGTTGGTCAGCTGCCATGATTTCTTTTGTTGATCTGATAATGATGACATTGTTATTCTTTAGGTACCATGCTAACCGGATGTTGAGCTTCTATGCTCCAGGTGCAGTAGCATTTTTATTTCATTCTTCTATCTTTATGTTGTTGTTGTTGTAGTAGTAGTGGTAGTAGTAGTAGTAGTAGTATGTAACCAATAAGTGTGTTATTACTTGTATTATCATCAGTGATTAGGTTGAAGAAAATGTGTAATTTGGTCATGCAGATGAGATTTAAAATATTTTTCTTCTGCCAAAACTAATGGAAAAGTTTTGATATGAGATTTGGTGGAAAAGTCCCAATTTTTATGTGTTTGTGATTTGCATATAAATAGATTCTTTAGTAAAGAAATTGAGATATACCGAAGATGGTGGTCAAAGGGAACCAGAAGTAGCTATTATTTGTGCTTACAACTGAGAAAGGATTTCTGTCATATGTTCATGTTGACTTCTTTCCTGGATTAACAACATTTTAACGTTTGGATTGGAACAATTTGAAGAAATTGCACTTCTCAACCTTAGAGACTTCTTCTTTTACTTTTTTTTCTCTCTTGATTGTATGCTGTAGAACATATCTCTTTTGGGATACTTAAAGCTAAAACTACATGCTCTAAGTAACGAAAAATCACAAAGATCATATTGTTGTGTCTTGGTGCTTTTCTTAGTCAAAAACTTTTGGCTAGCTAAACCTATCATGACTTGTGATTTTTAATTCGTTTTAAATTTTTGATATGGAAGTTCTGTTATCTTGATTTTATCTAAACTCTAATACTGAGATGAAGCCTCTGGGCACTTGAGCTTGAAAAAGGATAGTATATATATACTTACAGCTCTACTTACCCCCCCCCCCCCCCCCCCACAAAAAGGAAGAAGAGAGTGAACATGTACTTGCAGCTCTTTTTCTTATTTGATGCAAAATACAAACCCGATAAGGTTTTGGGAGTATTACAGGTGGAAGGGCAATCCAAATTCACAACTAAACTAGCATCTAGACATTTTCATCCCTTGATGTTGTCTAGTTTATCTTCTGGATGAATTGAGAAATATGATAATCAATTGGACAGCAAGCAAACTTGAAATTCTTACCTACCAATTTTTTATTAGAAATGCCTAGAATTGTCAAATGAATTTACTTACTCAGATGTATTCCTTGCAAAACCATTTGCTTGCTATGTGTCCAAGGCAAATGAATTGATGATGTTTCATGGTTTCAGAAACTCTGTGGTTCTTCTTTCCTTTCCTCTTCTCCTTCCATCCTCGTATTCCCTTTAACAATTCTTTTCAAGTCTGATCACTCCTCGCTGTTTTGCATTTCTCACATTCTGCCCCGCCCTTAAACATCTTTAAACTCTCTATTGTCTTGCATTTTCCACTCAATTTTAGTCCTTTTAATCCCTCTCTTACACGTGCTGTCTAAGTTCTACCTAGAAGAAGATACGTGTATTAGTTGATGTTCATATGTTTGTTGTTGGTGCCAAATTTTTGTAGATCCTGTAAGATATCCACATACCAGTTCGTTTTTTTTTCTTTCTTTTGGAAAACAACATGCTTCTTCCATCTGATTGGCCTTACAATTCTATTTTCAGTTTTTTTCTCTGCAACGTTGTGTTCCTAGTTCTCTCTTTATGTTTTACTTCATGTGCTGATGCTCATCCCTTGCCGTTGTAACTTCTTTGACACGTTTTCCCTTTTCTTTTTAATAGCATACGTGCTGCAAATTTCAGCCTAATGGTTTATTTCTTCGTAGTTAGCTTTGATTGTCTCTGAGTTTTACCAGAAAAAGACTTAACTATGTACAATTAACCTAAATGTGGCATATCTGGTGTATACACTGAGAACGCAATTTTAACAGGCTGGTGTGGAGAAGTACGAGATGTTATTTTCTCAGATAATGGAAGTGTGACAGTTGTTTATCGTGTCACTATTCGAGGATCAGATGGAGAGGTATGATAATTCTTCCAAATAAGTGCTTTTCTTTTTTCATTTTCCCATTTCCGTTTCTTCCCCCTTTACCATCTGTCAGTATGCTGCTATATTTGAGTATAACCAGCCAAAAGATTTGATCAATGAATTAGTTACAAGTCTTCCTAATAATATAAAGGAAATCATTGTGTAATATGGCCTCGCTTGCTTCTGTTGCTTCAACCTGAAATGTCCAATCTTTATCTATCTTTTGGATTCATTTTTGATTGCCAATTGGAGTATTATGCTATTTGGGAACAAGAAAATGTAAAACCTAACTCCCACTCTAACAAAAACTATAGTACAAAATTGTTCCCATGAGGATTGGTGAAACTAGCAAGTACTTAATATAACTAAACAATGGGAGTTGAGATGTAATAAATCAAGGTTAAACAAAAAGAGAAGTACTAGGCTATTAGCATAGGAAAACCTTGGAAGGCCCTTTGATAAACAAAACAGGTAGATGCACTTCACCTACATTTCATAGACGAGTTCTATTAGAACTAGTTTTAAGTAGTACTTCCATGAGATAGTATCTCAAATCCTTTTTTTTGGGATAAAGTTAGCATCTCAAATCCTTTCAGGTGTGTTGAGTATCCTTAACTTAGAAAGGTTTTTTTTCCCGGTAGATTTAGATTAGCTCAATTCAAGATGCATTAGTATTTCAAGATGCATTAGTATTTGTAGAGTCGTTAGTATTTGTAGAGTCGTGTCTAGAGATGGCAGTGGATCCTGGACCCGGTGGATCCAAATCCGTTTTATAGGATATGGATCTTCAAAATTTGGACCCGACGGATCCGGATCGGACCCGGATCGGACCCGGATCGGATCGGATCTGGATCTTGTATTTGAGATCCGTATCCGGTCCAGATCCGACCCCGGATCCGTTTTTTATTAAATATATTCATAACCTAGAATGTAATTTTATAAGTATTTTCTTAAAATTGCTAAGCACATTCTTTCAAGTTTAATTCTCAAAACAAGTTTAATTTATCCCCGCGTTAACTCAAAAATAAAAAAATAAAGAGGTAACTTCGATAATAAAATCAATGTTATATTAGTGAATGACTAACATCTCCATAGACAAGTAGTTAAAATTATATTCACTTCATTTGTGAAGATTCCAAGCACATGCAAGTTATGCATTGTGGAAATACTAGTCAGCATTTTCCACAACTATTGTCATTGTCCAACATTTTCAATTAATAGCTCACAATCAAACTGAGACAACGAACCAAATATCTCATATGAACATTTCAAAATTGAAACACAGTAAACTGTTAGCTAAGTAAAAATCGTTTGTCAGTTCAAAAAAAAATTCTTAGCAAGGCAAAATTTTTTACATGTGGATCCAGATCCGATTCGTGGACCCGGTGGATCCGATGGATTCGGATTTGGATCTGATTTTTATGGACCCGATGGATCTGGATCTAGGTATGAAAAACAGATCTGGATCTGGATCTAGGTATGAAAAACAGATCTGGATCTGGATCTAGTAGGATCCGGTCCAGATCCGATCCGTTTGGCATCCCTAGTCGTGTCAGTTGATTCTCTCTTGGTTAAGATTTAGACTGACCGCACAAATATCGTAAGGCCCCTTTTGATTGGCTTGTTCAATTTAGCATGCCTTATACTTTATAGTTAGCTTCAGTGTTGAGTTCACATTCCTGCCAGTTTATTCAAAAGTTCATAAATAGCTTCCTGTTTCAAAATCTCACTTTGTTAAACAAATAAAAAACAAAGTCAGTAAGAGATGCTCTTCTTGAAAAGTAAACATTCAAAACTTATCAAAACAAAACCTCAAATCATAAGTATTGAAACCGTATATCCTTAACATAAAAAGATTAATAGCATTTAACAAACCAAAGAGAAATTGAAGAGATGTCTCCATATTAGATACAAGAAAAGAACTGGAAGGAAGAAACTCGGGTTCAACTTTTTAGCTCATTCCTCTCTTTGCCATCTTCTTCTTCTCTTAGTGTTATTCCTCAAGAGTCTTTGAAGCTCTGTAGGTTTCCTTGGTCATGATTTGCTAACCACTGTGTGCTTTATTTACGGGATGAAGAATTGAGATCCTTCCAAAACTATAGACTTTTACCTGGCGGACATAGGTTTCCGGCGCCACGGTGCTGGCTCTTTACAAACTGCCTTACCACCTTCCTCGTTTGGGTATGGCAGCACCCATTCTGCTACATCTAGTGCTCTGACTTCAGCTTATTGTTCATCCTTTCTTAATTTTTTGTCTGAAGAGCAGCTGCCTCCTTGATCCTGCTTGCTGTCCTACTGGCGGAGTAGCTGTTCTAAACTTCGGAAGTGGCTAAGGAATCTGGCTCCACTTGTTTAATTTCAAACCACACCACAGGATCTAATTTTTCCAACTTCAAAATAAACAAAAGTACATCATAGAAACCCTTGAAACACCTCAAAGACTAAGCAGATCTCGAGGATGTAAGTATTGATTTTTTCGATGTAAAGGCTACCTTTCATCTGGCTCATAAGGTTAAGCCATATTAGCGTTCCTAATGTCTACTAAGGATCGCAGCTGAGTTAGCTCTTATTGCTATTGTTTATTTTTGTGTTTGTGCGAGCTTTACTGTATATTAAGCAGATTGGTTCATTAATTCAGGTCGACCCAGACACTGCAGACACATGGTTTGGTCCGTGTTGCCATGTCTGTGAGGATTTAAACATACATGTATTGAAGTTGCAGTCAAACCCTACTCCTCTTTTCCTCCTATATTCGACATCCAAAAGTTAGGCATCTGTGAAGTTGCAGACACAAACCAATAATCTTCTCTGACAAAAGTATACTGTTGTAGCCCAAGTTTAAATTCCTCCCAAGATCTTCATTTAATTTTTTTCAGGGAAGTCTATTTGAACATATGGAAAAGAAAATTAATAATCGGTCCAACTTTGGAAGATCGTATCTTCTTAACTGCAGCCAGATTATTCTTATGTCCATTTTTCTCGTTTCTTGGATTTGTAGATTTTCCTAGAATTCAGTTTTGTGGTTCTTTTGTAATTTTCTAGGAAAAAGTTAAAGCTGATTTCTTTCTGTCCCTTAGTTTATATACTCCTGGACATTTCTGGTTGGAGAAGTATTTATAGGTATTCCGTTACCTAGCTGTTTTTTTCTTTTCTGGAATAGGAATAGGCCTTTGTCTGTTGATTGCGGGATGTGACACCTTTCATGTTTAAGAAAGTGGGTGATGGATTCAGTTGTTTGCTAAAGGGATGGTTGAGTGGCTGTTTCTGTGGCTAGTCTTGATCTTATTTGGTATAAGCTTATTCTGCATCAAAAATGGGTTCTTGGTACATGGATCCCAATGTTCTAGCCTTCTAGGTCATTGCAAAACCTTCTTCGGGATATTGGGGAAAGACTGCATGTCCGGGATGTTAATCAAATCATTTTCTTCAAAAGGGAGGTTTTAGATGAACAATTTAATGGTTTGGCATCAGCTTTTGGTAGCTGATGTCTTTGAGCCTAAGAATGTTCTATTTTGATACAAGAGCATTTGTGGCAGAAGGCGGAGGGGAAGGAGTGGGACAAGCAAGCAAGCGGGAGAGAGGTTATAGTCCTGAGTGTGACAAGATTGCAGAATTAGATTAGAAGTCCACATGAAATGGCAGACTAAAGTAACCACCGTTCATTGTTCTGTTTTAAGGACTTTACTGGTCTTAGCTGACATTGGGTTTGAGGCTTGCGAGCTCTGTGACCTTTCTGCTTTAGGTAAGACAGTGATGCATACAGACAGCCTTAGGTACTGGTCTTAGCTAACATTAGGTTCATTATTCTGTTTTAAGGACCTTGCCTGTACTGGTCTTAGCTAACATTGGCTTTGAGGCTTGCAAGCTCAGTGACCTTTCTGCTTTAGGTAAGACAGTGATGTATACAGCTAGCCAACACAACAGGTCGCCTTTATCCAGGTCAATTATCATGTGCTATTGAAGTTGGAAAACTACCAAAACTGAAAAATACTCATCAATTCTTAAGGGTCTTCAATGAATTATATATGCTAGTAGGTTAGTCATTTTGATGCATAGAGGGAAGTACTTTATCATTACTTTCTTTGTCTGAAAGATATGTAAAAGATGAAGCTCTTCATTATGGTTAAGTATTTCGAAAAATGTGCAATTTTGGTCTAGGTTTGTGTGCTATCTCCAATTTTCATTTGTATGCTGTTCAATTTAGGACCTAAAACTTCCAACTTTAAATAAACACTTCTGTGGAGTTCATGTTGGAGTGATAGTCACAGTGGTTCCTTTTTTCTGTGTGTACTTATATTCTTGTGATACATTATTCTAGGCACACCGCGAATCAACTGGAACAGTATCACCAGGCAATGGCCACAGCACAGATCTGGTTGCTGCTGCTGAGGAGATAGCATTTTGCAGAGCATGTGCTCGGTTTGGACTCGGCCTATATCTGTATCATTAAGAATTGTCGAGTAGACGCTACAAACTGGACAGTTTTGAAAATATTGTTGAAGGTCCTTGTACACCACAGAGCAAGAAACATGATGAAATTTATCTATTATGCGGGATGATGTAAACATATTATTCATGAGGACGGTTGGTGTGCACTGTGAAAGTACTAAAATATGGTCATAGAGAATGAGGCCTCAAAGAATATAAAATAGGAAAGTGGAATATACAATAGAGATATCAGATACCATCTGGTGCTTTATGTATAACGTATTTTGCCCTGTTGTTCTACAGGACTGTATCATGTGTATTTGTTAGATCGTAAGGCCTTAGTAATTGATAATATATTATTTATTTCTGTAGAAATAGCGTCTGCGGATCACTATTGCGTTTGAACTTGGGTTTTTCCCAAGTCCTAGAACCTATAACATCAGACAAATCTGAATGCAGTTGAATTCGGTTTGAATTTAGATTAAAGCTTAACTTCAATTACGAACGTATGAAACTTTTTATTTTCTTGAAATATAGAACTGAATAGTTTCTTTTAATTGAATAAATCTAACAGTTGCTTTTTTTCTTCTTCTTTCTTCTTGAGTTGTTTAGATACATCAAAACTGATAAATTAATGTGCTGAACATATCCAATTGTATGATAAGCTAACATCTTTTTGACGGAATAGAATTTGTAAGAAAGTAGAAGTTAATGGCAAAACAAAAAGAGCTGAAGAAAAGATATTGCCATATAATTTGGTGTAAGCAAAAGCAAAATTAGACGGAGCAGATTAAATCTTAGTTGTATTATCTTCCTGAGAGAACAAACATTATAAAGAATTAGTGGAATTAGACGAAAGGTTAGTGTTATCCATGAAATCAAATTTTTTAACTTCATATTTTGAATTTGAATTTAGGCCTAAGCAGTTTCCAACTTCAGACCTTTTGGACGAAAGTTTTTAAATTTCAATTCAAAGGTTTAAAGTTATGAATTATCTAAGCCTAACTTCATTCCAGAAAGTCTTGAAATTTGAATTGCAATTCAAACTCCAGACTTGAGGTCAGAAGTTAGGTTTTAATAATTTAAATTTCAGAACCAAAGGACTGATGACCCAAGGTCTGAAATTCGATTCCTAAGTAGCTAAAATTTAAATATTTGTAAATCTCGATGTCTTAAATAACGGTCCTCCAAACCCATCTTAGGTCTGGCCCTATTGGATTTGTAAGAGTTATACCTAATAGCCGGTTTTCAACCTATTACTTAAAATATATTCAGATTTTTAAATATTCATTACAGTATGGAGTAGTAAACTTCAGAGATAAGCATGCATGCTCCTCCTCCCCCTCTACCTTCAAGATTCAGTCCAATGTACTTCTGGGGTAGGACCTTGTAGGCGATATCAGTTGCTCTATTCTCAATTCCTGGTCATTTAGGCATATCTAGCGATTTACAGGTAGTAGTGTTGAGGGACCGGGACTAATATTTTCAGGAATAGTCTGACGTAAGCCGGGAAACTGGATATAAAAAAAAAGATTCAGTCCAATGTATCAACTCAAGTTTCTGGCATTTGCCTTATGAATTACTAGGACGAAGGCCGTTGAATATATACAACCACATGATGACAAGCTGACTCTTAAACATATTAATTTTCTCCAATTTAAACTTAGTCTATATTTTGATCTTAAAGCTACATGATAGTCGAAGAAAAAAATACACTGAAACTAATTAAGATTTATATGGATTAAGGTTTGAAGTTAGGCTTTATAATTCAAACTTCTAGCATACGAGTTTGAAATTTGGAACTGGCACGCCAGATTTCAAACAAAAATATTTAAAGTTTGCTTGCACGAGGAATATGCCAAATTGCCTGGAGTCTATCTTTCATAAGCCAAACTTCATCCCATATCTATGATATTGATCCTAAAGCAGCTAAACTTACAAAATTTTACTCCCTCTATCACAATTTATGTGGCACCATTTCATTTTTAGTCGTCCCAAAAAAAATGTCACATTTAGTAACAATTTAACTCTACGAGATGAATTACAACCACACATTTATATAAGACTTGCTTTGTACCACCTATTTCAAAATTCATCTTTTTTTTCTTAAACTCTGTGCCAAATCAAATGGTGCCGCATAAATTGGGACGGATGGAGTATAAATTTCGGCTATACTTTAAATAGGATCCTAAAATCAGTTATTTGTGCACTTGACCCAGTGGATTTTGAACCAAGGCCCAAATTCCTCTAACGGGTCGAATTGACCAACCCAAACACCATATTGTCTATTGATTTCTGCCCCAACTTCTTGTTACGCCAAATTCTATTTGGCATCACTAACCGTCGGCGGCGAAATTATTCTCTCGATCTCTGAACTCCGGTGGATCTCGCCGGCGAAATCGAGTTGTAAGTTCTTTCTGTAGATCCCTTGATGTCTTTCATATAATATAAACCCTAATCCCATTGTCAAATGATTTGTAATGCTTCGTGTGTATAATCCCTGCGTAACAATTAAAAAATCCTCGATTCCGATTCCTATAGATCTTTGTGGTTTGTACTGCAATGCGCGTACTATTTGCTTTTAATGGCTCTGGTTTTGGGTTTTGCTAGTTTGCCTTTTCGTTTCCGTATTAGTAATGAATTTGCAAATAGATGTCTTTGCACAATATGAATAGGAGAAGAAAGCCTTAAAGATTATATTTTTTTTTTTACTATATTGTGGATTTTCAGCTCATTATTGATAGGGTAAGGTAAATTTCATTAAAAAGGTACCAAGAAGGTACTGTAAAGAGATCAAAAAAGAGGATTACAGTTCTCAATTATGTCCCGATGCTGTCGAAAAAATCCAATATGTATGAAGCTATCTGAGAGATGAACCCTACAACAAAAGTAAAAATAAATAAATTATAAACATCTATGCTTTACAATAGAAATAAAAAAATGGTAAACATCTATGCTTTATGATAGAAATATGATCTATTTTAACTTCAAAGCACCTCTTTTTCCTGTTGAGCCAAATAGTCTAGAAAATGCATAGAGGAGCAGTCTTTCAAAGTGTCTTCAATCTTTTGGATATCCACTATTCCTGCCAGCATAATAATAAAGCTTTTTAGATCATCTGGCATAACCCAACAGACTCCAAACAGATTGAGAAATGACTTAACTAGCAAGACTTGATTGCAACGAAGAAATAGGTGTCTGCTGCTTTCCTGGTAACATTCACAGAAGAAATATCTACTGCATAAGGATACACCTCTTCTTTGATGATTGTCCTGAATACATGCATTCCTGGTTGCAACCATGTAAAGAAATGGATTTTGGGTCTAACTCAACCCAAAAAATAGCTCATGAGAGGAGGATTTCCCAAGTCCATATAAGGATCGCCTATCTCATTAACCACATCGGTGGGACTTTTTCATTCTTCAACAAAACAAGACACCTTGGGAGGTACCTTTGCTTTCCAAATAATATTCCAAGTCCAATCCATATCTCAAGCATCAGATTGCTTCTGAAGTAGAACATAGCAACTGTTTACAGTAATGTATCCTCTTGCTAGCCAGTTACTTCGATGAATCCATATTAATATCATTTGGAGATACAGACTGTAGAACCACTTTAGAAGACTAAACTCATCACCATATGTTACCTTCTTAAAAAAAGATTAAGCTCATCAGTCTCCCAATTATTGAGGTTTCTTCTAAGTTATAGATGCCATCCAGTATTAGAGAAACAATCAGCTATCAGGCACTTCCTATTTATAGCAAAACCATACAAAGTTGGGAACTCATTTTTTAGTATCCCCAATTCTAGTAAAAGACTCAAACTCCCTCCAATAACGACAAATATGCTTCCGAAGAGTTGTTTCTATTAGTTATTTGTGGGATTTTAGGAGTCCACTGGTCTTCCTTCCCATGTATGGTATTGACAACTTTATTTCTATCTTTGAGTCTCCAAAACCATTTGATTGGTAAGCTTTGTTTTGAAGCCAGTTCTTCTGGTTGTGGTGCATATATTTCGCATGTCTTGGACCATGCCAAAATCCAAATTGTAGCTATTGCAATGTTGGAAAAAAGAGGGGTGGTGCAAGAAATCACAAAAGACTTGGAATGCCTCAAGCCATTTGGTGGACTTTATGGCTTGAAAGGAATAGCAGAATGTTTGGAGGCAATAGAAGAAACCTACATCCGTAATGAAAGATGCTAACTTTTATCTAGCTTTTTAATTCAACTTGGTTATTGAACATGATGAAGATGCAATCCTAGATACAAAAGAGGATCTTCTCAATCTGTAGTTACGTTTTGTGGCACTGACTTATTGCAAGTATTTATAAATCCTTGATTACTTATAAAAAAATAGCGGGAGAGATATGGAGGATCATATAGCCAATACCAATTAGTTTGGGATGGAGATGTAGTTGATCGATTGATTGATAGATCAGAGTTCTTGATAATCTTCTCAACATGGTGCAAAGAATTAAAAGGCATCTACACGTGAAGGTCCCCAGCAAAATTCTCAAATTGGCGGTACTCCTAGAAAGCACTGTATGTTACACGAGCTTGTAGCCCACCACCACCACCACCAAACAACATACCTAGTGTAATTCCACAAGTTGGGGCTGGGGAGGGTAGATGTAATGTACGCAAACCTTACCCCTCCTCGTGGAAGTAGACACAAGCTTTTAGCCCATTGACCTGGAATCTTGTACTCATAAAGGACCATTACCACTTAGTTCTTTTCTTAATGTTAAGACAAGATTACAGTAAGAAAACATTAACTAGCTGCCAGATTTTTGAAATTTTTTCCACCTAGTGGCATTTGTGTTCTCGTCCCATCCCCCAAAAAATGTGCTTCTCCCCACACCCTACCTTATATCAGTTTTTTTCTTTAGTTCCTTAATTATTGCTGGTTTGGTCCTTTGACTTACACATACTCTGGTGCTTTTCTCAGTTTAGTATTATTGCATGTAGTTACTTTTAAGGACAGGGAAACTGTAGCAGGACTAATACTAGCTTGTTGCTCTATGCAGTTCTTGGGATTCTATTGTTTCTTTAGATTTCATGAAATTGGAGCATAAATGGCAAGCTATTCAGGGAAAGGATCTCCACTAAATGGTTCTGTGTATGTCTGTAACTTGCCCCTTGGTACAGATGAAGATATGCTAGCTGAATATTTTGGCACGATAGGGGTGCTAAAGGTATGGTTGTGAACAGGTACTTCAAATTATGTTTGAGAACGTTTGTTATATGTACTGTCTCCCTTCCCCCCAACTCCGCTTAGAGCAAGTTTTTTTTTTTTTGTTGGTCTTCTAAGGAATTGTTTTGCTTCATGTTGCAGAAAGACAAGCGAAGTGGTGGGCCTAAGATATGGTTATACCGTGATAAAGTTACAAATGAGCCCAAAGGCGATGCTACAGTCACATATGAAGACCCTCATGCTGCATTAGCTGCTGTTGAATGGTTCAATAACAAGGATTTTCATGGGTCAATAATTGGGGTATTTATTGCAGAGTCTAAGAGCAAAGATGAGACTTCCTATGTCACAGTGAATCAAATTAGCGACCCCAATCTGGACAGTGGTCTGAGTATGCTGGATGAAGGCTCCAGCGAAATAGATGGAGGTGGCGGAAGAGGTAGGGGCAGGGGAGATGTTTCTGCAAAGGCATGGCAACAAGATGGTGACTGGTTGTGTCCGAATACAAGGTCTGTGATGTGATTATTGGTGAGCAGCTCTTTCGTGCTCTACTGCATCTTTTTTCAATCGTCTTTTTGTACCTGGAGTAGTCCAGTATGTTCTTGTGCTAACAGTTTTTGTAATTTATATTGACAGCAGTTGCTCTAATGTAAACTTTGCATTTCGTGGAGTTTGCAACCGTTGTGGAACTGCTCGACCTGCTGGTGCTGGTGGGGCTGGAGCTGCTGGACGTGGTAGAGGACGTGGTAGCCAGGACCCAGGAGCTTCTGCTCGTGCAGTTGGTGGTCCTCCAGGCCTCTTTGGTCCAAATGATTGGAATTGTCCCATGTAAGAATCTTCATTTTCATTTTGCAACTTATTTTGTTGAAATATGATATAACTTGTTGCCCATAAGCTTCCACGAGCATAATCAGACTTTGCATTCCCTCCATTGCACTCATCTTGAAATTAGTTAATGTTGGTCTTTACTGTACTTTTCTTTTTCGGATATGTGACTTACCAGTACCTTCAACAGCTACATTGGATTTACTTGGATGTTTGATTCCTATCCTAGATTATGATTTGTCACATAAAGAGCTACCTAGTAGAAGATGACTCAAATAAAAGTAAATAGCTGGAGTTCTGTCGTCAGGGACTTGGTTTTGGTGTCATTATTTTGTTTTCAAGGGTGTACCGGTTGGTTCGGGTTTTGCGCAGAATTTATTACCAAAACCTTTTTCTAGAATAAAGAGACCAAACCCATCCCAGAAACTTAGGAATTGTTAAGTCCGTGTTCATATATTGGTTCAGTCTAGTTGTTTTAGGTGACTTTTAATCTCCAAGTATTTCATGGTATATGAAAGAGATTCCAAAAGGTATAAACTTAAAAAAGACTAATAAAGCTAGCAACTAGAAATTGTGCGTTGTTCAAGATCAAACAAACCAAGTTTCTACTTTTGTATCTTTTTTCTTTTTAACTCTTTATTATATGGGAATAATTGCTTATTTTTTGGCGATTTAACACCTTATAGCCTTAGAACATGGAAAGACATCCCCAAGCACCCAAGGATGTTGACCTAGCGATTGATGAAGTGGGTGAAATCATGGGAGATCAGGGTTCAGATCCGAGCATTATAAAAAATGATAGGTGATTACTCTCCATTTGCCTAGTCTTGATGGACAGAGTTGCTCGGTGCCTATGCTAGCGGAAGGCAGTAGATACCTAGTTAGATAGTTGTGGATTTGTGTTGCACGCATGCTGGTCTGGACACAATCATTGAAAAAAAGAGGGAAAGACATCCTCCGTACAATCATTTCGTTGGGTTTTATTGATATTGTAAACTCAAATTTGTATAGGAAACACTAACATGGTCATATGAAAAGTTTTTTTTTGTTTTTGGCATATTCTATCTCAAAAATCCAAAGCTTAAACGGCATTATAAATTTTGGTGTGTCCTTGGCAGAAACCTAAGATTGGGGTTCGCCGTGTGGCAATTTATCTGTGGTTAATTTGTTTTCGTTAATTAAAGGAATGGAGAAGAGAGAAGTAATGCTGAACTTTTCTACAATTGGAGGAGGCAGAAGTGGTGACCGCTGTTATTTCCTACCTCTCTTTTAGGCTTCCCTTTTATCTTTTGGGGCTTTAGGGAAAGGATGTATCCTAGAGAGCAGCAAGGGGTCTCCTCATGGTAGAATTTTCTTAAGTCAGAGAATTATCAGTAGAATCATGTTTCTTTTTAGGCAAAAAAAAACCCCTCCAACTTGGCCCCCATTTTTATTTTGGCACTCCATCTCAACCCTGTTCCATTTTAACTCTCCAACCCCATTCCAATGTATCATTTAAACACAAAAAGCTGACTTGTCTCATTGGTGAGATTCCTTACATGGTAGGCGCATAAGGGTAGAGTTTAACGTTGAACAACCACTTAAATGCCTAACCTCCTTCCGCATTATTTCTTCCATCTACTCTCCACAATAAGCCTTAATGGCTGTTTCCATCTCCATTTCCATGACAACTTCAAACTCCTCTTTTTAGTTCCTTTATTTATTCATTTTTTTGTTTTATTTAGTTAATAATATCCCTAGGCCAAATCCATATCTTCATCCGAAGCTTGAAGTTCCAAGTGAACCCATGTCTCAAAGAAAATCAATTTCTCATAATGGACTGGATATTTGTTCTTGCGGATTTCAAGTTGAACTGAAAATACACAAGCTCCGGATGAAGATATATTATTAGGGTTGACAATTTCACCCTGACCCGATGGATATCCGATCCACCCGACCCGAATATACGGACGAAAATCCGACAAAACACGGATTTTAATCGGGTGACGGATCGGGTCGGATTCGGGTGGACATACATCCAACCCATCCATCCACCCGTTTATAAATAGTTAGATAATACTTTTTATCATTATATTGTATATATTTTATTAAATAAAAAAAAGAAAGAAAGACCAAAACAAGAAGAAAAGAAAACTTTTCAGCCATAGTCTACATCACATTAAATGCTCAATGTCTTTGTTTGAAAAGAAGGCCCCAACCAATCCCCAAAACCCTCGTCAGAAGCTTTTTTTCCGTCCCCTCACTAGTCACTATACACTCATAGAGAGTAAAAGGACACACATAGAGAGTAAAAAGAAATGAGCACAACATATTATTTAGCAAAAAGGGAGAGTGTTGATTTTTGAAAGCTCAGGTGAGTTTGAGTACTGGTTTTGTCGGAGTTCCGGCGTGACACTTCTTGTTACCGTACTCTATCCGTTTTCCGGCATCAAAAGTAATCTTGTTGCGCTTTATTTAATTTAACAAGTTCTCTCCACCCTTCTTATACCTATTTAATTAGAATTCTTCTTATTATACATGAAAGTTTGACAAAAGCTATTTAATATATGAAATATGTATGTTTTCTTCAAGTTTTGCTCGTGTATTGACGTAAGCTATTTAATATATGAAATATGCATGTTTCTTCAAAGTCTTGCTCGTGTGTAGCTTATAACTTGGTCTTTATGTATTTTGTTTCATGGTATTGATAGCTCTTGGTTATTTGCTTTTCTAAGGAATGTAAAAAAAACACTCTTGAAATTTAAGTTGTCTATTATTTTTTACTTGTGAACATGTTTCTTTTATTCTAATAACCTATAGATGTTAGAATTGAGAGAAAATGCTGCTCGATATTTGGTCGTAATTGCTAGTTTATTATGAAATTTGCAGTGGTAAACTAAATAAGCTCATAGCCTTTACATTCATGTTCCATGATAACTCAAGCTTTATAAAGTGTTAAGTGGGTAAGAGTAAACATTTTTTATATTTTATGAAACTTGGCAAATCAAGAGTAACATAATTTTGGCCCAGAGTTCACTTCCATAACAGTAAAGTTTTATAATGTTCTTAGCTAGTGATAATTTATGAAAATATAAAAAATTATTCATTTTTAGGTCTGATTAATTTTATTATTTATTTTGCAACGTAAAGTATGATTTGTTTGAGCTAACATAAAAATGGAATATGAATAAAAATACTTAAGGTGCTAATCAGATGAGACACTGCTACGTTGGAACTAAGAGTATTTATATTGGTTTTGATCACTCCATTTTTGTTGTGAATTTTAAAAAAAAGATTTAAGAACACTAATTACTAACATTATCACTGATTTTAAACTAGAACAATTAGTTAAACTTATAACAAATTTCATCCGCGAAGCACCGGATCCACCCGATTCACCCATGGATTGTGATGATGGGTGGATCGGATGTGGATGAAGAAAAAATAGGGTGATGGATGGGTCGGGTGGTGGATGGATGGTTGGCGGGTGGAGGTGGATTGAGCTCCACCCGATCCATTGCCAGCCCTATATATTATTAACTAAATAAAAGAAAAAAACTGAATAATTGGATGGACTAAAAAGAGGAGTTTGTAGCTGCCATGGAAATGGAGATGGAAACAACCTTTAAAGGCTTATTGTGGAGAGTAGATGGAGGAAATAATGGGGAAGGAGGCTGGGCATTTAAATGATTGTTCAACGGTAATAAAATTACCTTTAAAATTGACCCTCATGCCCCTTCCGGTAAGAAATCTCACCAATGTGACAAGCCAGCTTTTTGTGTTTAAATGTACATAGGGAATGGGGTTGGAGGGTTAAAATGGAACATGGTTCATATAGTGTGTCAAAATGAAAATTGGGGGCAAGTAGAGGGGCTGGTTATGTATTTGGCCTCCTCCTGTTTTGAGAAAGGTAACAATTTGACCATTAGAATCGTACTTGTCATTCTGAATTGAGCATCAGTGTCCAGTATCATTTTAACTATCTTGGAATGAATTGTTTTATTGTTATTGATTGACATTTATTATGTTGCCTTTTTTGATAGGTTGACATTTACCATTTGTCTCTGACCTATTGTTCAGGTGTGGCAACATTAACTGGGCTAAGAGGAACAAGTGTAACATATGCAACACCAACAAACCTGGGCACAATGAGGGCGGTGTGAGGTATGAATCACATGATGCAACATTGAATGCTTATTTAGACTTCTAAAAAATACTGCTGTTGTTTCCTGTTACATTCTCTAGAAAAGAAGGAAGTGCTGCTGTTGTTTTCTAAGAACCCCCTTCCCTCCCCTCCCCCCCTTTTCCTTTCTTGTCGTTCTGCACCTTTTTCCTTTCAACAATAAGACGGAAATTGTTGCATTCCTAGCAACGATTGAAAAAATGTTGTATTCCTTGCAACTGGATAGGAGCAGAGGTGCACAAGATATGATGCTAGGTGGCCTTAACCTAATGTTGATGGCTGGCGGTGTTGGAGCTACTGGTGATTTAGACTAGTGTGCTACATGAATGGTATCTAAAGAAATGTTCCTTATTCTGGATCTTGTATATGGGAGGTGCTTATCAAGACCAGTATAGATGTGTTATAGGCCTGTAATTGCAAATTGTTTGATACAATTTAGTGTTGCTTTTTATATGTTTCTAAGTGTGTAATATATCACTCCTAAAACTCGTGTTCTAATATGAAAATTAATATGTATGTGCAAATGATTGAATACAGTTCAATTTGATGTCATTTATTATGTTTGTGCCTACAATCTGATGTCATGTTTGGTAATGAGCATAGTAATGAATCTTATTCTTTTAGCTACCCATTCTTATAATTGTCCATCGGAAACAACCTCTTTACCTCCCCATATCCCACTTGTGGGATTAGTATAATTTTACATTTAATGTATTAACTATGATCTGCTTTTATTGTAACCGTCAGAGGAGGACGTGCTGGAGGTTATAAAGAACTCGATGAAGAAGAAATAGAGGAAACTAGACGTCGGAGGAGAGAGGCTGAAGAAGTAAGATAAAAATTGCAGAAGTATATGAGTTGTATAGCTTGTCCGTGGTATCATTCTGCTCTGACTTTCTGGTGAAATCTTCATTTTCAATTACAGGATGATGGTGAAATGTATGACGAGTTTGGAAATCTAAAGAAGAAGTTTCGCGCTAAAATGCAGCGAGCAGAAGCAGCCCAGAGCCTCCCCCCTGGAGTAGGACGCGCTGGATGGGAAGCTGAGGAATTAGGTAAGGACAATAATTTTGTTGTATGTGTTCTCCATAATGCAGGATTTAAGGTTCTTCATTTCACTATGTTTTCCCCAAGCTTCTAGTGTATATCAACCAGATTCCAAAGTATTCTAGGGTGCTTCAGCAATCAGTATTTGCTGGAGTGTTTAAGAGTTCTATGTATCTTGCATCTTGCATCTTGCATCTTGCTGGAGTTTTTTTAAATGCAGTCTGGTGGATCGAACTGTTTCAGCTAGTACTACAAGGTTGCTTGGGTGATCCTAGTTACCTGTTTTGGGATTGATGAGTTGCTTCTATAGATTCCATACCAGAGTGCTCATTGTGCTTCTGAAACGTAATTGATCGAAGACCAAAACGTTCTAACCGATCACTCTTTAATTTGTCAGGTGTGGCTGAGCGAGATAGAAAGGAAAGAAGCAGAGAAAGATCAAGAGATTATGATGATAGGGAGAGAGCTAGGCATCGGAGCAGAAGCCGAGAGAGGGATAGGGGAAGAGATAGAGACCGCTCTTACGACTATGATCGAGACAGAGAATATGGTCGTGACCGTGAGCGGAGCAGGCATCGTTATTGAAGATTGCGTTGACCCTTCCATCAAAATGGTGTCCAATTTTGGTATTCGTCAAAACTTTGTTTGTCTCAGGTTTATATGGGCTACTACTAGTATGGTACCTTGTTAAGTTTGCTTCACCTTTGTCAAATTCATCACATGCTTGATTATTCGACTCAATCTTGATAATCTTTTTCAAACTCATTATGTTGAATATTCGACGTGCATTTCAACTGTGCTTTTCGCCTTTTTTGTACGTCACTTGTTTCTAAGGAGGCTATCATATATTTTTACTCCTCTGTGTATCTTTTAATTTATTTTCCATGGTTGAACTGTTGAGAGAATCTAGGGAAGCAGTGCAGGATTTTCAACTTTTAAAATATGGAGGTGCAGAAATGTAAGAATTAAATTGATAATTTGAGTCACAAGTCTCAACTCAAACATTAATTCTTTAAATTTTTACAAATTACATGAACTACACAAAAGCCTTATACGTCAGACTATATAAGATGTCATAATAATTTTTTTTATTTAACTCTTGAAATTGTAACGATGCCATCTTAAATGAGACATGAAGTAAAATTTGTATTTCTTTAAGCTTTTTGTGTCTCAATCTCTTTAGCAATTATTATGATCATCCATTGCGTACTTAGGAGTCATTTAGTTTGGCTCGTATATAACCTATTTAGTGTTTGATTGCAAAAGCAGAAAATTGCATCGACCTTTGGTTAAAAAAATGTTTTATTTTTCATTTTTATTTTTTTGTTCATGGCTAACACACCATGTTGGGTGTGCTTTTAAAGAATTGTGGTATTAGTTATGTCATTTCCATGTTAGACATCCCAATATTATTAGGAAAACTCAGGTAAATGTACCCTTTGACCAACTAGTTTACCACAATGATTGAAGTGTATTACCTATACACTTTGGCTGTATATAGTGTGTATAGAAATGTCTATTATACATACATTTAGCATAAAGTATACACTTCGGTTGTATGCGTTGTGTATGAGTATGTACAATATGTATATTTAGTATAATGTAATACACTGTATACATATTTTGTAAATTAGATGACCGAATGTTATTCAACTGTAATTTTCAATATTATTATCCTTCATACTAAAAATTCACTATTTGATCCACTTATCTCCAAACTATAACATCCATAATATTGTTCATTAATGCAAGTTGTAAGTTCACAAGAAAATATAAACGGCTTTTTGTCACTTA
This sequence comes from Anisodus acutangulus, assembly GCA_029783415.1. Classification (NCBI taxonomy): domain Eukaryota; kingdom Viridiplantae; phylum Streptophyta; class Magnoliopsida; order Solanales; family Solanaceae; genus Anisodus; species Anisodus acutangulus. The sequence goes on along the minus strand of CM056492.1, from coordinate 56,999,345 downwards.
CATTAATGAAATTAAATATTATCACCCCTCATACTACTAACCCACTAAATATTGTTCTTCAATGCAAGTTGTGAGTTCACAAGAAAATATAAATGATTTTTGATTGCCTATACGAATGAAATTAAATAACTGCAATATTTAAAAAATTTCATCCTGTGACATTATTTTTGATTTTCGTTGGTGGGGGCCTAGATCACATGTCAAAAAAATGCCATGCCACATAAATACAAATTTGAAAGCAATCAAAGACGATTAAAACGACAAAAAAATTCTTTATTTTAACTACTTGATAGTTATATATAGCCTCGAATAATTATATATAGCCTTTCTTTGACTTCCTGAGATTGTCCCCTACATGAGACAAATTCTCCACCTATTCATTATACATTCTTTGAAGTTTGAACCAACTGTTTTTTTTTCTTTTTCTTTTTTGAGTGTTTATTTTTTTTTCCTGATGGGTTCGTTTAGTTGGTGGAATAAGAGATAATAATATGGGATAGAATGCAGAAATATATTATCCCACATTTAGTTAAACTTTTTATTATTGGATTGTAATCTTGAAATTAGTTAAATTATAATTTTAGTAATACTTTTATACCACTTTAATAAAGGGCAGTCCGATGCACTATGCTCCCGCTATGCGCGGGGTCGGGGAAGGGCCGGATCATAAGGGTCTATTGTACGAAGTCTCACCTTACATTTTTGTAAGAGGTTGTTTCCACGACTTGAACTCATGACCTCCTGGTAACATGACATTAACTTTATCAGTTAATCCAAGGCTCCCCTTCGGAATAATAATCTTGTAGTAAAATAAAAACCTGATCAAAATACCCTTCTCCAAGGCTCTTCTCCCAAAAGCCTTTAAGCCTAAGGTTTAAATTGAAATAAAAGTGTATCTAATGAAAAATTAAACACATCTTTTATGTTATTTCTAGTATATCTCGTTTTTACATCAATAAATCAAATATCTATCAATAAAAGTGTTGGAAATTAGCCTTTGGCGGGAGTTGCGACCGACCAACTTTAACGGCTTAAACACTAGTGTTACGTATGTTGGAGAATCCGGTTCTTCACACATGCATGATCTACTAAGTACGTAGATCACCGTAGGGCCAAGAATCGTCAAATTTCATTGAGAAATGAAAGAGATATTGGTCCACGAAGTAAGGTGTTTGAAGCATGGAAAGTGTGGTATTGTGTTCAATTCTCCCTCATCGGTAGAGGAAGAAAGAATTGTTGTGTATATAAGACTCGAAATTGGTTTGGGGTTTGGGACCCCAAGGGGTATCCCATGTGTTTAAAGGAGGGAGGACCTAGATGTGCTTCGGTTCGAGGAAAGACCACACGCTTGCCGCCGCTTGCCAGTCGATCCGGTCAGGTTCACTGGGGCCATGGGGCTTCGATATTATCTTTTTGGGCGAGAGATCTTTGCGGAAATGCAGTTTGATCCCGAAGTTCGGATGTCTGATTCGGACCTGAATTCTTTCAGATGTACAATTTGGTCCCTGAAGTTTCAAGATGTACAGTTTGGTCCCTGAAGTTTCCAGAACGTCAGAATTTGGACAGTCAAAGCAGAAAAGACACTCAATTCAGCCATTTATTTTGGCTGAATTACTCCTCCTATAATGGCCAAATCCGTTGGTCTTTCACCTTTTATGTTGGTGACTTTACTACCTCCATAATGGCCATTATTTGGCTATTATGGAGGCAGTTTTCAGCCCCTCCATCACCTATATAAACACCCCCTTACACCATTGTTGAGCACTAAGAACACACATATAATATACACGAAAATTCAGAAGCTTACACAAGCAGAAAGGTTTCTTCCTACACCTTCCAAGGCATCATTTCGTTACTCAATATTCTTCACGGTAGCTCTTGAGTTTCCTTTGCTCAAGTGTTCCATTGCTGTTTCATCTTGGGAGACAAATTGTCCAGGACGTATACAGGATACATACGGGACAATATTGTCTTAAGGACAGAGTGCCACACTCGACTCAGCAAAAACAGTTTCCATTTTTTCGTCTTCAACAAAATTGTAATTTCAGTTTTGTGGATCTCTTGTAATTTTCAGATTACTAGTTGAATTAGTGAATCTTTGTTTATCCTTTCGAATACTTGTAATAGTTATATACTTCCCGTACTGCTTTATAAAGTACCATAGAGCAAAAATACCCAACAACTTAAGACAATATTTGTATAGTATTACTATTAGTGTTCGAAAGATGTCGGTCAAAAGTTGCGTGACCAAATCTGGATATGGCAATGGTTTTCTGGTAGAAGAGAGTGATGATGATGAACGTGTTCATGGTGTCACCGCTACTAAGACTGGTTGGAACAAGCGCTCACGAGAGCCTGAGGATGTCAACTGGGACAAGAGGAGAAGACTGAAGATGTACTTCTATCTTGCAGCAGAAGACCTGTATCTATCCCAGACAAAAGATCCGAATAATGGTAAGAAGGAACTGGACACTCAGTTTGATGAAGTGACTGAAGTGAGCCAGAATCCGAAATTGGGATAAGTAGTTTTTCTTACTTATCAAGAATAAAGATTAAATGATGTCTGATTAAAAATGGATTAAAGTAAGGAGGAATATGAAAATAATTTATATTCCTTACGCTTTAAAATCAGAAGTTTAATCTTATCTTCTTTCCCGTTTAAAGATTGGATTGTAAACGACTTAAAAGGATCCGTTCTTTTAAGTGTAATTGTTAAAGTATGTAAAGTATGTTCGCACATACGATGGAGAAAGATCCACTAACTGTGCGAAAACTGTTACCACTCTTAAGTAAGAGCCAAGAATTATCTGGGCACCAATCTTAACGGAAGGAGTCTAAAAGGTAAAGACGTAGAACTTTGTCATACTATTTGGCGTAAGATCCTTCATAGGATGATATTGGACACTCAGTCATACAAAGCCTGCGGGCGTGGAGTGGGCCAAAATTCCTTTGATATGATGATATTGGACACTTTCGGTCATACAAAGCCTCAGGCGACTAGAGTGGGGCGTAATTCATTTCATAGGAAAAGTAATGGACACCTAGTAAGGTGGGCGGAGTTTCCAGTGTCTTAAGCGATCCGAAGGCCTAAAGAAAGGTAGAAAAGAAATTGGACACTCGATGCCGCCAAAGCAACTGAGTGGGCGAGTATCCAAATCACATATGATCTGGTTACGCCCTAACCACGGGCAAGAGGTTGTTCATGTGAAGCAACGCCACCTCTAAAGTAGAAGGGGTTGGAGAGGTTGTTCTCAATAGGACTTCAAGGAATGAGATCACTCTAAAAAGAGGTGTTACAGATTCCTAACTTGGTTTAAGGGATGCTGTTGGTCAAGCTGGTTTTAGATTAGTCCAACAGGTCTGTAATAACTAAGAATGGTACAATATGTCTATAGCCCAATGAATGATATATTTGTAATCCGTGCATCTATGCCATCATAGATTAATACACGTTAAATAGTAAGTCATTCAAAAGCTAACGATGTTGAGATTGTTGCCTCCTCTCGACATAAACCCTCAAAATGAATGTGAGGTAGGCGAAGAGGCAAAATCACCTTTCCAAATTCCGTCAAGGGAATAGCGAAAGAAGCACCGCTCCCTAGAACTTAGTCACACCTACTTGGGTGATTTGAAGTTTATACAAAATAGAGGGGGGAGACAAGTACGTTGTGATCCTCATTGATGATGGTACAACGTATGGAATCCTTTGTTTGTTAAAAAGCAAAGATGAAGGTGTTGAAGCGGATAAGCGCTACAAAGCAGAAGTTGAAAATCAACTAAGCCTATGGATTGCGAAATTCATAGCGATAGAGGGGGAGAATGTGAAGCAGCGTTCATTAAACGACTGTTCATTACTCACCTCAGTCTAACGGTGTTAGCCAAGCGCAAACCCGTACGCCTAAATTATGTGGGGCAAGATGATCCTTACCGCTAATGCGATTCTCAACAGAACTCCGCATAAGGATAAGAATAACTCTCCGTGTGAGACATGAAAAGGATCTCACATACAAAAGTTGTGATGTGGGTGGCTTGGTAGAAGTTGGACTACCGAAACAGGTCAAGTTTGACCTAAGACTGTAGATTGCATATCCACTGGATCTGCAAATAACAACAATGCTTTTCGCCTCTTGGCGTCAAAGAATGTTGAATTCTTATAAGATAACTTTCCTTGAAAAGGAAAAAAGAGTAATTGCTCAAGGTTAACAAGAACCCGCGAGGGCCTGACTGTCCGGAACTAGACACTCCGTATCTACAGGACTCGAAAGTTGCAGGCTATCCGAAACTTAATATTCCAGATCTGCAGAACTCAGGGATTCTAGATGTTGAACCAAGACGGAGCAAAGAGGGGACAAAGACTTGTTCCAGTCCTTCTAGCTTGTATGGTTAAGAACGAACCATGGACAATTAACAAATAATTGTTATCTCCAAAAGCGCTGCTTTGGAAAGAAGCTAAAGAGAGAAATATATTCCATCATATAGAACCATACTTGCGTAATAGTTGCTTCCTCCGGGAAAAAAACCTTTGGGTTGTGAAAAATGATACTCAAAAGTGAGTACAAAGTAGATGGATCTACTGACGAGTTCAAAGCCTCGGCTACTTGTACATGTGCTCCCCTGGGAGTAGCTTAACATCATGGGCCATTGCAGTCTTGCGTGGCATGAATGTTAAAACAGCCTTCCCAATCGGAGAGTTGAAAGAAGAGAATCAGAGTTGGTTTTCTAGACTGTTGGGCTTTTTCCTGAACTTTCATCTTGGTCTCTGAAATGTCTACATTTTGGTCCTGAAAGTTTCAGATAAAACAGAAATAATGAATCTGACCACATAAATATTGACTCTGAAGTTAGAAACCCAACAGTTGGAGAATCAACAGTCTGAAAGTAAAAGTCATATTGAAACAAAGTCTCGATATGAAAGCTATGGATATCACAGATGACATCTTAGGAATTGGATTTCTAAAGACATCTAACGGACTGGTCGATAGTTGACAGTCTCGTTGAAGCCATCAATGGATATGAATCATAGAACTGATTGGAATCATGATGCACCCATAGATAAGGAGCGATACGCACAGATCACGTGTAGTTCAATGTATTGTACACACTACAACCGACCTGGTATCGTCCTACAATCAGATCAGTTGAACTAAGGTTCACTGATAATCTTAATACATGATCAATAGAATGCGTTAAGTCGGATATGACGATATCTGAATTATTCGCTTATCTACAGATTATTGTATTCTGGATGTCCAGCGGTTCTGAGAGAACACAGTGATGCAAACTGGACATCAGATTTGAAGAACACCAAAGCCACAAGTAAATGTGTATGGTGGTTCTTGGAAAATCCTCTAAGCAAACTTGCATCGGCCGATTCATGATGGAATCGGAGTTTATCGCTTTATACAAAGCATGAAAGAAGTTGAGTAACTTCACGACTCCTTAGAGGACGTCACTTATTGGGAGAAACCCGTGCCTTCAACAGTTATACACTGTGGCTAGCCGGTCGGCTTTAGGAAGGACACGGATGACGGCGTCTGGACATATCTGTCAGGAGACATAAGACCGTATGGCAGTTGATCATCACGGGTGTCACTTCCTTATTTACTAACTAAGGGACTACCCGGAGATCAAGTGTTCTGCCTGTCTAGGGGAATGGGCTTAAAACCCAAAATATACGGATCAATACAGTGGTAACCCAACCTTACTAACTGGAGATCCCAGTAATTTGGTTCAATGGGAAAACTAAGCTGTAAAGGTTCAGTTGATCGCTTCAGTGGAAGCATGAGCACTTCGGATAGTGATTTCTGAAAAGAAACACCAAATCCAAAGTCGTTCCCGCGATAGACTTTAAGTGCTATCTGCAGTGTGGGTAAAGGTTAAGTTTTCAAAACCTGTAATGCTCCTCAACAATTGAGGGTAGGTTTGGGAAACTTTTAATGGTTCCTAACACTTGTGAAGTGGGGTATAGCAGGATACCTTGTAGGAGACCACCTATTTAAGTGCGAGGACGGGCCGCCTCAAAATGAACGCACTTAAGAATCCAAGACGTTGTCCATGGCCAAAACGGATAAAACATTACGAAGAAGAGAGTAAGGGAATTTGTTGTGTTGGTATCATTGTCTTGGCTTACACTAAACACTGACGGTTCAAGACATCACGTTCACCGCGCAGTAAGTAAGTCCGATGGTATTCAACTATGGAAGGTTCAAAGCTGAGGCTACCTCTCCTTATGCAACATCGGTCAGCTGAAATATTGCTGGAAATGAAAAGACACCATGTGAGTGCGCCAAAATCTCTTTCAAGAGGGGATTGTTGGAAATTAACCTTTGGCGGGAGTTACGACCGACCAACTTTAACGGCTTAAACACTAGTGTTACGTATGTTGGAGAATCCGGTTCTTCACACATGCATGATCTACTAAGTACGTAGATAACCGTAGGGCCAAGAATCGTCAAATTTCATTGAGAAATGAAAGAGATATTGGTCCACGAAGTAAGGTGTTTGAAGCATGGAAAGTGTGGTATTGTGTTCAATTCTCCCTCATCGGTAGAGGAAGAAAGAATTGTTGTGTATATAAGACTCGAAATTGGTTTGGGGTTTGGGACCCCAAGGGGTATCCCATGTGTTTAAAGGAGGGAGGACCTAGATGTGCTTCGGTTCGAGGAAGGAGCACAGTGCCGCCGTCGCCTCCCGGCCGGTCCGGTTCCGATTCAGGTTCAGGATTCGGGTTTACGGGTTTACGGGTCACAGTCGGGTGTGGGCCTTCTTGATATTATCTTTTGGGCGAGAGATCTTTGCGAAGTACGCTTTGATCCCGAAGTTCCAGATGTACAGTTCGGACCAGAATTCTTTCAGATGTACAGTTTGGTCCCTGAAGTTTCAAGATGTACAGTTTGGTCCCTGAAGTTTCCAGAACGTCCGAATTTGGACAGTCAAAGCAGAAACGCCAAGCACTCAATTCAACCATTTATTTTGACTGAATTACTCCTCCTATAATGGCCAAATCCGTTGGTCTTTCACCTTTTATGTTGGTGACTTTACTACCTCTATAATGGCCATTATTTGGCTATTATTGAGGCAGTTTTCAGCCCATCCATCACCTATATAAACACCCCCTTACACCATTGTTGAGCACTAAGAACACACATATAATATACACGAAAATTCAGAAGCTTACACAAGCAGAAAGGTTTCTTCCTACACCTTCCAAAGCATCATTTCGTTACTCAATATTCTTCACGGTAGCTCTTGAGTTTCCTTTGCTCAAGTGTTCCATTGCTGTTTCATCTTGGGAGACAAATTGTCCAGGACGTATAAATGATACATACGGGGCAATATTGTCTTAAGGACAGAGTGCCACACTCGACTCAGCAAAAACAGTTTCCATTTTTCCGTCTTCAACAAAATTGTAATTTCAGTTTTGTGGATCTCTTGTAGTTTTCAGATTACTAGTTGAATTAGTGAATCTTTGTTTATCCTTTCGAATACTTGTCATAGTTATATACTTCCCGTACTGCTTTATAAAGTACCATAGAGCAAAAATACCCAACAAAAAGTATATCCATTAAATAATCTCGTCATTTAAATTTCATATTATGATTTTATTTTTATAATCTCGGCATAACTTGTTCATCAATCAAACGATCCGTATGAGGAACTCTTTTCAATAATAGATACATTCCCACCCCCACCCCCCACCCCCACAAAAAAAAATCACGGTGCAATTTGCAAGGACGTCAAAACATTGAATTTCTGCCATGAATTCAGTTATTTATTCCTTAATTTGCTTCAAATTAATTCACGTGAATTACATTGAAAAAGTATTCAATCACATCATTTATATAATTAAATAGATTTACAAATGTTTGAAAAATTGTAGTGAAAAGATAGTGCAATGTCAAATTATAAGATAAAGGAAATATGAAGAACTTTCATCATTCAATTCATTATATTTCACCTTCAGAACCTTCCCCTTGTGGAGCTTTGGAGTAACTGGTAAAGTTGTTGTCATGTGATCAGTAGGTCATGGATTGAAGCCGTGGAAACAACCTCTTGCAGAAATGCACGTTAAGACTGCGTACAATAAATCCTTGTGGTCCGATCCTTCCCCAGATTCCGCGCATAGCGAGAGCTTAATGCACCAGACTGCCTTTTTTTTTTTACCCTTCCCATTGTATAATTCACATCATTTGATTTATGGACCTAAAAGAATCTAAAGCTACGACATACATCATAACAAGTCACAAAAGTAATAGTATTTTCACGCCAAAATAAGTACAAATAATCACATCTTCGTTTTATGACCTAACACAATTATGGGTAAAATTAAAAAAAAAAATTCATAAATGAAATTTCAGGATATTATTTCAATCGGAAAGTGATCAGTCAACGCAATTTCTATCGCAAAATTACAAATATATGTTTTGGCTTTGTGAAACCTACTTGGAGAGGGACACTTTTTCAAGCCGGACTTTTAGAGATGAATGCTTTTAGAAAAAACAAGTTAATTTTGAGCGACCAAACACTGGGAATAAAGAGAAGCGTGTACATTAGCATTATCTAGTTATGTTTTCTTTTGATCCTTGTAATATTGTCCAATAATGAGAATGTTCAAGAATTATATGAACTTTATAATTTGAAGAAACAAAAATTAGAGCAAACTTTGTGCTTACAATATGTACCAATATTTTAAAAAGGGGAGGGAATTCATATATTAACATACTAGGGCGATTAGTCCGTGCTAGGGATGGCAATTGGGCGGGGCGGGTGCGGGTACCCTCTCTCTCACACCTGTACCCGTCAGCCACCTACCCGCCAGCCGTGGCGGGTACAATTTTCAACATCCATACCCGCCTAGGCGGCTATATTCCTAAATCCACACCCGCTCCACCATCCAAGTGGATATCCGTCACCCGCCAATATCCACCTGCCATATTTTGTAATCAATTCATTTGTGATCAACATGATGCCAAAAATTCAAATTCAAAAAATTATCCCAAACATTTGAGTCAAGAATCAATACTCACGGTCTCATTTTCTTTGGGAGAGAGGGAGGAGAATTACAGATTTTTTCACTGAATTCCCCATTTTTTTCATCTCTTCTCCCTTACAGCAAAGAATCAAGAAAATAAAAATTTCAAGAAAACTCAAAAATTATCCACCCAAATAGCTATATATTACAAATGTAGACAAAACCCAGATATTATTTCAGCTATATAAGCTAAAGTTTTTCAACTTTTTCTATTGAACTCCACAAACCCAATAGGTAAAACTTAACAAATGCACAAAAATTGACCTCACCAAGACAACCCCAAAGCACAAAGCAAAGACAACAATATTTCTCAATATTTCCCGATCAGCATCTCCTTTAAAGAAAAAGACAGAGACGTCGAGAATGAGAGAGGGAGGAGAGACGGCGTGAAGGGGAACGAGAGAGGGAGGCGTGAAGGACTGAAGAGGCGTAGGGTTTTGAGTTTTGTTGGAGAATGAGAGACTTGTCGTGACTTATGGGCTAAAGGCACGACTTATGGGCTGCTAATATTTTGGGCTTGGGGCGGGTAGGCGGTTGGATGCGGGACGGGGAGGCGGGTATGACTGCAAATCCACCACCTACCCACCTACCCGTGACGGGTACATTTTCAATACCCATACCCGCCTACTGCCCGCCAAAGTTATACCCATACCCGCCCCAACTGAGGCGGGTGCGGTGCGAAATCCGCAAAATTATACCCACCTGCCATCCCTAGTCGTGCTGCGCACGGGCCCAACATATTTACTAGAAACAAATAATATAGATTAAAAATAATAGAAAAGATTCACTATGTTGAAATTTTTTCTTTTGATGTAGTTTGATTTGATCAAATGTTTTTAATCATCGCTATTTATAATATTCTTTAAGAAAATTTGATACGTATGATTATATTTTTTAAACGGTGCTATTATTAGACACTAAAAACATGTTAGTTCTCAACCAAATTTATGAGAGCATTTAGAATAACAGAATAAATTTAAAACGTATTCAAACAAAAATCGATTTTAATCACTAATGTTAGTGGAAATTAATCTAATAGTAACAAAAATTTAAAGTTTGTGTCCCAATAATAGCACCTTTTGAATTAAATTAGCATGTTCAATGATATAGCCATATACTCATGAAAATTTGTCATTGGTTTAAACTTTAAACCTTCCAGAGATATTTCTTCAAATTTAGAATTGAAATCCACCATGATTTAATACTCATTTGTTTGTACTTGATGAGGGTCTGAATCTTAATCATTCAGATTTATTCTATTTTACTATTTAAGTTTGAATCTTGATTATTCAGATTCAACGTTAAGTGTGTTTTTTTTTCTTTCTTATAAAGCAATTTAACGAGTCTCAATAAATCTGTAATAAAATCATGACGAATTCAGACTCATCTAAAACAATACACGTTATTTCACAAAAGCTTTCACGTCTCCTCACTTATCTTTTCAGCAAACTTTCACGCCTCTGTTCTTCGTTCTCAATTAGATTCCAATTTCTTTCTTCTTGAACTGTTAAATTTAAAAATCGTTACATGTGTACTTTGTTTAGTATATGATATTTACAATATTTTTGGATGTATTGTTGTGCAAAAAAAATTTGGTGAAGTTTTCTCGAAGCTGTTAAAAAATTATTTAAAATCATACGTATTTTAACCAAATTCATAATTTATTTTGCACCAGAAGTTTCTCTTTATCGTATCATTCATCCACTACTTATCCAAAAATGTTGGAGAAGGGATTCTCCTTTTAGGTATAAAGCATAGGCCATGAAACGTTGAAGAATGAGTATTTAATTTTACTGGATATATAATTTTTATAAGAAGTCCATATAGTTCTAAAGTTTATCCAATATAAAATAGTTATTTATATCTTTAAATATTTATTTTTATCAAATAATAATTTCATTTTGCTTAAATGATTTTTTTTATAATATTTTATTGATATAATGGTTTATTACATTTTTTTTGAAGTTTATATATTATGTTTAAATATTGTATGAATTATACACATTCAGATAAAGAAAACAAACAATCTTAATTATTCAGTGTTCGAATCCAGAGACAATATCTTAATATTCAAATTTATATTTAGATTCAAATATTTAGATCTTAATGTACATCTTAATATTAAGTCTTAATTTTAATGAAAACAAATGAGGTCTAAGAGATCATGGTATGTTAAATTTAGATCATATATAATTTATAGTAATGGAAAATAAAGATCAATTTTAATTTATAAGAACGTGCTTATTTTGTTTACCCAAAAAACACTTTTACTATTTACTTTTTAAGATTTAAAAATGCATATACTAAAGTTAGACCAATTCTGAGGTCCATCATTTCACCCAATAAAGCTGCTTTAATTCATTTATAATTACCCTTATTACCCAAATTGTTTAGCTGGGAGTTAGAGGGCTTTTCCGTCAATTCACATTGACCGGAAGCTCTCCCTTTCGTATTAGTAAAAAAGAATCAAAGAGGTCCTCCGGGGCATAGTCCAGTGGCAAAGCCTGGGCGCTATAAGACGCTCTGGCATGGGATAGCGTGGGTTCGATTCCCCGCAAGCACGAAGAAACTCTGCATGTTGGGGAATTTGACCTTGTCTCATTGATCAGTTGTACGCTCCCAGAAAACTGGTCATCGGAGCACATCTCGCGATTTACCTAGTAATAGTGTTGAAGGACCGGTGCTATTACCTCCAGGACGTCTGGGTAATACCAGTGAAGTAGTCAGGCGCAAGCCTGGAAACCTGGATTATCAAAAAAAAAAAAAAAAAAAAAGAATCAAAGAATCTAGAGGGGTCTTGCTGGCAGGGAGTCAACTTTGCGGCCTTAGGGTCGCAAGTTCGATTCTCCCCTCCGGATATCGTCATCCGGGGCACATACATGTGGTAAAGCCTGGGCGCTAAAAGCCGCGCGGGCATGTTGCAGTGTGGGTTCGGTCTCCGCCAAGCCTTATGGATGGGGCTTGTGGGGGGGTCAACTTTGTAGCATTGATCCGTTGGACGCAAGCATACACTGACCATGTGTGCACATCCTGCGATTTACCTGGTGGTGGGGTGCTGAAGTACTGGTCCCATCATCTCCAGGACGTCTGGGTAATACCAGTGAAGTAGTCAGGCGCAAGCCTGAAAACCTGGATTATAAAAAAAAATCAAAGAGTTAACGGCTTAGTATTTTGGAATTATAAACTTAACAGTAAAATTTTGAATTATAATTCTTTACTTATTCCAACTACAATAGACAAAGTAAGGATATTAACTTACTACATGTTTCAAAATTGCTAATGAATACAACATAGTTTATTTATACTAATCTAAAATCAGTCATAAATTACTAATTTGATCTTGGAAATGATGTTAGCATTGAATTAACTTTTGTTAAGGTGTGTAGTAAGAGGCTCAAAATTCTTAATTCCTTTCCTGTCAATTTTGAAAGCATGAACTGTTCCTTGCCAATTTAAAGGTTCTCACTTTGTACAAGTTTTCATGGCTAAGTTCTCCTTCCTTCTTAGTTTTTTTTTTCTTAATTTTTAATTTCCTGCTGTCGTTATTTTGAAAAATGATTTATAAATAATAAAGGGGTCATATGCAAGGCTGATTTTTTTTTTATCAATACCCAAAATTTAACCTTGGTAAGAAGGTATTCCTTCTATTTCAATTTATATGACGGTCTTTTTATTTGGGACAGTTCAAACATATTTGATATTTTAATTTAATACAACTTCTAGAATCAATTGAATAATTTATACTTTAATTTTGATGTGATATTTGCTCTCATCTCAACGACTATTTTAATATCATCCTCCATAATCACTTTTGCTCTCTTATCCGTCACTATTTTAATATAATTATCCATCTAGTCAAATCAATATCTTATCTATGCATAGTCAAATATCACATAAAAAAGGACAATCCGGTGCACTAAACTCCCGCTATGCGCGAAATCCGGAGAAGGGACGGACCACAAGAGTCTATTGTACAAAGCCTTACCTCACAGGAATAATATGGAAAGGACATTAGAACTTTTGCATTCTATTTGAATTAAGAAGAATTTCCCCACCAACCATGCTTATGGTAAAGTAGTAAGTACTCCTTCATCTTTAACTAGAGGTCTCGGATTCGAGTACTATTGGATGTGGAGTAGCCTTTATTAGGGAGCGCTTTATCTCCCCTCCCCCTTCCCCGGCTACAAGACACGGTGGGAAACACAAAATTCATGACAATCTTTGTAATGTTTCCGAAATTCTGAATCTGAGGGTCAGAAACATACCTGCAAGTGATCAGTGACGAAACACAGCAGTAAAATAGGGTACAGGAAATGAAGTTAACATTATATTTGCACACAGTAGATCAATGATACTGAAACATAGATGAGCACTGAAAAATTAAATTGATACAGCATCCCTTGCATGGGGGCCTATCATACAGGGACTTTTGAAGAAAAATGAGCATCTTGTAATTCTCAAATATCTCTCCAGGGTGTGGCGTTTCTTTACAATCTTATACAAGCAAGTATTGAGGATTTTGACAAACTATCCCCCCCCCCCACCCCCCCACCTCTCTCGGTGCAAACATGTACCAGACGTTACATGAAAAAAATCTACATATTCAACCTTGGAGGAGTATAGAGGGCTAGGTCCTACAACATAATCCACATGGGAATTGGTTGTAATTATCTATCAGCTACTGTTCTGAACTGTCTGCGATTGGCATCTCTCCTCTGTTTCCTGTGTAGGAAGGATCTTATGCAGAGAGCGGTACTGCAGCCGAACGTTCTCTCCACTGTCCAAAATCTTAAGCAAGTACCTGGAGAAATTGAGAAGATCATTTTAGGGATCCTTGAACAAGGAGAACTGCATCTCACTGTCAGTAAAGGAGAATATTCCAGCGAGTATTGAAACATGACCGGCACATTCGTCAAAAAGTATTAGTCTCAAATGTGACTGCAATCTGCTTATTAAGAATTAAATGATGATGCACAGCTAGAGGTATCAGGTATCCAGTAAACCAGTCGCATACATCTTAAAAGGAACCAAATAGTTGCTTAACATTATCACTCTGGCACCAAATAGTTGTTTAAAACATATTATTAGGGAAATGGTATTAAGCTGTTATGACACTGAAGGAATGAGAGAACTTGCAGGAACTACAATATCACTAGCAACTGAAATGCGATTGTTTTCAATATAATGGAACATGACATTTCGGCATATGGGACTAAAAGCTCCTAAAATTTGCCAATCAATTTTGACAGAATTTCATTGAAGTTTTTGGAAGATAACTAAACACAGGAATCACTTCTCTTCAATTGTTGCTCGAATATTTCAGTTGCAGACGAACACACATTTTACCTGAAATAAGGTATATCTATTTCTTATGCTGTTATAGATATGTGAATTAGAGTAAATTGTGTGACAAGCTAAGGTGTATGTCTGGAAATTAAGTGGTTAACTATGACATGAACATGATAGACTTACAATGACCCACATACACAACTTGCAACAGTCAAGAATGTTCAAGATGTCTTATCATATTTATTCTAATATAAGACACCATAAACTGCAATTGAGGCTAAATTGCAGACCCAAAGCCTACTCAATTATTATCAAAACGGAAAAGGGCCAAAATTGCCCTCGAACTATTCGAAATAGCTCACATTTAACCTCCGTTTGCTTTTGGTATCAAAAGTACCCTTGCCATCTATGTTTTGGACCACAAATGCCCTTAAACCGTTGAGTCTTGCCACTGGAGCTGACATGGCAATCCAACAAGGTTAAGTTTGCTAACATGGCCGTCCAACATGACAAAAAATTTATGCTTTGTTCAATCCTAATCACAAAAACAAATAAAAAATTAAAAAATACCAAAATAGTTCTTGATTGGTTTCATCTAAATCTTACTAGTATTTATGATTGGATTTTAAAAACTCCATTGTTTTTTTTTTTTGTGAATTTATGATTGCTTTGATCAAAAATTTTATTTGCTTATCCCTCATTTCTCGCTCAACACTCAGAGCTTCACAACATCAACCCCAACAAGATTTTGATCAAATCAATTATAAATTCACAACACCCATTTTTAGATTTTCAAGCTTTTAAAAGCTCTTTCATGGAGTTCTTTTTTTGTGTGTTTTAGCTCAAATCTTCAAACACCAATCTTCAAATCAAGTAATTAGTTGTTAAAGTTCAATTTTCAACTTCAATCGCAATAACATACAATTAAATGAATCTCTTCAAATCTGACACAAAATTTTGCACTTAAAGAACCCAACTACTATTGAAATTTCACCAACAAGCGTCAAATCAATAGCTTCCCAACAACAATCAACCATTTGAATTAAATTTTCAGCGTGAGATTCATTGACCCCAAAACCCAAATGATGAACTCGATCCTTCAACACAGCTAGCTACAACTTCAAATAAATTTCAGCACACTTCGAAATTGGAGTTTCAAAGTCCGGACATCAACTCTAACAAGAACCATGGAAGAACTATTCTTGGTATATTTCAGTTTTCTCATTTCTTTTTTGTGATTAGGGTTCAACAAGGAAGAACAAAGCATAAGGGGGAGAGGGTTGCCATGTTGGACTGCCAAATTGGACGACCATGTCAGCAAACTTAACCTTGTTGGACTGCCATGTCAGCTCCAATGGCAAGACTAACGGTTTAAGGGCATTTGTGGTCCAAAACATAGACGGCAATGGTACTTTTGGTACCAAAAACAAACGGAGGGTAAATGTGAGCTATTTCGAATAGTTCGAGGGCAATTTTGGCCCTTTTCCGTTTGAGCTGTCAAATTCATTACTTCTCTAAATTGGATGGTCTTGCGTCAGTATCACTTGGATTTCAGTAATTTAAGCTAAAAGACTGCACAGCATATCCCAAGAAATAAATGTTAATGATCTAAATTGACATTCAAACTGAAGTAGGTAAGCAAAATATTAACAAAATGCTCAGGCAGCTAACCAGCCATTAAGACACTGTGATGTGATTACAGCTTCCTTTCCAACAAATTTATCTGGTGTCCTCCTATTTCCCTGCACAGTTCTGCATTCTCATTACTGTAATTCAATGAATTTTTTACTTATCTTATTGAAAGAAAAAACTGAAAAGTTTTAAATGCACAGGCGCAAAGATCTCACCCTTATAAGAACTTTCTCATTCACTGAGAATGGATAATGAACACTTTTATGGGGCCCATTTTCGGAAGGAACCTCGCCATTTTCCTGGAAGGATTGAAGTAATGAGGATTTTCAAAGAACCATTCACACAGGTATATTCAGGAAAGAGAAATTCAAATTTCAAACATTTATAGGTCAATGAAGCAAGACATTTGTGATTTGCCCAGGACATCTCAGTATTTTACTCCAATGCATTAAGTTCAACTTGCAACTGTCAAAATGAGATTTTATCTAACTATATGTTATAAATGAGACAATAGCCTAATAATTCTACTAACAAATTTCCGACCTCCAGGGTCATTATTATTAGAGATTCAGTAGATACTTTCAATCCACCTTCCTCAAAGGGGAGCCTCTGAAGGTATGGCAGGGTTGTGCCGGCCTTTCAGATTCCCAACCATGCGAGCACTAGCTAACTAGGGCAAAATCCCCCCCCCCCTCCCCCCCCCCCCCCCCCAATTACTAAGTGAACGAGAACGCTACTCGAGAATCCTCCCAAGAGTACAGGGGCGACCTATCCTTAAGTTAAGCAAATGATATCTCTTATAAAGAAGTCAATTGGTAAAGAATACAGATATAGTATGATTGCTGTCTGACATAGAAAAACAGATTCCCAAGCAACATTGTCCTTGTGATAAAAATGCTCTGACATGGGTACCGAAGCAAGTCCCAGATCCCCATCTTTCTGTCACTCTCTCCTCTAACCTTTCTCCGGTCATCGGAATCTCTTTTCCGACTTGACCTTTGATTTTCTCTCTCTAATAAACCTCCCCAAACTCCCTCCAGCCCTTTTCCGTCTTTCTCTCTCCTCGAAACTCTCCCAGTTCTCTCAAAATACCTTTCACTGTCGATCTCTCCTCTCAGATCTGTTCGCCGGTCGTCGGAATCACTGTTCCGACCAGACCCTTTGATTTTCTCTCTCTTAAAAATCCTAACCGACCTCTTCCGGCACTTTCCCTGACCTTCTCTTTCCTCAACCCTCTCAAATTCACTTCCTCACCTTCCTGCAACTCTGTAACCATCAGAAACACTTTTCTTTTTTGTCTAGAGAAGCCTTTCATTTTACTATGGGGGAAAACACGATTTATTTCAATGCATGCTTCAAATCATTCGACATAACCAGATGGTCAGATGGCAGAGACATTTGGTTTGAATGGGTTGAGAGAAGTCGTAACATGATGAGAAGATCAACTATCAGTTTGAAGAGCATGAGATGGGTGTGCTCAACTCTCAAAAAAGCCTACAAAGATGGAAAGAATGCGATCAGGAGGTGGAAATCCAAGGAGAGTTCCACTGTGATCTTTCGTACGAGCAAAGTGAACGAGCATGGAAGATATATGAGCATTCTCTTGCTGCATGGTTTGGAGAGATCAGTAATTATTATCCCACAAGTGGCATTAAAAGCAGGTTGGAAAGAGATAGCATTGAAGATAGAAAGGATCATTCAATGCCCCAATCAACAGAAGGTTGCAGAACCACCCAGATTTACCAAAAAAGAGTACACTCATGTCAGTGCAGTAACGGAGAGTAAATGGAAATCAAATACTCTACGAGAATCGACAGTCACTTCCAACAAAAGAGAGATATGTGTCACGGAATCTCCTGGGGTTAAAGATACCGGTATCTTTAAGAGATGCATCGTTGGGTCTTTTGCTGAAGGAGAAATAGAGGTTCCCACTCTGTCAGGTCAGACATCAGGGGGTGGATAGTTGTTACTTGGAAAGCAGTATTTGGGATTAATATTTACGAAATGGCCAACAATATGTTCCTCTTCTAGTTTCCAAACAGTAACATGGCAGAACAAATCTTCCAAAAAGAATGAAGATGGAAGAAGACAAAATAAAGCTTCAATGGTGGAACCCTATTGTTGGGTGCATACCTCTGACCCAAATCGAAACCACCTCATGGATTCCATCTTTGGGAGTATGTCTCAGATGATATTAAAAAAACTGGGAATCTTTGTGGAGGATGGATTTGGACTGAAGAAGAGACTGATTTGAAGAACCATATGAAGTGGGTAAGAATTCAAATCTCAGGTGACGGTCGGAACTGCCCTAGAGAAGTATCAATAGAAAGAGATGGCATCAAGTTTTCTATCCCGATATGGGTAGAACAAAAAGTTCGTTTTGAATTAGTCTCGTCGGAGACTGATTCTGGTGCACCAAAAGCTTTTGAGGCCATGGAAGAAACCAGTGGTACGAGGTTGACTTCAGACCTTTGGGTAAAAGACTCGATCGCACCAGATAAAGGACAGAATAGCATGCAATCTTATGATAGGGCACAGAGAGACCACGTGGGGTGCGCAAATCCAGCTGGAAGGTTTTTAAAAAAAGATTTGATGGCACGTGACAGGGAGGCGGACTCTCTTAACACCTATCACTTGGACCGGAACAACTCAGGCCCAAATCAAAAAAGTGATCTGGGTTTGATGGTGCTGCCCAGGTCATTTTTAATGATCTGAATGGGCCCCAGACGGAATTTAGCTTTGACCCATTAGTTGATATTTCTATATGCAACAAGTCTCAGAAATCAGAGACTTCGACACTTGTTGTACTGCCGACCCTCGAAGGTGCAGGAAACTCTGGGGGAGAAGCTTCTACCATAAGCAATGAAGACATGCCGAAAAGCATCGACAACTCATTGATAACCCTAGTCACCGGTAATTCTGAGATCGAAGCACAAGCAAAGAAAAATCAATTTATCACAACGATTACGCAAAGTGATACAGAGATTGAAGAGTGGGTGCTAGAAGACGCAGAACCAATTCAACAAGACATGGGTTTAGCTCTACAAAAGGAAGAGAAGATAACTACATGGGTGAAACAACACATGATTAAAATAGGGAAAATTTTAGGGGTGGATTTTAAGGGTTATAAGGAGGAAGCGTTGGAATTACTGATGCAAATTGATAGTTGCAGACATGCAAGGAAATTAATGGAGAATGTTTCAAAGAGGCCCAGATTCAAAGACATCCAGGAGCTTAAGGGTCTCACCACTTTTGATGTAAAATTTAAGAGTGATGGAAAAAGAGGTAGGGGGAATGATGGAAACCTTTTGTAATGAAGTTAAAATTGGTGTCCTGGAATGTGAGGGGTTTGAATAGTGAGGATAAGAGAAGATTAGTCAAGAGTCTTATTTCCAATTGGAATCCTGATGTTATTTGTCTTCAGGAAACTAAGTTGGAAGGGGAGGTTAAAGAGATTATCAAAGATCTTGGTGGTGGTGGTTGTGTGTGTGTGGGGTGGGGGAGATGGGTGAAGTTTGCATGCCTGCAAGCTAGTGGCACTAGAGGGGAAATATTGATGATGTGGGATAGTAGAGTGTGGAAAGGGGAGATTTTGGAGATTGGAGCATGTACTTTATCTTGCAAGTTTGTGGAACTCCAAATTTTTGAGTGCCATATAACTAGGGTATATGCACCAAACTACAGAGCAGAGGGAACAAGTGTGGGATGAATTAGGGGCAATCAGGGGTTCGATAGATGGCCCTTGGGCTGTCTGTGGAGACTTCAATGTTACTAGATTTCCCTCTGAGAAAATGAACTGCAGAAGAAGGAGCCTTGCCATGGAGGAATTCTCGGACTTCATTGAAGACATGGAATTGGTAGACCCTCAACTTAAGGGAGAATGTTTTACTTGGTATAAGGGTGATAACTGTAGAACAACATCTAGAATTGATAAGATACTCTTCTCACATGAATGGGATGATAAGTTCATAAATATCAAGCAATCTCTATTGCAAAGACGGGAATCAGATCACTTCCCAATTGAGTTGCAGTGTGGAATGTGAGCACAAGTCCTATTTCAAATTTGAAAACTGGTGGCTAAATACAGATGCTTTGGCTTAAAGAAGGGGATATAAACACCGATTTCTTTCATAAGATGGCCAATTCACATAAGAGAAACAACAACATTGATCAACTTAAGATAGAAGGAGAAACAGTGGAGGACCCAACAAGGATAAAGGGGAGATTATTGATTTTTATTAGAGTTTGTACGCTAAGTCTATAGATTGAAGGCCATCATGCAACCTAATTAATTGTCTAGTGATTAGTGAAGAAGAAAAATCAGCTATACATGGGGATTTTGAAGAACAAAAGGTGCTCTCATGTTTGAAGATGTGTGCCATGGACAAAGCTCCAGGTCCTGATGGCTACACAATGGGTTTCCTTATCAAATGTTGGGATGTGTTAAAGCTAGATACCATGGTCACTTTTCAAAATTTCCACTCTAATGGAATTTTTGAGAAAAGTCTCAATGCTACTTACATTGCTTTAATCCCAAAGAAAACAGGTGCCAAGGAGTTGAGAGATTTCAGGCCAATTAGCCGTATAGGCAATATCTATAAACTGATCTCTAAGGTGCTCACAGAGAGGCTAAAAAGAGTTATTGGCAAGCTGGTAGATGTGCAACAAATGACATTTATTAAAGATAGGCAAATTATGGATGTCATCCTAATTGCCAATGAAGCAGTGGATTCTAGAATTAAACAAGGCAAGCCAGGAGTTTTGTGCAAGTTGGACATTGAAAAGGCATATGATCATGTTAACTAGGTATTTTTGCTTAAAGTACTTTCTTGTATGGGTTTTGAAAGGAAATGGATTAAGTGGGTGGAATATTGTATATCTACTGTCAGGTTCTCAATCCTCATTAATGGCTCACCTGGAGGGTTTTTTCTAGCACATAGAGGGTTAAGGCAAGGTGACCCTCTATCTCCTTTCTTGTACATTTTACCCATGGAGGATCTGAATAATATGATCAAAGTGGCGAGAACCAACAACTGGATCAGAGGTTTTGAAATTGCCACAAGCTCTAACACAAATGCCAACATGGAAATCACACATTTACAGTATGCAGATGACACCTTAATTTTATGTGATGCTGATGTATATCAGCTAAAGATTTTGAGAACTATTTTGGTATTGTTTGAAGGAATTTCTGGCTTACATATTAACCGGAGAAAGAGTCATGTATCCTATCAATGAAGTGAATAACATGGAAGAGTTGTCCAGGATTCTGGGTGGAGAAGTAGGTTCATTGCCAACTACTTATCTGGGAATGCCTCTGGGTGCTAAATCAAAGTCAATGAACATTTGGAATTCAGTGATTGAAAAACGTGAGAAGAAATTGTCTAGGTGGAAGTCACAATATATATTATTAGAGGGCAGAGTCACTCTCATTAACTCTATACTGGATGCACTCCCAACTATATGATGTCCATCTTCCCCATTCCAGAGGGGGTTATCCAAAGACTTGATAAAATCACAAGGAATTTTCTTTGGAAAGGTAATCAAGACAAGAAGGTATTCCATCTAGTTAAGTGGTGTGATGTGCTATTGGGAAAGAAGCAGGGTGGTTTAGGAATCAGAAACTTAAAAGTTGCAGAGTAAAGCCTTAAGACTTAAATGGCTATGGAGGTATTCACAAACACCTCAATCTTACTGGGAAGAATCATCAAAACAAAATATGGATAAGATAACAAGTGGATAACCAAGGAGGTGAGCACCCCTTATGGAGTCAATTTGTGGAGATCCATAAGAAACTTTTGGCCTTTCCTGAGGATCCACTCCACTATTAAAGTGAACAATGGTGAAAGCACTTCTTTCTGGGAAGACAAATGGTTGGGTAACACTCCTCTAAGGAGCTCTTTCCCAGCATTCAATTTAGAAGAAACTTCAATGATTGGGAAATTAACACATTGACAGAATTTTTCAAGAAACTGGAAGAATTTAAAGGCATAGAGGAAGGAGCAGGCAAACTATGGTGGCAAGAAGACAGTGAAGGCATTTACAAAGTGAGCTCAGCTTAAAAATTTGGCTCTGGAAGCACATATGGAAAGTGAAGATGCCTCACAAAGTTGCACGATTTACTTGGTTGTTGGCAAGGGAAGCTATTTTGACTTGAGAAAACCTCAAAAAAAGGAAGTTCTCTCTATGTATGCTGTTTATGTGGTGAAAAGGTTGAGACAGTCAATCATCTATTTTTACATTGTAGGATTACAACTAACTATGGAGGATCTTTATTAACCCATTTACTTTATAGCTGGGAAGAGGCAGGAGCAGGAGCCTCAGACAAAGACAGATGGAGGATTGTCCCCGCCTGCATTTGGACGACAATATGGAAGGAGAGAAACAACAGGTGTTTTGAAGACAACAATAGTGAAGTTCAGAAGATTAAATTGAATTGCATTAAACTTTTTTTGTTTTTGGTGCAAACAGATCTACCTTGATACTGAGTCCATAATAGAAATCCTAGGTTCATGTTAGAAGTTCTCTTCATGGATCAGTTCCTTTGCTAAGATGTAAATATGGTTTCAGTACAACCTATGTACTGAGTTAGTCAAATACATACAACCGTTACTTTCTAAAAAAAAGCATCATTGTCCTGGAGGTCGGTGGATTATTCAACTAATTGTGTGTCTTTTGTGGTTCTCCTTCATTAACTAATCTAGAATAGAGCTTAATTATGGATGAAGATTGATATCATTAAATCTAATCTTTTCTCTAGGCCGGAAAAGGATTGCAAGAACTGGATCAGACTTTCTCAAAACCATCTATGCTATTGCTATCTGCCAAAACTACCAAAGAGAAGTCCTTCAAAGTTTTTACCTCATTATCAAAAGGGTTCAGGTTTAGAAACAGACTCTGGAGTGTAAAGGGTTCAGGTTGAGTAGGACCAAGATAGAGTATTTGGAGTGCAAGTTCAGCAACGGGAGCGATCCTGAGACAGGCGTGGAGGTGAGGCTTGGTACTCAGGTCATTCCAAAGAAAGAAAGCTTCAAGTACCTAAGGTCTATTATCCAAGAGAATGGAGAGATTGATGACGATGTCACACATCATATTGAGACAGGGTGAATGAAATGGAGGCTCGCATCTGGAGTCTTGTGTGACAAAAAGGCGCCACCAAAACTTAAAGGCAAGTTCTATAAGGTGGTGGTTAGACCGACTATGTTGTATGAGGCGCAGTGTTGGCCAGTCAAGACTTCGCACATACACAAGATGAAAGTTGTGGAGATGAGGATGCTGAGATGGATGTGTAAGCATACAAGGAGAAATAGGATTAGAAATGATGATATCCGGAATAAAGTGGGAGTGGCCTCGGTGGAGGATAAGATGCGGGAAGCGAGGTTGAGATGGTTCGGGCATGTGCAGAAGAGAGATGGATGCTCCAGTGTGAAGATGTGAGAGGTTGGATATGGGCGGGTTCAGGAGGGGTAAAGGTAGGCCGAAGAAGTATTGGAGAGAGGTAATTAGATGGGATATGGCGCAGGTGCAACTTACTGAGAACATGACCTTAGATAAGGGGTTGTGGAGGACACAAATTAGGGTAGTAGGTAGTCGAGCGTAGTCCTACTTACGCTTACAAAATGATAGTTGTAGTGTTATTACTGTAGGCCCGATTAGTCTATCACACTTATAGGTGCAATATTGATTTATAGTCCCCTGCAGGTTGATTTCTGCTGCTAGGTGTTCTTTAGTGTACTTTGTTTATCTTATTTAGCTGTGTTAGTTACTGCTTCATGTTGTTAGAATGCGTTACCATGGCGTATTTCGATTTTGTTATCAGCATGTTCATATTGTCCATACTGCTTTAATTCCCTGTCTGAGTCTGACCGTTTCTCTTGCTTTGCTTTGCTTGTGATTATGCTTTGTCTTGAGCCGAGGGTCTCCCGGAAACAGTCGCTCTACCTACCAAGGTGGAGGTAAGGTCTGCGTACACTACCCTTCCCAGACCCCACGTTGTGGGATTTCACTGGGTATGTTGTTGTTGTATCAAAAGAAAAATTATATAGATGAGAAAAGAACATAAAGAGGAACATGAAGTCATTATCCCATGTTCAATGTACATAATCGACATTATCATTTTCACTTGGTAATTTCCAAATATATAATCCAGTTTGCACTTCAGATCTAACAGATCCTTCAAAATCCTTTCCGCACCCGTGTCGATCCGACACAATTTGGGTGTGGTTGTGGGATCCATACTGGATTTAGTCTAACTAGCTTGGGTGATTTGACTACACCTATAGCCTAGAAGTATATATTGATTGCGTATTTGGTTTTCTTTTAGGTTAACATCATATATACATATATCACATACGTACAGATAAAGTACTAGAGCACTTCGTTATTATATGAGATTACTTATAATTAAAATATTATGTGATTACACAAGTTTTAATTTAATAACTTCATTAGTTGTCAAATACACAAGTATATATGTTGTACATTTATTGATTGCATCTTAACCCTCACCCCATACTCCTATCCATATTCCCAAATCCTAAGATTTAGGTAATGACGAATCCAACTTCTAGTGTATCGGGTGCCCACATCCGTACTTGAGTAACATAGGTTGAGACGGAAAATTATCCAAAAATCGACTAAGGATCCAAATATATAATCTTGTGCGCACTTGAGGCGGAAAATTATCCAAAAATCGACTAGGACATATTAGTTGTCATGTCATTGCATAAAAATTAAACCAGATTAAGATAATTCCTTTTACCAGAAAACTGAAGACATACAATGAGTTCTAATAAGTAGTTGGATGGACAAAGCTGCAGTAAAATGGGGAAGATCAAAGCTTACCCTATTGTCTCCCACTTCTTTTCTACGCTTCCTAAGAGCTGCATTGTGGAAAAGTCTTCGGTCATCCTCATGCTTCACTGCCACGGCCGCAGCTCTCAGTACTGAAGATGAAATCCATAGTGTCAACCAGATGGCAGAATTAACGAGACTAATCATAAAAAATTGAATACAAGGTACTTAAGGGTGGCCAACGGGGCGGGTCGGCCCAGTCCCAACCTGACCCCGCCCAGACCCCGCTATAAAAAAAAATTCGGTACCGGGATGGGCGGCTCGTCCCGCCCCGGTCCCGCCCGACCCCTCCCTTTGCACAAAATAACGGTTGCACCAATGACCATTTTATATTATGACCGTTGTGCAACGGCCATTTTTGGCCTCCCCCAACCCCAACCCCATTAATATTTATTTTTAACCTCTAAGTTATTATATTTACACTTTAACCCAATTTTTCAACTATAAATACCTCATTTTCTCTTCATCTTTCTCACAAATCTTCCTACAATCTCTCAATCTATCTCTCTACAAGTCTACATTGTCCACTAAATATTCAATTTTATTTATTCATTTGGGAGTGAAGTTGGCAACTAGCTTGAGGATCTTCCATCGAGCAAAATTTCAATTTTCAACCTCTCGATTACACGATGTTACATCGGCGTTTGGTACATTCGTTCCTTCATTAAATTATTATTGTCTTTATTTTATTTAGCACACTTAATTTCATTTACTTTAATTATTTATTTGTATAACTAAAATGGAAGGATTGAAACGTATGATTACGGGTAAGGGCAAGGGTCAGGCTTCTTCTAATAGGGGTAACAAGGGCAAGGGTACTTCTTCTAGTCATCCTATTACTAGACAGGATGATTTGGTTGATACTGAATTTTTTCCTGAAATACCATTAGATTTAAACGATGAGATATTTTCTGGAACTCAACAAGACTTTAATTTAGAAGGTGATCTAGATGACACACCCACTAATGTAGATGACACACCCACTAATGTAGATGACACACCCACTAGTGCACCTCCAACTGGAACGCCTCCTATTCCCCATAGTATGAGACGAAGCCCAACAAAACGAAAATTAAAATCGGATGCATGAAAATTTTTTGATAGGGACGAACAGAATTAAGTAGTTAGATGTCTAATTTGTAAAAATGTTTATAAATTTAAAATGGGAAAAGTTCAGGGTGGGACGGGAGGTTTATTGAGACACATACAAGGTATTCACCAAGCTAGATGGGCCCAATACCTGGCTGAAAAATCGGGTGCGCTAATGCCCTCTCAGTCGGGACAAGGTTCACATACTGTCCCGGACCAAGTACAAGGTCAAATTAACCATATGACGAGGGGAGTTGTAGGCCCTAAATATGATAGACATAGAGATAGGGAAACAATAGAAAAATTAGTTGTTGTAGAGGGTTTGCCTTTTTCATTTCCTTCATCTCCTGGTTTTATTCATTACATTAGAGATATGTATAATCCTGCATTTAACGGTTTTCCTAGATCAACTGTTAGGAGATATGTATTTAAATTTGCACATGAATATCAACAGTATTTACGTTATTCCTTATATCATTTTCATGGTAAAATATCTATCACGTCTGATATAGGTCGTACTACTAACGGTCATGATTATTTAACGGTAACATGTCATTGGATTGATTATAAATGGACTATGCAAAAACGTATTTTAGCGTATAGATATATAGATGATAGGCACACTGGTACTTTAATTGCAGAAAATATTCATTCAGTTTGCGATTATTATGGCATAACTGATAAAATTATGACTATTACATTGGATAACGTTTATAATAACTATGCTATTAGAATTTTAAAAGATCTTTCAACTCCATCTTTTCCAAATCATTTTCATATAAAATGTGCATGTCATATTTATAACTTAGTTGTAAAGGATGGTCTAACAATTTTTGCAGACATTCTTAATAAAATACAATTTGTTATAAACTTTATTTTTAGAAATAATAGAATACAACGAAAAAAAAGAATATAAAAAAATTTGTCACGATTGCGTACTACCTTATAGAAAAATTCCCGAAGAAGTAGCGACTCGGTGGAATTCTTTATACGAACAACTACTCGTTGCTTATGATTATAGAAGACCTATAACTTTATTTTTTAATGCCCATAATCAAAATCCAAATGATATGGTTGTGGATAACAATTGAAAAAAAATTCAGAACTTTTTGTATTTCTAGAGAGATTTTTTCAAGCAACAAAAGAATTTTCCGGTATATATTATCCTACTATTTCTACTATGTTTTATATAGCTCTAATATTTTTATTACTTAGTGAATATATGAAAAAACCAGCTTATAAGACACCTATTAAAAAAATGTTTATCAAATTAAAAAAATATTTTATTCCTATTCCCACTATTTATATTATTGGTGTTGTATTAAATCCGACTATTAAAATAGACAGTTGTAAAACACTAATTGAAACTATTTACGATTGTATAGCAGTACTTCCACCTCCAACTCCAAAAAATCTAAATGACCCACCACCTATTGAACAAACTAAACAAGAAGAGTTGTCTAGCATACAAGATGAATGTAAAAAAGTATATAGGCATTACCAACTAGAAAGTGCTAGCAACCAACCGGCTTCCATACCATCTTCTTCTTCTTCAACACAACCTCAAAAAAGACATGTTGTTTCTGCGGCTAGTATTGAAAGTCTTAGAAATAGAATGTATAGTGGTAACACTACTAACCAAGTTAGCAAGTTTGATGTTTTTGTGTTGCATGGTGTTGTACCGTACCAAGCAGTTCTCAATGAAAAATGACGTGAAGACTTGCTGAAATATTGGAGGGAGAATGAGAAGACATTTCTGACACTGTCAAAGATGGCCCGAAATGTGTTAAACATTCAAGCGTCATCAACAGCGTCTGAAAGCGCTTTTTCGGCCGGCAGATTTCAAATAGGAGAGCACATACACTCATTAGCGGGAGACATCTTGGAGATTGCAGTATTATTCAGAGATTGGATACAAGCGGAACGGAGAAGGTACGGTCAACCGGAGATCAACGAAGAAGACGAAAACTACGACATCTTATCCGACAGAGGTGGAAGCGACGTCGAGCAATTTGACCAACAAATACTAATTCCAACCGAAGAACCACAAGAAATTATAAAGAAACTAGAAAAGGTGTTTTAAATATGTAATTTTTTTAATTGCAATGTTACTGTGTTATTTGCTTTTCAACACCACAAAGTTGCAATTTTGACAATTGTATTAAAAAAAATTATATTTCTATTAAATAATATAAGAGACACAAAAACAACATTAGGATGTTTTTATTACACTATCTGATTTATATGTTATTTTTTAAAATTAAGTGCAAAAAAAAAATCGATCAAACCCGACCCCGATAATATCGGTCTCTTTTTTCGACGGGACCGGGACGGGACATCGGCAAAACCCGCCAGTCCCACCGGGTACCGGTCCCACCCTACCCCCCGTCCCATCGGGTCCAGTCCCGACCCCGCCCCGTTGGCCACCCCTAAAGGTACCAGAAGAGAACCAGGTAGAGTGCATTATAAAACAAAATATCTTAGAAATAAAAAATCTGAAGGAAAGATATGTATATATAGAGAGTAATAAATGAACTGGAGCTAACCATGGTTAGGAATTAAGGAACCACGCTCAATTTCAGCATTGCAAAGGGTACATCTTGCCTGTCATGAAGAGATGAATGTGATTATGTTCTTGACCCATTCATCACTAGCCCAAGCAAATGAAGACAACAGCATGAAACCAAAAGGGAAAATGATGTTCAAGCAAGAGTAGCTTTTTCCATGAAGCAGTTGCACCAATATACATGTATGGTTTGCTCAAAGTCTGTGGTAGCTCATACCATTTCATAAACTTAACTTTCTAATGAGAACAGGAAAAAAAAATTACACCAACTCTTACCATATCGATAACCCTTTTCAGCATGAGACCACCAAAGGAATGTCCACATGAAACAAACATAGCATCTTCAAGGAATGCACCACTGCAATTTTTCACATTATAACAGTGAAGTAATTATATTTGCCAAATGCAAGAAACTATATTCAAAGTAACAATTCACATGTTAATATGAATAATGAACGGAGCTAGAAAAAGAGTACAAGCTGAGGGACAAACAAGAGATTACAAGTTCAGTTAAGGGGATTACAAAACTTTCCAGATTAAAAATTGATAGGGGAAGTTGAAACTAATATGCTTAGTCCAACATTCTGTGCACCGCATCACACAGTTCTCATGCACTATTTAACTAGTTTAAGGGCCACGGAAGAGTAGGTAATATAGCTTTTCTAGAGCACAAGATACTCCTACCTTTCCATAGGAAAACACAGATTCAAGTTCCATATTCTTTATTTACTTCTTGAACTTACTCTGGTTAAGTCTCAGTATAAAAAAAATTGGTGTGCAACAGCGAGGATCAAATGAGTGAAATTTCGGGATACATGAATGATAACTATCTTTTAATACTTCAGTTGTTTTTCATGCTTGGGTTCTTCACAGCCTCAAAATGAGTGAAGCCGCTAGAAATTCGCAAAATAGAACAGAAGATTATCTGAAGGAGTTTTGGAACATCTCAGAACTATTAAGAGATACTTTTAGTCTTTACCCCTCACTTCTGCACCTTCTGCAGCATGTAATAGCTCTAATCTAACGATACATATATATATCGTTATTTGCCAATTGATTCATAGTTGAAGATACAGCTTTCAATTATTTCTTGTATTTGCCAAAAGCCTCTATTTGGCTTTAGTAATATCCATCTCTTTTCAGATCGCAAAAGGAACTCACAACTCAACAAACAGTGATAGAGGTTTTGACTTCTCTACTTATTGTTTTTCCTCTGTTGGGGTCATGAGCCGCAAGTAAGTTAGACTTTTGTAAACTTCTTTATTAACTCCACCTAACTGACGGTAGCAAAGGTCTCCGTAAAGATTTCCAGCATAAAAAACTTGAACTAGCTCAGTTCATACTCATAGGTCCTGTAACCAAATCACTTTTCTTATAAGAATAGCATGTATAGAGGGCGTATACCAACTCTTTAGACCATCTCAGTAGTTCTGCTCTCAAGCATAAGGCATCTATATGGTAATGTTATGTCTATGTTAGTTTTACAGTTGCCTAGTATTTTTTTTCCGTCAAACATCCCCATTACTCTCTAGCCAGAGTGTCTATATGGTGCATAGAGGAACTTTCCAAATTGGCTTCCATCTATTTCTTTTGTAAAATATAGATGTTTACAAAATGTATGTTCTTGGCATAAGTGAAACTTTAGCAAGACAGATTATGCTTTTTTTTTTTCTGGATAAGGCAGAGATTATGGACCTGTTAGACTCTAAATCTTTAGTGGAGAATAAAGTCCTGATTTTGCACTATCTACAAAGCATTATTTTCTTTGGAAATTTTTGAGGAATATATAAACTTAAAAACTTCTGTTTAACCTTTGGTCAAACAAGGGCACTTTAATTGAGTAGAAATGTTTGTTGAACTTCTTGCTATAAATGGAAGTAAGGGATGTCTATTTATTTAAGTTAAAAGTTTGTGACTCAGAGAGTATTAGATTTTTAATATACTCAATACAGTAAATATGCTGCTATAATTTTTTTGATAAGTAAATATGCTGCTATAATTTTTTTGATAAGTAAATATGCTGATATATCTAACCAGAAAAGAAGTAAGAAGTCCATTTGACAAATTAACACTTACGATAACGGATCTGAAAGAACACTTCTGAGTGATGGTTCCTTATTTAGATTGTCTCGAGCGACCTGCTGATCCAGACCAATAATGAGATGTCTTCTTATGTTGTATTCAGATCAAGATATCCATTGTCCAATATATGTTGGTATCAACCAGCCAATGTAGGTAAAGAATAACTAACATCAAGTGTTGTTATTTCCATCACAAGAACAATTTTCACTTTTTTGTGCAATTACAAAGGACGTGTTATGTAAGGAAAAATATATCCTAACTAAAGCTTCATACGTATCAAAAGAGAAGGTTATCTTCCTAGGTCTAGTATGTAAAGAAGCAGACAAGTTTTTAAATTCCACATTGATATTTCCTTTTTTTAGGATTGTCTCGAGCCACATGTTGATCTTGACCTCAAATGACATGTCTCTTCATGCTGCACTCAAATGAAGATATTTATCCTCCAGTTCATGTGGAATTGATCACCCAAGATAAACAAAGAGCATCCATCTTCCAGTGATTATATACCCATCACAGAAACATATTTCAAGATTTCTGTGTGATGATTAGTCCTTATGACGAGGGTCTATTTGAAACAGCCTCCCTACCTACCAAGGTAGGGGTAAGGTCTGCGTACCCTTTACCTTCCCCAGACCCCACTCTGTGGGATTTCACTGGGTTGTTGTTGTTGTTGATTATCCAAGGAGAATATTTGTCCAAATAAAGCTACATACATGGTATGCGAGATGTATCTCCATGGCTGACATGCAACAAGAGCGATGTTGAAAGAGAGAAAAAATTACTTGGGGACAAAAGCCGCCTAGAAGGTGTCATGTTTTTTTTATGACCAAAATATCCATCTAGAGCCAACTCTTTGGCCAACCACAACCTTCAAACTCGGGGATGAGACATGTCCCTATGCTTCTCCATTTGAATATTGGACTTAGTTCGCTTAGCACAGGGCTCGAACGTGTAACTTAAGATACAAGTCACTCAACCTTTGCCAATTGAGCTAACCCTGCGGGCAAGGAGGAGTCATGTATTTTGTTAGATGATTACACATGAAGCATGCCTAACACTAGATGTTTCATCGTAATGAAATTGTTGAAGACAGTTGTTTCTTAACATCTTTGGGATGTAAACATTTTGTGGGATGGAATGGTTGCAAGATTTGCAACTATCATGGCATTAAACTCATGAGTCATATGATGAGAGTAACTCTAGGAATGAGTGATAGAGCAAAACCTTAGGAATACAACAAGAGTGACAGAACCAATTTGGATTTATGCTTGGTAGATCTAGAACAGAGGCTATATTCTTGGTAAGAAGATTGATGGAAATTTATGACGAACGGAAGAAAGATCTGCACATGATGTTTATTGACCTAGAGATAGCATATGATAGAGTACCACGAAAGTTACAGGTGATAGAGAAATAAGGAATTCATATTAATTATATAAATGCCATAAAGGACACATATGGGGGAGTTGTCACTAGCGTGAGAACAGTAATAGGAGATACAAAGAAGTTCTCATAATAGTGGTCTACAGTGATCGACATTGATCCCCTACTTGTTTACCCTAGTTACGGATGAGCTAACCAACAAGATACAAGATGAGGTCTTATGGTGTATGCTACCGGTTGACAATATTGTGTTGAACTGCTGATTGACGAGACCCACGAGGGTGCCAACCAAAAGCTTGAACTATGGAGAAGCATTTTAAAGAGTAAGAGCTTTTGGGACAAGTAGAAATAAGATCGAATACATACACTGCAAGTTTAGTCAACATGAGAAGAGCGAAGTTCATATGAGATTAGACGGGAATATGGTGCCAAAATGTAAGCAATTTAGATACTAGGCTTGTTGTGTCAAGAGAATGAAATGATAGATGAGGATGTTACTCATAGAATTAAAATCGGATGGTTGAATGGAAAGTGCTATCAGGATGTTATGTGATAAAACGATGTTCACCGAAGTCAAAGGTAAGTTCTACAAAATAGTTATAAGACTGACAATGTTAAATGGTGGTGAATATTAGGCTGCTAAAGTCCAACATACCCATAACACAAGTGTTTGCAGAGATGTGGACGTTAGGTAGATGTGTGGTCATACAAGATTAGATAAAATTAAAAATGAACACATGCGCCAAAATGTGCAAGTAGCACACATTGAGGATAAAATGAGAGAGGGCGAAGCTCGAGTAGGTTACTTTGAGTGATCTTCATGGCGGGTGTTCTGGTGTTAATGAGTTCGGAAATAAGATCAAAGGTGAATAGTAGACAAAGGAAGGAGGAGATGGAGTTGACCTCGCTGCTGACCTGGGAGTAGGCTTGCTAACCTTCGGCCATAGTGACTAGTGACAAGAGAAGTTGCTTAGGAACCTACGGAGCTAGTGACCAAAGAAGGTTGCTTGAGATGGTTGAATCATGTCTAGTGTTTGACCTAGAGATGCTCCGGTTCATAGGTGTGGAATTATGGTGACTGAAAGTATTAAAAGGAGATGAGGTAGACCTAAAATCACATGGAAGGAAATGTCTCAAAAGACCTATAATTTCTTGACATTATTGAAGATTTAGCTAAAGATAGGACACAATGGAGGAAAAGATTCAAATAGATGATTTCTATTTATCAATATTATTATTATTATTATTTAACATTTATTTACATATATTGAACTTATTTTTCACTTCTATTTTTATTTGGTGTGATAATGACACGAGTAAAGCTTAGACGGAATAATGAGGATTCATATAGCTACCCCAACTTGTTTGGGACTGAGGCATAGTTGTAGTTGTGAATGGTTACAAGATCAGGAAAGGGATGAAAAAGCTTTGGATGATCATTCTTGAGGTATGCCTACGGAGAGAAAGGAACCAAAGCTGTGGAAAGCGATCCAGTACAGTTGCTGAAATACGAGTACCTTAAATTCTAGTTCTCTGGTGTAGGTTAATAGATGTACATGATGAACAGAGCTTCATTGACATCTTTAGTCAATTACAGGGAGGAAGGTGATTTTTTTTTAATCAAGTAAAAGCATTTTACAGGGAGGAAGAAGATTGTATAGGCTGTTTTGCACTGACCAGCACCATCTTAGTGCT
Organism: Anisodus acutangulus; assembly: GCA_029783415.1. Classification (NCBI taxonomy): domain Eukaryota; kingdom Viridiplantae; phylum Streptophyta; class Magnoliopsida; order Solanales; family Solanaceae; genus Anisodus; species Anisodus acutangulus. The sequence continues at coordinate 56,965,725 of CM056492.1, read as the reverse complement.
GGCTTTCGCCATATTAAGACTATTTGTGTGCTGATCGGGGAAAAAGTTGATAAAAAAGGAAGAGATTTTGATTATGAGGCACTGCCATCTAATTAAAGTTTACTCAGCGCAAAACCAAAACAGACCCCACAGCATCGAAACTTCGCAGGAAAAGGCTTTTGCCTGTGCAATTGACTTCAAGAAACACCATTTGATCATCTGAAAAGAAATAGTACTTACATAAGCATTATCAATATTGCTACAAAGCATATCTTCCTCGGCGGAAAGGTCATCCATAAACTGGCTTACAGAAATCGCCACGTAGCTCTGAGGAATAACATGACCAGCAGCTGTAATTGGAGAACAATCCAGTATTGCATTGCTCTGAGGTATAAGCCTAAATGCAAGTGATGTCCTACAACATGTAGCTGAACAGCTCAGTATTTGAATAAAAATGAATTTCTTAAGCAACCACTTAAAAGCTCTACAACCAATGTCTACCTTCCACCACAAGTAGTGCCCACATAATTATCAGCTGCACCCCTGTATACGGCTGCAGGACGAAGACCTGCAGTGGCATGGCTGAGAGCCTTCCCAGTAAGCAACAGTAAATCCCCAGGAGTCAAGCCACTATCTGCTAGATACCAACGACCATTGGGATCACAAACCTAGGGATAAAAAAGAAACAAACAAGGAAATGGAGGTTTTTTTATATATACAAGGAGGATCCAGAACAGAAGTTATAACAAATTATTCGGAAGCTACGCACAACCTGAAACTCAAACGAAAAATCTGGAAGAATTTAACAGGAATACCTGAAGACCAGGAGCATCAGATGAAACTAGTGTCAACAGCCCCTTCTCTACTTCACCATTTGTAACTAGCTTCCCTCCTCCAATAGCTCCCTTCCCATTTTGAGAGGTGGTATTGGAGAAGGTTGCAACAACAACGGAAGACGAGGCCTCATTAACGGGCAGTGGATTATCATCAAGCAAGTGATCAAAAACACTACAGAGCACTACGTGTTGGTCAGAACGCATTTAAGACATAAGGAGGATTTGAATGACGTGATCAATCCTTGACAGGTTCTTACTCGCTTCGCAAACGAAGATGCCTTGCAATTGCACATAAAGCAGCACGAGCTGCTCTTCCCATGCAGCGGAAAACTTCAGTCATGCATGGGGGAGAAGAGTCCATGTCTTCCAAAGGCCTAACACATAAAAGCTGACTATCAAATCTTCCCACGAGGTAGAACGTCTAACCCTTAAGTTTGAGACTACTAAAAGGAAACTAGACAGATTTAGAAATAACAAGAATGTATTCAAATTCAAATAGAGGAAACTTTTTTTTTCTTGAACAGGTAAGCAAGTAATTCATTGATTAAAAAAAAGTAAGCATTACGATGGTGCTTGGCACTGCATAGTCAGGGTGCCATCTATCCAAAAAACAAAAAGAAAGGCTCCCGTCAGTACAATTCTATATTCCTGTAATGACTTGATAAACTCTACCATGCTATCTTCATCCTTCACGTTTTCCCATCCTTCCATAATTTTTCTCCACAGCCCACATTCACAGGGAAATGTCTTCAACATGGATTTGCCGAGTAAGTAAGAGCTAATGATTATGCCCGGACACCACGGTTATCAAAAAAGAAGTTAGAGCTAATGATTATCTTGTTGTGAGCAAATATCTAGAGATGTGTCAAGCGTTATCAGTTCTCGATTAACATGAAAAAGGAACCCCTATTGACAAACAGATAATCCATGTTACAAAAAGAGGAAGGAACTCTCTCATTAACAAGCACACTGCAAGTACATCTATCGTATACTAAGGAAGCAACCCATCTCAATAACAAATAGACCTCAAGTTCTTACTATTTCTTAGCCATTTGCATCAAACAAATCCCTCTTTCTGACCTGTCAGATCAATCACGTTGGAAGCAATTCCAGAAATGGAAATAAGTCCCCCCCACTCCAGTAATAATTTGCATATTCCAATTCTGTCTCTATAAGAGTTCATCTTTCTTGTTCCTACATCTCTATGAGAATCATACTTCCTCAGCTTTATCATAAAAACAGGTGAGAGATGGACCTTCTCAGACATAACACTAGCATGAGGAAGTTTCTTACAGACTAGAGCACAAATAAACACTATGCATTGAGTTAACATACTGAGGACTGAGGAGTACTGATGACCAACAATCAATTGAGCTCATTCACTATACAATCACATCTCCATCTATTAGGACTCAAACCCAAACTAATCTCCACTGCACTCTATTCATTTCTATATGCACGTGCATAATCGCAATAATCAATTTATCTCTTAGATTTTTTTTATTTTAAGTATGAAGGAGAGCCTTGGAGCAGCGGTAAAGTTGTCTTCGTGTGTAGGTCACGGGTTTGAGCCGTGGAAGCAGCCACTAATGATTGCATTAGATTAGGCTGTCTACATCACACCCTTGGGGTGCGGCCCTTCCCCGGACCCTGCTAACGCGGGATGATTTGTGCACCGGACTGCCCTTTTTATGATTTTTAAGTACCTCCCAACCTGCTGCAACCCTTTTTTTCTTGGTTTTGAATTGACTATGCAACAACAACAACAACAACAACAACGAACCCAGTGTAGTCCCACAAGCATATGCTTACTATGCATTGTGGTCAGTGGCGGATTATGGTAGAGCGGCGGGGGGCTGTGGCCCCCCTCAAAAAACTCAAAAAAAATATTTTTTTTTATATATACCCCTCTCTCTCACACGTCACTCTTGCAGGAATTGGCAAAATTTCAAGTGAGCCGCTTTATGCCAGTCCATGTTCTCCCATTTTGCTCTTACCCACCCGGCCACCCCCACCGCATCTCAGCCCCAACAATGGTAATCTCTCTCTTTCTCTCCTCTTTGATGTTCTGTGAGTTCTTAATGGCTTTTATACTATTGAGGACGAAAAGCAACGTATCCCATTGGTTGAGAATCAAATATTTTCAAGCATAGAAACCCTAGATTTTGAAATTACGATCTGGAATTTGTCTTTTGCCAAAATCCTAACTATTCTTTTATTTTTCCAAGGTTTCTCCTAGTCTAAAATTTTCTTTTTCTGTGTGGCTGAGTTCGTTAGTTTGGGGGAACTTTATGTTTGTTTCATCATATACGAGGCTATTTTGGGCTTATGGGAGTGGAATTAACATATTAAGGCTTTAAAAGCCGAATTTCTCTGACTTAGTTCTGTTTTCAGATTTAGATGTTATTTTTGATAATTATGTATATTTTAGGAGTGGTACGATGTTCCAACTTAAGAAAATTGATGCATTTTTCAAAAGGAAAGCTTCCAACAAAGATGAAAATTGTATAGCTTCAACATCGACACTTGAAAAGCACCATTCCGATGATCAAATTGTTCAACTGGATGAGCAACCTTGCAAGATTCAAAAAGTCACCATGGATGAATTTGATGTCAATTGTTCAGAACGTGACCCCGGAAAGTGTCCCCAAATTTGGGAATATCCAGTGAATCGAAGAGATGAAGTTCGAAGAGCTTATCTCAATTGGGGTCCCTATCAATGTCAAGTTGAAAAGTATACCCTCAATAGAGATAAGCATCCAAGGTGATTTCAAGCATCTTGGTTCAAAATTTTCCCTTCATGGCTAGAGTACTCACCGACTAATGATGTTGGTTATTGTTTGCTTTGTTACTTGTTCAGTAAAAAACAAGTGGGCATCCTGGAGCTGATGTCTTTACTAGAAAATGATTTAAAGCATGGAAAAAGGTCAATGCTGGAAGAGTTGTGCTTTGCTTAATCATATTGGTGAGAGTCCGTGTTCGTCTCACAATAATGCATTGAAATCTTCTCAAGACTTGTTCAATCAGTCTATGCACATCAGAAATGTCCATAACGCGCCGAGTTCCGATCAAATTAGCAAAAATAGACTTTGTCTCAAGAGTTCTATTGATTCAATTCGTTGGCTCACGTTTCAAGCTTGTGCTTTTAGAGGCTATGACGGATTACTGGGATAAAAAAATAGAGGTAACTTTCTTGAAATGATCAAACTCTTAGCATCATACAATGATGAACTTGCAAAAGTAGTGCTAGAGAATGCTCCATATAATTCAAAGTATACTTCTCATCTAATTCAAAAAGGAAATCTTGCATATCACTTTTGCTAGAGATTGGTGAACTTGATAGTAGTAAAGGACAAAATCAGATGGGCACTTTGAAACGAGCTGGAGATACTCGTGGAGCTCACATTTTTCTTCTGTTTGTAGTATGATAAATATGCATGATGCAACTTGTGTGGTTCTTCAAAATATAAGGAAAAATGGATCAACTTACTCTCAACGAGGGGATGCTAATGTTGCTTATAAGATTATGAATTCATTTGAGTTCATATTGATTTTGCACATGATGAAAGAGATTATGGGAATTACAGATTGTCTTTGTCAAGCTTTACAACAGAAATCCCAAGATATACTTAATGCTATACATTTAGTCAGCACTACAAAAATATTAATTCAGAAGTTGAGAGATGAAGGATGGGATCAATTATTGAAAAATGTGACATTATTTTGTGAACAACATGATATTGATTCTCCTGATTGTAATGATGTTTATATAGAGCGTCAAGGGCGTGCTCGTCATCAGAAGGCTCACATCACAGTGGGTCAACATTTTAGAGTGAATCTCTTTTGTGTTACAATTGATCAACAATTGCAGGAATTGAATCACATGTTTAATGTGCAAACAATGGAGCTTTTGAGCCTAAGAAATAGTTTGATTCCTAAAGATATTTACGAAACATTTAATATGGATGATATATGTGCTCTTGTAGAAAAATTTTATAAAGTGGATTTTAGTGAGCAAGAGAAAACAAATTTGAGATTTCAACTTCAACACTTTATTCTTGAGGCCGTTAGTCATCCAGAATTGAATAACTTGTCAACTATGTCTGAATTGTGTGAAGCTTCAGAAAAAACAGGGAAGGCGAATACATAATACTTGATTGACTGGATAATCCGCCTTACTTCCAGTTTCTACGGCTACTATAGAAAGATCATTTTCAGCAATGAAGATAATCAAGATAAGGTTGCGTAATAAGATGGAGGATGAATTTTTTGCTAACAATATGATGGTTTATATTGAAAAAGAGATAGCTGAAAGCTTTAGCTCTGATTCAATTATTAATGATTTTAAGTCTTTAAAAGAACGAAGGGCAGCACTTTAATTTTAGATACGTCTTTACTTTTATATATTATATTTTTGTTGTGTTGATGTTATTTTGATGGATGATAAAATTATATTTTGTTCTTATAAATTTCAATTATAATATTTTAGTTAGTAGTTACCGCCCCTTAATATTTTGGGCAAGTTCCGCCAATTGTCGTTAAATTCTATAGCAAGAAAAAAGGTCGAAAGAACACATATTGCTTCTACGTCTTACCTTCCAGCCCTGTATATATAAACCCCACGACCACTCTTTCCCAAAGTAGCGCCACCCGTACCGGGCCCACCATTCCTCGTCTTAAAGAAGTACCTAACCGATTCCAAGCCACACCGTAACACCGCCGTGCCTTCACCACCAAGCTCAATCACCGCCGCGTTATGCCGCATAAGCGATCCTGAAAGGGCCTCCACGGCCCGTAAATAAGGCCCAACCGGAGCTCCATCATAAGGTGCAATATCGGATAGCTTAACCCGAGCCAATTCCGACCCGATTGCATGGTCCCGACCCGAGTGAGTATTTGGAGTGTTTGGGGATCTAAGAGCGGAAGGTGGAGGTGGAGGAGGAGGTGGATTGATTGGGTGAGGTGAGGGTGCAGTGGACTGGTGATGCTGATGCATTATCACCATAACCATTGATCAATATATATATATATATATATATGTGTGTGTGTGTGTGTGTGTGAAAGAGAGAGTTGAATTAGGGTTTATGTAGTTGGAGGGTTGAATTTTGTAGGTTTGATTGAGAATTTTGCAAATGGGAATACTGAGGGTTTTGGGAGGTTTTTTGGCTGCAAAAAAAAAACTTGAAATGGGAGTTAAAGCTGATAGCGGGGAAGAAGACGAAATGTTCTCTTTTGAGTTTTTTTTAGCTCTATATATGTAAAATGTTTAAATTTGTCCCGAGTAGAATATCCAAAAAGGCTCAAACCCCAGTGCTCCTCTAGTTGGACGTGACTCATCTCAAGTTTCGAATCGAGTCTCGGCAGTCGGCATCAATTCCAGTCCCTTAGTTCAAGCCTTCAAGCTCAATCCAATTAAATTCGAGATTTGTGACTATAATCCTGATTGATTCCTAATTAGTACTACTATTTGATATTGCTTAATTTTGTTGTATATTATACTTTTTGTCCATTCATATTCTTGGAATTAGTTTATTGCCATGGATGGATTTCATGTGTTCAAACTCTTTTAAAAGTTATGTCATATTCAAATATTTTATATCATAATATTCAGGCCAAAATTCGGTGACGGAAGCAAAATTTTCATAATAGAGGATTAAAAAATGATACACTGAATGGGACGGGAAGGACAAGACTAACCTTAATGCGCTAATTTTAACTCACCTTATCATATCTTATTTAACATTTTTTCTTGCCTTTGCACTGCTCCTTCGAATTCAACACAGTATATATATATATAATCATAAAAATCAGAATTCACTATATATATATACAGTGTATGTGGCTCCGCCCCTGACCAACTTATGCACCCCTTGATTAACTCCACATGATATCTATTACATTTTACTAGTATAGATGTCAAAAAGCTCTGTCTACCAAAATTTGGACAAATAAAAAAAAATTAAGCTTTGTTTATAACTATATTACCATCAAAGTATAAATCTTCACAAATTTAATAAATTACAATGTATACCATATTATTTAGTTATTCATGCATTAAATTTATATTATTATTTCATATTTAAAGGTAATATATTTTTAAGAAATCTAAATGTAATATATTTTATATATAAAAGTATTAAAATAATAAATTTCAATTGATTAAAAATTAAATGTTTTAAATCATATATCACAAGGATCAAAATTAGAATTTACCAATAATTATAGAGTAAAAAATGCTATTATCCAATCTCCCCCCCCCCCCCCTATTATCATTTGTATAAAGACAAGTTCTGCTGTAAAAGAAAGCAACAAATAATTATATAGGGATGTAATATTATCTTTAGATTATGCTGGTCTTCTAACTGGTAAACCAATTGTTTCATTCAACAACAACAACCACCTAGTGTAGTACCACAAGTGGAGTCCGGAGAGAATGGAGTGTATGTAGACCTTAGGCCTATCTTTGTGGAGGTAGAGAGATAGTTTCTGACAGACCCTGACTTAAATTGTTTTATTCATAACATTCCAAATGCTAAAGGTACACAACTACGAATGCCATTTGCCTGGCAATTTTCAATACAATGTACACTTGAGAGTCAAGACCATTCTGTGAAACATCAAGAACTGATGTTTGGACTAGCATACAAAGAATTGATTTCTGAAGAATGATTCCTTTGCAATTAGCATAAATAGCAAAGAAAAAAACCCCAATCTGTCTTCATTGTGAGAGAACATAAGACACTTCAGTTTTTCACGTTCTGAACACAAGCAAAATCAGTAGAAGTGCTTGAGGCATTTCATTAACGCCTCCGTGTGCTCAGGCTTGCCTACTGAGACACGAACGTATCCCTTCAGTTCTTTGTTATTGTAGTGACGGATCATCACTCCCATAGTCGCAAGGTCTTCCTGCAACACGAATTTCTACTGTTAAAATATAGGAGAAACTGGAATGCATGATGGACTTGCCAACTGCTTCAAAATCTCATAACAATATACCCATAAACAGATGTAGTACCAAGAAAGGGTGAGCATAGGGTAGTATAGGATCACTTCACAACCGTGCCTCAATCCCAAACAAGTTGGGGTCGGCCCATATAAATCTCAATATTCCATTAAACTAAACATAATCAACTAGCATGCATAATATAAGGTCTCGTTTATATCCGTGAATATATGGTCCAAATATGGTAAGAGCATTTTTTCCAAAAAAATCTTTTGACATATTCTATGAGTAACTGGGATAATCTAATGGTTGCAACTATTAGATCCTACAACCTATCCAGTGTATATCAGCTCTTAAATTTAGACCTAGACCCGATCCTATCCACTTTGGCGAGGCATCTCCTAAAATCAGAAAAGCAGAAAGGCTAAAACTCATATTATGTCCATGTTCAGTGGCATCTCCTAAAATCTGAAAAGCAGAAATGCAAACTCATATTACGTCAATGTTCAATGGTAAGGGAGATGCTAGGCTGAGAATAGGGTCTTGGAACATTGTGACTTTAATGGGGAAGTCCATAGAGCTAGTTAAGATTCTTAAGAAGAGGAGGATTAATGTAGCATGTGTCCAGGAGACCAAATGGGTAGGACCTAAGGCTAAGGATGTGGACGGATATAAGTTATGGTTCTCAGGTAGGTCGAGGTATAGGAATGGGGTAGGCATTTTGATAGACAGCGAGTTAAGGGATCAAGTGGTAGAGATTAGGAGGGTCAATGACAAGATGATGGCTATTAAGTTGGTAGTTGGAGGGTCCACTATGAACATTATTAGTGCTTACGCGCCGCAGGCGGACTTGGACGAGGAGAAGGGGCGCTTTTGGGAGGATTTGGACGAGGTGGTGGGAGGTATACCACCCACTGAGAAGTTATTTGTAGGAGGGGATTTCAATGGACATATCGGGTCACTTCCGGGGGTTATGACGACGTGCATGGAGGCTTTGGCCTCGGGGACAGGAACGGGGGAGGCGTCTCACTCTTGGAGTTCGGTAAAGCTTTTGGGATGATGATAGCCAATTCGAGGTTCATGAAGGAGGAGCATTTGGTGACTTTCCGTAGCTCGGTGGCTAAGACTCAGATAGACCTTTTGCTCCTTAGCAAGATTAACGGTCTTTGTAAAGACTGCAAGGTTATTCCGAGGGAGTATCTTACAACCCGACATAAGCTTTTGGTAATGGATTTGGAGATCAAGATGAAGAAGAAGAGGGTGGTTATGGATGACAGGCTAAGAATCAAATGGGGGAGTTTGACCATGGCTAGTGCAAAGGAGATGGGGAAGAGGTTGATGGCCAAGGGGGCTTGGGGAAGTAGTGGAGATGCGACCGATATGTGGGATAGGACGGCCAGTTGCATTCGGGAGGTAGCTAGAGAAGTGCTAGGGGTCTCACGGGGTAGCCGTGATGGGCATCGAGAGGACTGGTGGTGGAATGATAAAGTTCAAGAGAAGGTGGAAGCAAAGAAGTGGCGTATGCGAAATTGGTAGAAAGCGAGGATGAGGTAGAAAAGTGGACGAATAGGAAATTGTATAAGATGGCGAGGAAGGAGGCAAAGCTAAGCGATTCTGGCAAGTAGCAGCGGCTTTGAGCGCTTTGTATGTGGAATTAGAGAAAAAATGCGGGGATAAAAAGTTGTACAGACTAGCCAAGCGAGGGAGAGGAGGGCCCGTGACTTGAATCACGTGAGGTGCATCAAGGACGAGAACAACAAAGTACTAGTGGAGGACGCACATACTAGAGGGAGGTGGCAGTCTTACTTCTATAAACTCTTAAACGAAAAAGGAGATAAAGACATTGTGCTGGGAGATCTGGAGCAATCCGGAAGGTACCGGGATTTTGGATATTGTAGAAGCATTAAAGTTGAGGAGGTCAAGGGTGTTGTTCGCAGGATGCGAAGGGGACGAGCGACCGGGCCTGATAAGATCCCAGTTGAATTTTGGAAGAGCGTAGATAGGGCAGGTTTGGAGTGACTGACTGAGTTGTTTAATGTCATTTTTAAGACAGCGAGAATGCCCGAAAAATGGAGGTGGAGTACAATGACTCCTTTGTACAAGAACAAATGTGACATCCAGAGTTGAAACAACTATAAGGGTATCAAGCTGCTAAGCCACACTATGAAAATTTGGGAAAGGGTTGTGGAGATGAGGGTGAGAAGAGGCATGTCTATTTCCGAGAACCAGTTTGAATTCATGCGGGGGCGTTCGACTACAGAAGTCATTCATCTTATTAGGAAGTTGGTGGAGCAGTATAGGGAGGGGAAGAGAGACTTACATATGGTTTTCATCGACCTCGAGAAGTCAAATGACAAAGTCTCTAGGGAGGTTCTATGGAGATATTTAGAGGTTAGATGTGTACTTGTGGCGTACACTAGGGCGATCAAGGATATGTATAATAGAGCCAAGACCAGGGTACGGACAAAAGGAGGAGATTAGGAGCACTTTCCAGTGATGATGGGGCTACACCAGGATCAGCTCTTAGCCCATTCTTATTTTTCTTGGTGATGGATGGACTGACGCGACAAATCCAAGGGGAGGTGCCATGATGTATGTTATTCGCAGAAGATATAGTCTTTATTGACGAGACTCGCAGCGGAGTGAACGCTAAGCTGGAGGTTTGGAGACAGATTCTAGAGTCTAAAGGGTTCAGACTGAGTAGGACAAAAGGCAGAATACTTGGGAGTGCAAGTTCAGTAACGGGAGCGACCATGAGATAAGCGTGAAAGTGAGGCTTGGTACTCATGTCATTCCAAAGAAAGGAAGCTTCAAGTACCTCGGGTCTATTATCCAAGGAAATGGAGAGATTGATGATGATGTCACACATCGTATTGGGGTAAGGTGAATGAAATGGAGGCTCGCATCTGGAGTTTTGTGCGATAAAAAGGTGTCATCAAAACTTAAAAACAAGTTCTATAGGGTGGTGGTTAGACCGACTATGTTGTATGGGCGGAGTACTGGCCAGTCAAGACTTCGCACACCCAAAAGATGAAAGTTGTGGAGATAAGGATGTTAAGATGGATGTGTGGGAATACAAGGAGGGATATAATTAGAAATGATGATATCCGGGACAGAGTGGGAGTGGCCTCGATGGAGGATAAGATGCGGGAAGTGAGGTTGAGATTGTTCGGGCATATGCAGAGGAGAAACACAAATGCCCCAGTGCGGAGGTGTGAGAGGTTGGTAATGGACGAATTCGGGAGGGATAGAGGTAGGCCGAAGAAGTATTGGGAAGAGGTGATTAGACGAATATGGCGCAGGTGCAACTTACTGAGGACATGACCTTAGATAGGGGGTTGTAGAGGATACAGATTAGGGTAGAAGGGTAGTAGTTAGTTGAGCGTAGTCCTACGTACGCTTACAAACTGGTAGTTGTAGTGTTATTATTGTAGGTCTGCTTAGCCTATCATACTAGTAGGCGCAGTATTGCTTTAAAGTCCCATGTCGTTTGATTTCTGCTGCTATGTGTTCTTTAGTGTACTTTGTTTATCTTATTGACATGCGTTAGCTATTGCTTCTTTTTTCAGAATGCGCTATCATGGCTTATTCGCTTTTGTTACCATCAATTCCATACTACTTTAAATTTCTTGTCCGGATCTGACCGTTTCTCTTGCTTTACTTGTGCTTATGCTTTGTCTTGAGCTGAGTATCTTTTGAAAACAGCCGCTCTACCTACCAAGGTAGAGGTAAGGTCTACGTACACTCTACCCTACTCAAACCCCACGTTGTGGAATTTCACTGGGTATGTTGTTGTTGTTATTCAGTGGTAAAGCCATGCAACTATGTTAGTGTTAGTTACTTTAAATGTACTTTTGTTCCTCATTTGTATCTTCTGATCCCCCTGAAATACATCTTGAATTATTCTTTGTCGGAATGTCCAACACCGGGTCATTGTCTAGCTTTTGACGTTGAGTTAGGCCAATGTCCATTTTTTTATATTCCTAATTTATTATTTCTTGTGTTACCATATGGTTAGCTCCAACATAGTGTTTCATAATATCGTATCTGCATATTTCTTCTTAAAACTCCTCAAACGTGTCTAACACGTAACCTCCAACCCATCCTCTCCAATTTATTCCACCATAAAGGACCTCAAATACCTCAATACTCCCTTTGTCCTAATTTATGTGATATAGTTTGACTCGGCATGAAGTTTAAGAAATAAAAGAAGATTTTTGAATCTTGTGGTCTAAAACAAATCAAAGATATTTGTGTGATTATAGATCATCTCGTTAAGCGTAAAAAGTAAAAGTTAAAATTCAATTGTTGGAAAATAAGAAAATGGGACGGACTAAAAAGGAAAGTGTATCACATAAATTGGGACAGAGGGAGTAGTAATTATTGACCCTCATTAATCTACTATTATGTGTACTCTTTTTTCCCACATTTAATGAATATAAATTTCAATTCTTATATTTAAAGATTCTCTTATAGGCAATATTCATATACACTCCAGTGATTGGTCGTCTCTTGCTTAGCATAATCATCGAGTAACTTTGCAATTCAACTAACTCTGTTACTCCATGGCACTACCATAACAGGAAACGAGATAGTCTATTAATTTTCTTTTACTTTATTCTTGTTCTTCAACACTTCTTTCACCTTGCTATCAAGCTTCTACATAATGATGTTTAGCCCAGAATGAAAAGACATGACACAAATTAAACAAAAGAATTGAACTGGAATAGAAGAAGCAACAGAATTGACTTTACAAGAATGGCACTTAGTGATATAAGCACTTTTACCTTCAATTTCTTAGCATCCATTCCAGATGTAACCTTACAGAGAATGAAATTAGAATAGCTAGGGTATGGATCAAGAAACGGGACTTCTTTCAACAGATCAAAAAGCCTCTCCCTTTCTTGCACCAGTGCTACTTTCACATTCTGACATAAATGACACAATAATCAGTGAAGCTTTAAAAAAAATGATATTGTTACCTATAAAAGAGATTAGAACATTTGGGCAAAGTTTTCAACAATGCGCAATGGAAATGTTACATATCCTAAGATACCTCCAGATAAATGGGATTCTTTAATGCAGCACATGCAGCAACTTCAGCAGCAACAGACACATTATATGGTTGCTTTGCTCTCCAAAGGAATTCAATAATACTCTTTGGAAATGCTCCATATCCTACTCTGAGTCCAGCTAAACCTGAGGATTGGGATACCACTTAAATTAGTCAATTGTACTTTAATCCGAAACATCCATTTGCCACTCGTAAACACTAATTTCACAAATAGGAACACAGGAACTCTTCATGACTACTACAATTTGATAATATGACAGGACAGATTGAGATGAGGATGTATCAGCCACAACTGATAGATCAGCAAAAGAGCAATAAGGGGCTTACGGGTTTTCCAAGCAGACACATTGAATTCTCATCGATGTCAAATGGAAAAGAATGAACCTACCAGCCCTTTTGCTGAACGTGCGAAGAACAATCAGATTCTCATGCTTCTTCACCCACTTCATCTTAGACTCCATCCCAGAGAACTCAACATATGCTTCATCCAATATTACTAATATGGGCAGTTGAAGTATTTTCAAAAGAGTTTCATCATCAATTATACTGTTCAACAACAAGATAGATTGTCTCAATAGAATGACTACATAAAGGAGGTAAGGCATCAAAATTTATAATGCCAAACAAACTCTAAAGAAAAGAAAAGTCAACGCATTGGAAAGCGAGCAAATTTACTGTCTAAGTAGAATATAAATTTCAATTGTCCAATTCCCTTAGGTGCAGAAATACATGCAAAAATCTGGAAAGCATATAGAAAAAGCATCTGCATAAACATGTTATTTGATTATTTCAAATAAAACATTTCTAATATTTGCTCAATTTACTTCATAATTGCATATAGCTACTTCTATTAAAATGAGTTTATACATGTGTTATTTGTAATTTGATTATTTAAACTGCATTTATTACTTAACTAGTTAACTGTTTAAACACTTTGGGCCCTTTATATATTAGTAGAATAGAAGGGAAGAGAATATTGTGCAGAACAACGATGTCTTCAAGCTACAAAATATAAATTAACATTGATAAGAGCCTTTTAATCTCTTTTAAAGTCCAGAACTTAGACTTAAACTGTATGGGCAAAGGGGGCAGCCCGGTGCACTAAGCTCCCGCTATGCGCGGGGTCCGGGGAAGGGCCGGACCACAAGGGTCTGTTGTACGCAACCATACCTTGCATTTCTGCCCGAGGTTGTTTCCACGGCTTGAACCCATGACCTCCTGGTCACATGGCATCAACTTTATCAGTTATTCCAAGGATCTCCTTCTAGACTTAAACTGTAAAGAAACAAAAAAACTACCCAACATAGTAGCAGGACATATATACTATCTTAAACATTTACAGGTCCCCTCAGTCCAAATGCTACAGACAATTGCAACTGATAAAAGTCTTTCCAGCAGGTAGTGTATTCTTGGTTCACTATAAAAGGGGCCATTGATCTATTTTGTACTCGCAAATGCACAATGCCATTTCAATACAAGTTTACAATTGCTACTCCTTGTTGAACTTATTATTGTGCCATTCAGCTGTAATGCAAAGATACCGTAGTCAAGGACATTACATAAGAGAACTTTTTTTATTGGTCAAACAAAAAATAATCTTTTTGTCAAGGCAATAAGCTCTAGAAATTAGTAATAGTTACCTTTCACAAAGTTGGAAACAGCAAATGCTTTATGTTTAAGCATAATCAATCTATATAAGGTAAAGAATTTGACCTTGGCAGTAAAATGAAGCAAAGAAAATTTGGATGAAAGGAGCATTTTCGCAGGAAGGGTGTGTAAGGGAGTTCCCATGGAAAATGATGCTTCATCCAGAAATTATAAAGCCACCATTTATGATGTGAAAATTACAAGAAAAAGAGCTTTCACTTCCATATTTACAGGGTGCAGTATAGTATTACTGGCTAACTTGAAATTCTTGTAGTACTTGCCTAGTTGTCAATTTCTCCATGTCGTGGAGTTAGAAAATAATGAAAAAAGAAGAAGAAAAGATTGCAACTGAAACCTTTGAAGATGATTACTCCCAATTTATGTGGAGCCATTTGACTTGGCACGGAGTTTAAGAAAGAAAGGAAGACTTTTGAAATTTTGTGGTCCAAAACAAGTCTGAGATATTTGTGTGGCTATAAATCCTCCCATAAAGTTAAATTATTTTTAAATACGGAAAAGGGCATAAAATGCCCCTGAACTATCGTTTTTGGTACTATAATACCCTCCATCCACCTTTCGGGCCAAAAATACCCCTATTGTCAACTTTGGTTCTATAATAGCCTTATTTTCAACGGCTCCCCCTAAAATTAAAATTATGAATTTATTTATTATGTGGTGCGATTCTATTGGCTAATGTTGAAATGATTCAAATTAATTAAAATTCCAACCCAAAATCCGAAACCATCTAAGACCAGAAACAATAATTCAGGGGCATTTTAGACCCTTTTCCGTTCTAAATATAGAAAAGTGACATTCTTTTTGGGACTAAAGAGGAAATGGTGCCACATAAATTGGGACAGAGGGAGTAAAATAAGGCTGGCCAGTGGGCCGGGTTGGACCGGTCCCGGCCTGGTCCCGCCCCGACACCGCCCCGGTCCCGCCCCGAACACGACCATTTAAATAAATAAAAAAATTCGGTATCGGGACTCGAACCGTGACCGGACATGGTCTCGTCCCGACCGGTCCCGACCCGCCAGTCCCGACCTCACAAAAGACATGTTGTTTCTGCGGCTAGTATTGAAAGCCTTATAAATAGAATGTGCCGCCGTACTGCACTAACCAAATTAGCGAGTTTGATATTTTTGTTTTGCAGGGTTCTGTACCGTACCAAGCAGTTCTCAATGAAGAAGGACGTGAAGGCTTGCTGAAATACTGGAGGGGGAATGAGAAGACATTTCCGACACTTTCAATGATGGTCCGAGATGTTTTGAACATTCAAGCGTCATCAACGGCGTCTGAAAGCGCTTTTTCTGCCGGTAGATATCAAATAGGAGAGCACAGACACTCATTAGCCGGAGACAGCTTGGAGATTGTAGTATTATTCAGAGATTGGATACGAGCGGAGCGGAGAAGGTGCGGTCAATCGGAGATCAACGAAGAAGAAGACGAAAACTACAACGAAATCTTATCCGAAGGTGGTGGAAGCGACGTGGAGCAATTTGACCAACAAATACCAATTCCAACCGAAGAACCACAAAAAATTATCAAGAAAGTAGAACAGGTTTTTTTCAAAATGTAATTTTTTAATTGCAATTTACTATGTAATTTGCAACTTTTGAACAACACCACAAAGTTGCAATTTTGACAATTGTATTTGTATTACAAAAAAATCATGTCGATTAAATAACATAAGAGGCACAAAAACAGCCTTGGAATGTTTTTATTACACTATCTTGTTTAATTATTGAATTTTTTATATATATGTTATTTTTTAAATTTAAAAAAAAATCCCGACCCGATTCCGACGGGATCGGAAATGGGACGGGACGGCGGCGAATCCCGCCTCTCCCCGCCCCCGCCAAACCCGGCCCGCCGGTCCCGATCCCGGCCCACTGGCCACCCTTAGAGTAAAATTTAGACATGAGGGGGGGCTCTCGCATGCAGTACAATCAACGGGAGCAAAGTACAACCACAGAGAGAAATAGACAAAGAATACAAAGCAGCAATACCTCCCATCAGGATTATTAGGCGAAGTCAGGAATATGCACTTCGGTTTCTCATGTTCAATCACTTCGGCTATCCGTTCTACATCCAGGCTAAAGTCTGGGTTCCTAGGCACTGCCAGTTTGACAGAGCTACGGATTAACAATTATCGATAAAAGACTCAACAATAATCATTGCATTGAAAATTAGAAATTATCAGTT
Organism: Anisodus acutangulus; assembly: GCA_029783415.1. Classification (NCBI taxonomy): domain Eukaryota; kingdom Viridiplantae; phylum Streptophyta; class Magnoliopsida; order Solanales; family Solanaceae; genus Anisodus; species Anisodus acutangulus. The sequence continues at coordinate 56,949,041 of CM056492.1, read as the reverse complement.
TATTTCATTTTCCTGCCATGCTTTAAACCATTACTTTGTCAGAATGTAAAGTCTCTGCATTTTCATTGTACTCACTCCATTTCTCTCTTAAACTTGGCATACTGATTAAGTAACAGCAACAACTAACAAGCTGTAGTGATGCCAATGCAACTATTCCTTAATACGACAATTAATCCCTCATAAAGCACTTATATAGTCAGCTTATCTCAACAATGATGAAAGCTAGGATTTCAACATCCTTTGGGGTGAAATGATTAGATTCCAGTAGTTGTTTCAGGAATCAGAAAGAGCTGGAACCAAACAATAAATAGATGTCACTAGATAATGACAGGGTATATTACTGATCAAAAAATAATAAGAGCATCAGGGTATTTTATCGAATGTAAACCAAGTTATTGCTCAAGATTGTGAGTTAAAAGTTTTGGTCTTTCTTGAACTAAGAGACAGTACGATCTTCTCTCTCTCTCTCCATATAAAAATATATATATATATACAAGTATGTTTATCCCTTTGTAACTTCTTACAGTATACCATTTATTTTTCCAAGATCTCCCAAGATATATTCTACCAAAGATGATCTGTTGCACCAAAACAATTCCAAGACTCCTCTAGAAGAGAAATGAACTAAAATTCGGTATGATAATAACAAGGAACAATTGAAGCTCGTATCTACCTTTGATGACATGTGCACCATTTACAGCTGCATCAAATTCATACATTGTGAAAGTGGGTGGGCAGTCAACAATCTTGTCACCAGGATCCAATACGCACCTGCAGCAGAGGACAGTTAAATATCTGAACTGTGCCAAATACTTATAGTCAGCATATAGTTAAGAGTTTAGATACAGGATAGTCTAATCATAATACTTACCGCATTATCAAATCAATGAGTTCATCTGCACCGCACCCTGCAAGAATATACTCAGCTTCAAGGCCAGAATCTTCAGCAAGGGCCGCACGCAACGTACGGCTTTCAGGATCAGGATAAATATACGGAAATTTCATAGCCCCCAAAGCTTCGTTTACCTGCAAGAACTTCAACAGCTTAAAATTGAGAAGGCCGAAAATAACTACACAAGGAAGAATGTCTCAAAAGATATTCTTTCCATTAAACAGTGGGGCATAGCAATACTAACTTGCCTCTGGAGGAGGGCCATATGGGTTCTCGTTAGCGTCTAATTTCACAATGTCCTCTGGCTTTCTACCAAGACGAGTGGACAACACCTGTACAGTTATTCAAGTAATTTTTCAGATGTAACAAGAAAATAAAGAAACATCACATCTAACACATAATTACCAATCATGTGGTGGTTGTTAACTCATCATATCCCAGATAAATGAGAAGGAAAACAACAAATATATCAGATTTTCCTCACAACTTTCTTTACATACAGACACATGATTCAATCCTTAAATTAAAAACCATATATTTTTCCACAGAGACAGAGAGAGAACTTTACATGTCATGTCTATCAACAAAGGAGAAAATGAAAAAAATGTTGAAGAAAAATTCTAAAAAGAACTCCTTAGTAGCCATTTCGCCTATCTCTAAGTAAAGGAGAAAAGTAAACTAGAATAGTTCAATACAAAATAGAAACATGATACAACTAATTCCTGTGTGCCTCACTGACCATATTACTTCATATAAACTCATCTCATACCAATATTAAAAATAAGAAGGTCAAAAAGTTCTTCATAATTTCTACTAATATAAATCTCTGATAGGTCGACTATAGTTTCTCCTACTATACAATTAACTTAAACTCCTTCACCTATACATAGAGTAAATGTAACCAACCATACAGCAAGAAAATAAGAAATGGATCTCGCATATTCACTTCAAAACGCAAAATTTTCCTTTACTAAAATTCCTAAATAAGTTCCCCATCCCACCCTCCCAAAAGTCCTAGCTGCAGAACTAAGCATTAGCAGTAGGGAAGTCAAGTCTTCTGAGTTCTGAGGCTGGGAACTTGGGTCATTCAAAAGAAAGAAAATTTCAAGTATCTTGGGTCTATTATTCATGGGAATGGAGATATCGACGCTGATGTCACACATCGTATTGGGGCAGGGTGGATGAAATGGAGACTCGCATCCGGAGTCTTGTGTGACAAGGTGTCACCGAAACTTAAAGGCAAGTTCTACAGAGTTGTTGTTAGACCCACTATGTTGTACGGGGCGGAGTGTTGGATTGTTAAGACCTCTCACGTTCAGAAGATGAAAGTTGCGGAAATGAGGATGCTACGATGGATGTGTGGACATATTAGGAGTGATAGGATTAGAATTGAAGAAATCTGCCATAAGGTGGGAGTGGCTTCGGTAGAGGATAAGATGCGGGAAGTGAGATTAAGATGATTCGGGCATGTGCAGAGGAGATGCACGAATGTCCCAGTGCGTAGGTGCGAGAGGTTGGCTATGGACGGTTTCAGAAGAGGGAGAGGTAAGCCAAATAAGTATTGGGGAGAGGTGATTAGACAGGACATGGCGCAGGTCCAGCTTACTGAGGATATGACCTTAGATAAGGAGGTTATGGGGGACACGGATTAGAGTAGAAGGTTAGAAAGTATTTGAGTGTTGTCTTACTTATTCTTTCATGCTAGTAGTCGTAATATTATTATTTATTGTTTCGTTTGTATTTTGATTATCGTCCTACATGCTTGTTTCTTTCACTTCGTTATCTTATTTTCTTGCCGCTATTACTTCTTATTATCACTGTTGCTTTCATTTCTACTTGAGCCGAGGGTCTATCGGAAACAACTTTCCTATCCGTCAAAAGGTAGGGGTAAGGTCTGCGTACACTATATCCTCCCCAGACCCCCACCTGGTGGGATTATACTAGGTATGTTGTTGTTGTTGTGTTGTAATCAGTTCACTTGAAAAGGTACTCCAATTGCAAGTAATTCTATCAATTGAATTGATTGATAACCTAGAGTAAATGATAAGTAACTTGCTATAACAGGTTAAGTGTAATAGTGTAAAAAATCACTTTACTGTCTTCTTCACCTATAAATAGAGAAAATAAATGTAATCAACCATACAATAAGAAATAAGAAATGGAGCCTACATATTCACCTCAAAAGGCAAAATGGGCTGATAAGTCGATTTACTCAACACAATATAAGGTCGACTAATTGGTGCATTTTCTCTTATAATACCAAATAACAACACATTCAAGTTCTGTGCACTAGGAATATATACACACAATCAGGTCACTTATAAGGTAATTGCAGGTAACTCTATTAATTGCATTGATTCATAACCTAGAAGAGATGATAAGTAACCTGCTATAACACTTTAAGTAGGCGTTTGGCCATAGATTCCAAATATTTTTCATTTTATTTGGAAATTTTGGAGTTGGAGTTGGAGTTGAAGATGGAGTTGTGTTTGGTTATACTTCTTGGACTAATATTCATGCTTGAATGTACTTAAATACAACTTCAGGTTATAAGTTGTTTTCCAAATTCGAAATACAACTTCAAGTTGGATTTGAAATTTTATGGCCAAACATTGATTTTCAAATAAAGTGAAAAATTATTCCGGAAAAAATGAATAATTTTTATGGCCGAATGGGTCCTACATTGATAGTCAGTATATATAACTTAACTCCTTAACTTAAACTCCTTCACCTATAAATAGAGTAAATAAATGTAAACAACCATACAACAAGAAATAAGAAATGTATCCTAAAAATTCACCTCAAAGGGCAAAATGGGTTGATAAGGCGACAATTTACGAAGATGTTGCCGAATAAAAGCATCCCCAGACACACATTGTTTCTGCTGCTGATTCTCATCTTGCACAGACACTGAAGAGGCCATACAAGTAATTCTCCTCCACCTTTGATTTGCTTCAATTAAACAACTGGGTTTTGCTCTACCAATGCAAATACATGAAGTGTTGCATAATTCAATTACACCCATCAATTGAAACTTTTTATTCCCTGCATTCAAAAGTTTATTAACAATTAAAAATCATTGCACAGTTAATAAATATTACATAGGTCTCGGGTTCGAGAACTGGGTATGAAAAAATACTACAGGAGGCTCCCAGATTTCTGGGCTCTACCCGACGCGATATATATATATATATATATATATATATATATATATATATATATATAGAGAGAGAGAGAGAGAGAGAGAGAGAGAGAGAGAGAGAGAGCGTACAGTTCAATTTGCCGGCGGAGAGGAACAAGTTTTGCTTGCCAAGACTCTTGAATTTGGGTGAAGTGCATTAGTAACTAGTTTATGTTGTTATTTAAAACATAATCAAATATTTGTAATGTATTTAAAATATAGCCACTTCTTTGAATTTCAGAAAGTTTCATCAAATTTAAATTTTTTCATGACAAACTTCATGTTATGTTACTTGGACTCTTCAAAAACATTGACGCGTGTTTGCTACGCCAAAAATAGTGTATTTTTGGAAAATCCGACACAAGTGCGGCGACATTTTTGTAAACTCTGAGCAACCTAGACTTCATGTCAGTCTTGTAGTTTAAACTCAGGATAGTGTCCTGAATTTCAATTTTTGCGGTTTAAATTCATGAAGTTTAATTGTGCCATGGAAATTCAAGTTCTTATAATGTTTTGACTTGATAATTTAAGTAGTTTAAGTTAAGGGAATCTAAAATTGCAAATAGTAGTGTTCATGAAGAACAACTAGACGATGAGAATCTTCACCTTGCTTTACTAGAATGAGATTTTGATAGTGTTTCAATATTTTTAATTTCTTTAATGTTTATGGTGTTTCTATTTTACTTTTTTTGTTATTTAGATGAAAATTTGAGTGTCGTCATCACTCCTGCTCATTTCATACTTCATAGCAAATAGGGATGAGAAATTGATCATTTTAATAATACATAGATTTTTACCAACTGTGAAGTAGACATCTTATTTATTTAAATGATCAAATAAACACCTCTTCTAGGTAAAAGTGTGTCTTGCAAGCCCCACAACTGTCATGGCAAAATGTGTGTTCCACTCAGAAATTGAAAAGTTAGTAAGATTTGAAGGCCCTTTTGTATACAACATTTTAAATTTTTTAAAAAAAAATAACATGTTTACTTACAAGATATTTTAGCTTTTATTGAGATCAAAATCTGAAACAAGAAGTGATTTCAATTGGTCATGGATGTGCAAAAACAGACTAAAAAATGGGAAGCCTGATATAGGAAACATCCCATGTTCACGCAGTGTCCAGTGAAGGGCCGCACCCCCAAGTGGTTGTAATGTAGGTAACTACTCCGATGCAAGAATCAGCGGCTGATTCCACGGCTCAAATCCGTGATCTATAGGTTCCACGGAGACAACTTTAGCACTGGTCTATGATTTCCCTTCAAATACAGACTGTACATAAAAAACATGATACAATCTCCAGCCCCCATCATAAAGTTTTAACATTTTATGTCACCGCAACTGAAACTTGTCCACTCCAACTACATGAAGCAACAACATTAGACATGAAAGGATGGAAGACGACATCCACGCAGGCCTCATCATATACCTTAATCTTTCTGATGAGCTCACAGGATTTCGAGTCGTAAACATAAATGTATCCATCAGAGGAACCAGATATTACTTTCTCACCATCCAAGCTGAAATTGCATTTTACAGGGAATCCAGAGACACTATGGCCTTCATATCTCCTGTACTTGTCAAGTCCAAAGGGAGGCTTGGTAGAGAAAATTGCTATGTAGTTTCCATTTGACTGTGCTATAAATTTGGGATCAGAAGGATGGCATCTTATTGAGGGACATGTATATGCTTCACCATAAACCTGAAAAATGTTCACAAAATTAGCCTTCTTTTACAGAAAACTGATTAGCACGATTTGGCATAAGTCCTAAGACATATCCCTGAGTTTGTGAATGTATCCGATTGACGTGTGTGACATGACAAAAGACATACTTCAGGATATTTGCATATAAAATTTTCATCCACCACATCCTATTAGGTAGTTAATCCTCTCCGTTCTTCCCTTTCTTAATGGCCATGGATGTGCATAATATATACTAAGGATGTCCAGTGGGCCGGGTCAGCCCGATCCCGGTCCGGCCCGGCCTGCTACCCGCCCAGACCCCCCTTAAAAAAGCGGATTGGAAAATGACAGTGTGGGGGATCGAACTCGGGACGGGACTAGGCTCATCCCGCCGTCCCGATCCCGCCCCACGACCCTCCCCGCCCCGGCCCTCTCCCCTTTGCAGAAATAATTGTTGCACAACGATCCAATTTTAATTTTAGCTATTGGCAACGGCTATAACGGCCATTCCCCACCCCATAAACCCCTTAGCCCTTAATATTTATTTTTAACCCCTAAGTTAGTATATTTACACTTTAACTCTATTTCTCAACTATAAATACCTCATTTTCCTCTTCATTTTTCACACAAATCTTCCTACCATCTCTCTAATCTATTTATCTCTCTCTACAAGTCTACCTTGCCTACTAAATATTATATTTTATTTGTTATTTTCTATCAAAGTTCAAAAATTGGGAATGAAGTTGGCAACTAGCTTGAGGATCATCGAGCAAAGTTTCAATTTTCAACCTCGATTACACGTCGACGTTACGTCGGTGTTTGGTACCTTCGTTCCTTCTTTAAATTATTATTGTTACTTAATGTTAATTATCGTACTTAATTTCATTATCGTTAATTATTTATTTGCATAATTATAATGGAACAAAGTGGACCTTTTTGTGGTAGAGGTACTAGGGGTAACAAGGGTAAGGGTGCATCTTCTAGTAATCCTAATTACGATGATTTCACTCATATAGATGAAACTGATTTTTTTAATGTTAATATTAATATACCATTAGATCATGAGGTATATTCTACATCTGAACCAGACTTTAATTTATAAAATAAATTAGGAGATAATTTAGATAACACTCACTAGTGCACCTCCACCTCAGGCTCAGACTGAGTCTCAACCTGAAACTGAAACTGGAATGCCACCTATTCCCCCCTAGTATGAGTCGAGGCCAAAAACAACGAAAATTAAAATCAGTTGTATGGAAATTTTTTTATATGGACATTGATAATCAACTAGCTATATGTAAAATTTGTCGCGAAGTTTATAAATTTAAAACTGGAAAAGGTCAAGGTGGGACGGGAGGTTTAATAAGACATGTAGAAAACTCTCACAAAGCAAGGTATAACCAATACCTAGCTGAAAAATAGGGTGTGCAAATGCCTTCTGAGTCAGGACAAGGTTCACATAGTGTCCCCGACCAAGTCAGGGTCGAATTAACCTGATGACGGGAGAATTATAGGTCCTAAATATGATAAACAAAGAGATAGAGAAAATTTAGCAAAATTAATTGATGTAGAGGGTTTGCCTTTTTCATTTCCTTCATCTCCTAGTTTTATTCATTACATTAGAGAAACATATAATCCTGCTTTTAACGATTTCCTAGATCAATTGTTAGAAGAGATGTTTTTAAATTTGCCCATGAATATCAACAGTATTTACGTTATGCATTGTATCATTTTAATGGCAAATTGGCTATCACTTCCGATATAGGCCGTAATACTAACGGTAATGATTTATTTAACTGCCACATGTCATTGGATAGATCAGAATTGATCTATGCAAAAACGTATATTAGTATATAGATATATTGATGAAAGGTACACTGGAGCTTTTATTTCAAGAAATATTTATGAAATTTGTGAATATTATGAAATTACTAATAAAATTATGATTATTACATTAGATAATGCTTCTTCTAATGATTATGCTGTAAACATTTTAAAAACTCGATTTACTCCATCTTTTTCCGATATTTTTCATGTTAGATGTGCATGTCATATTTATAACTTAGTTGTAAATGATGACCTAAAACTTTTAAAAAACATCCTTGATGAAGTACAATTTGCTATAAACTTTATTTTTAAAGATAATAAAATATAAAGACGCAAATAGTATAAAAAAACTTGTCATGATTATTGATTAACTTATAGAAAAATCCATAAGTTTCGACTAGGTGGAATTCTTGGTATGAGCAACTACTTGTTGTTCACGAGTATAGAAGACCTATAACATTATTATTTAACTCCCATAATCAAAATCCAACAGATATGCTTGTAGATGATGATTGTGATAAAATTTTGGAACTTATCACATTTTAGAGAAATTTTTTCTAGCTACTAAGGAATTTTCTGGGATTTATTATCCTATTATTTCATCTATGTTATTTTATATAGCTCTAATATTTTTGTTGCTTAATGAATATATGCAAAAACCAACTTACAAGCCAGCTATTAAAAAAATATTTATAAAATTAAAAAAATATCTTTTTTCTATCCCCACTATTTATTTTATTGGTGTTGTATTAAATCCTACTATTAAAGTAGACGGTTGTAAAGCACTTGTTGAAACGATTTATGAAAGCTTAGAAATACTTCCAACAGACCCAACTAACGAACCAACTAAATAAAAAGTTATGTCTAGTATACACACTGAATGCATATATATATATATATATATATATATATATATATATATATATTACCAAGAGCAAAGTGCAAATAATCAACCGGCTTATGTACCATCTTCTTCTACTTCACTGCAACCTAATAAAAGACATGTTGTTTCTGCTTCTAGTATTCAAGGCCTTAGAAATAGAATGTCTATTGGTTCAAGTTCTCCACAAATTAGCGAGTTTGATGTTTATGTTTTGCAGGGTGTTTTACCGTATGAATCAATTGTTAATGAAAATGGACGTGAAGACTTGCTGAAATACTGGAGGGAGAATGAGAAGACATTTCCAACACTATCAAAGATGGCCCGAGATGTGTTGAATATTCAAGCATTATCAACAGCTTCTGATAGCGTTTTTTCTGCTGGAAGGTTTCAAATAGGAGAGCACAGACACTCATTGGCGGAAGACAGCTTGGAGATTGCAGTTTTATTCAGAGATTGGATTAGAGCGGAGCGTAGAAGGTGCGGTCAACCAGAGATCAACGAAGAAGATTACAACTACAACGAAATCTTATCCGATGGAGTAGGAAGCGACGTCAAACAATTTGACCAACAACTTCCAATTCCAACAGAAGTTCCTCAAGAGATTGTGAGGAAATTAGAAAGAGTATGGTTGACTATGTAATTTTTTTAATGACAATTTTACTATGTGATTTGCAACTTTGAACTACGAAACAAAGTTGCAATTTTGAAATTGTATTACAAAATAAATCATATTTCTATTAAATAATATAAGAGACACAAAAACAACATTGAGATGTTTTTATTCACTATCTTGTTCAATTATTTAAGTGTTTAAATATATATTTTTTTTAAAATTGTCTAAGAAAATTAAAATCCCCCTACCCCGACCCGACCCGTCCCGTCCCCTCTTCCGGCGAGATGTGGGATGGGACAGGACCTCTTCCCGGCCCGCCAAGACCCGGTCCCGGCCCCCAAACCGCACCCGTCCTGCCCCGCCCCGGTCCACTGGTCACCCATAATATATACTAAGACAAATATACAAATGAAGAATACAGAGATTGTGTATTATGTACGAGCAGAGAAAAAAAGAAGGGGAAGGAGCAATAAAGGAGAACGAGACTTTTCACTGAGAGAATGACAAGATTAGAAACTTCAAAGGGTGAGTGTGGAAAATGAAAAAAAAAGGACCATGGAAAAAGATTACGATGATCAACTGGAGAATAGTGAGTTTAGCTACAGTTAGAGAATTGGAAAGGTCATGTACGGTTTCTGCACTGACTCAATACATGGCAGATTATAGGAAGGTGATGGATTCTTCTTTTTTCCTGATAGGCATGCATTTGCATAAACATACATGCCCACCTATGTTTTTGAATATATGAACAATATCAACATTTATTTCAAGCGTTAAGATGTGAGGAAAATCACTCTTGAAAAGTGAAGGGAAATATCATCTTGACATTTTCACCTAATGACTATATAATTCATGACATGACAAAATCAGAAGCACAAGCAAACAAACCATAAGGCATTAATGACGAACTTTACCTGATTAGATAGAGGGATTTCCCGTGAGCCATCCCAAACGATGATTGAATTTTCACTAATATTGCTTTTGGATACATCACTTGATGAAATTATTCGCTTAGCGTCAACTGTAAATTCAGCATCAAGGATAGGACCAAGATTTCGCACATATTGATGGACCACCTTCCCAGATCTTATATCCCATAATTTAAGATGACCTTTTGTACCTCCAGAGAGGAAGAGATTATAATTATCTGGATGAAATTTTACCACTCCAACAACTTGATCCTCATTGAAAACCTGTGTTTCTATTCCTTTTTCAACATCAATCAACCTTGATGTGCAGTCATATCCACAAGAGAGCACAGATAAACCATATGGTGACCACTTCACATCTTTGACAGCCGCATGGTGACAATTAAGTATACGTGCTTTCTTCTGATCTCTGCTCCACACATTCCATATGCAGACAGTTTGATCCATTCCAGCAGATGCTAGAAGGTGAGCTGCAAGGTGAATATTGTACATGAACATCATGAATACAAGTATGCTATTGAATCACCAAAGTATCACACATCGGAAAATAAACAGTAAACATCATACAAGTTCACAACTAAATGTTTTCATGATTTTAAGTAATCTAGCGAGTTATTGACTCATATCATAGTAAAGAAGTGAAAATTACTGTGCTTGGTTTTCAAAGCATTCTTGGTTTTGAATAGCTAAAGCAAAAGTTTTTCTTCATGGTTTTTGAAAAAGACTAAAACTAACCCTTTGTTGTTTTAATATGACATTTTCACTTCAGCCATTCGATTAATCCACAAAATCTTTTTAACTTTTTAAAACAAAGTCTTGATTCATTTAGAAGTTGAGTAATTAGGTCTTTTCTTTATTGTTTTGGTTAAGGACAAGAATGCAAGTATCTATCTGATCCTTCTTTCAGTAAAGCATCTCCTTGTTTGGAAAACACGTCAAACTTTGTTGATATCACAAGTAAACATACAAAGTGCACCAGGGCCCAAGCAAATATTTGGAGCAACCAATGTAACCTGATGATCAAATTTGTACAGATTTGATAACCACAAGGGAGTTCCGAGTTTATTTCAACATCAAAGGCAGGTAACCATCGGGTCCGGAGGAACCCATTTAAGTAGCAGATGTGCCAATTTTGATAAATAGGAATATGAAAAGAAAAAAAAGGACTAACACGAAACAAGAATCAATAGCAGTGCTCTGCCAAGGTTTAACCACTTACCATGACTTGTAGACCATTGTACAGCATTAGCTGATCTTTTGTGTCCATCAAGAACTACTGAGAGTCTTTCTGGTGTGTGAATCAAGTTCCCATAGACCTTAGTTTGATCTCTCAAAGCTGACAAAATATTATGTGGCAGAACTGAATCCAAAATGCTCCCTAAAACTGAGGACAACAAAACTTCTACCCATTAGTTGCAGATAAAACTCAAATTGAATGCAGAAGATTGAGAGAAAATGTGATAACTATTGCACAAAAATATTACAGTACTATAAATTTGCACAACGAAGGGGAGCCTTGGAGTAAGTGGTAAAGTTGTTGCCATGTGACCAGGAGGTCATGGGTTAAAGCAGTGGAAACAGCCTCTTGCAGAAATGTGAGGTAAGACTGCGTACAATGACCCTTGTGGTCCGGCCCTTCCCCGGACCCCGCGCATAGCGGGAGCTTAGTGCACCGGGCTGCCCTTTATAAATTTGCACAACAAGAAAAGCTGCCAAGTGGTTCCTAGTTGCTATCATGGTAGTAACACTTGATGTGCCTCCTTTGACACTTTGAATCGGCAACTTTAGTGACATCGTCTTCTCAAAACTAAAGATCTTCCTCACAAAGACATCAATTGCAATGAAAAGTTGATGACTTGCTTAACGAACTTCCTTCACTAAGGTGAATGTTTGCCAAACGACAATAGCTGGGTCCAGTAATTTTTTCTACTGAGACTCTTGACATTAAAGCAACTGTTTGAGTGGCAAGAGAACAAAAGGAAAAAGTTCACTATAACTCCATAGATTTCACTTGCTTTTTCCAATCCGACCCGTATTTGAGTAGGTAAGGGGATTTCTCTGGAGTTGATTGAAGGATGACTGAATTCACAAGCCAAAAAAGAGTAGGTAAGGGGATTGCTATGGAGTTTATTGAAGGATGACCTAATTCAAAAGCCAAAAACGAGTGGTTAAGGGGATTGCTCTGGAGTTTATTGAAGTGACCGAATTCACAAGCCAAATTAGCCATTTTTCCAAATGGTGCTAAATCATCAGCTGCTAAGCCACTTCTTACAAACTAGGTTTCGGCAAATCCACCACTGATTATAACTTATCTGGTTACGGATTCCTCCTTGGTTTCCACTGACAGTTTCGTCCGAACAGAGGTAGTTACTCTTATTCTTAACGAACAGCTCACCAAGGCAGGGTAGCAACTAAGTGAATAGAGTAGTCATCTTAAGTGGAGGACCAACTGTATGTATAAACTGTAAGCTTATACACAAGAAACTTTGGGTCACAGGTTTCCCACAATTTAAGCTGGTAACATAATAGTTTATCATAAAGCAATAAGCAATATAAAGGTGGCTGGTTAATTAGGATTTCATCTGTAATAAGCAACGATAAATCGATAACAAGCACAAAGTTTCTGGAAGAGCCGCTCATCATTCCTTAATGCATCCATCAGCCAAAAACCATCAAAGATAGCCCGTTCTTTTTCTTCACCTCTTATATTATGCTGCTCTCCTCCACCAGGATCTCTTCAATTCCCTAATTTGTTGGATTAAGAGAAGGGTTCTTAATACGCTTCTCATCAGTACTATAAGACATCCTTACACAGAAAATTTGAAGTGCTCTTTTGGCAACAATTACATATTTTAAATTCATTTGACTTTTTTCTTGTTTCTTTTTTAAATGATGGCGGTATTACGTCAATTTGAGAGCACCTCGACTAATCCACCGGTCTGTTACATACAGCCCACGAGCACAGGTGCGAGGTAATCCTGTTTACCAAGCATACAGCAGATGAGCTCACACTAACCTGAATCGCTAGGTTATTTCTACAACTCCGATGTCTCAACCACTAAACCATTCCCTTCGCATCAAATTTATCAACTTCTTCGAAGGAAATGATGATAAACTTTTTAGGCATAAATACTCTTTTAATACTTGCTCAATGTTTGCAAATACTAGTTTAACTATGAGTATTTGAAAATATTCAACTTCAAGTGAAATATTGAAATATTGGTTTGAAGGTGTATTTCATGTGAAATATTGATTCACACTCGCAAATCTTCAAACCTTAACCAACTTTTTTCCCAAGTGAACTTCATGTCCAAACACAACTTCTAATTTCCACAAACTTCTTTTCAACTTCAATTTCAAATACTCTCTCCTTTTTCTTTCCCAACTTCAGCTCAAACACTATCCAAATTCCTACTTAGTCTTGCACCTATTGGAACCTGGATCTCCAAGTTGTTAATCTCATACCTCAACTACTAAATCATCCACTTCGGTACAAATTCATCAACTTCTTTTAAACAAAGGCTGTGTTTGGTATGGAAGAAAACATTTTCCCGCAAATGTTTCTTCCCACATTTGGTTGGTCAAAATTTTTGGAAAACATTTTATCTAGGGAAACAATTTCCTTAAAAATGAGAAAAATGATTTTCCTAGTAAAAATAGGGAAAACAAGTCCAATAAGTGTCATTCCGTACTAATTTTCTAATATCCACACTCCAAAACACCCCACCCCCACCCACAACCCCATAGCCCCCATCCCACCACCACCCACATGCCAACCCTTTAGTGTTTGCCTAGATTATATAGCTTTTGAGACAATATTTTCTACTTATTTACCAAACACCAAAAAATAAGTAAGAAACCCTCTTAACCCGTTTGGCCATGAGAATTTTTCACTTTTTCCGGAAATTTTTTGCACTTTATTTGAAAACCAACATTTGGCCGTAAAAATTCCAAATACATTTTCAAGTTGTATTTGGAATTTGAAAAATAACTAAAAAGCAGTTTTCACTTCCTTTCTCTTTCAATACGTTCAAAAAGCTAAATATTTTTAGCAAAAAATATAACCAAACACAACTCCAACTTCTAAATTCCAAAAAAAAATGAAAATATTTGATTTTCATGGCCGAACGCCTACTTATTTTCTAGGAAAACATTTTCCTTCGTACCAAACGCACCTAAAGAGTATGAAAAGACATCGAAATTTCCACACTAACCAAACAGAAAGCTCATAACAAGTTCCCAGTTTAAGTAAAAAGAGATAGGGGCAAAACCTGGTGAAGTATTAGGCAAAGGAGGTGTATTAGATTCTGGAACTCTCGCAGCTGAAGCCATGGCAGCTCGTTCTCGCTTAGAAATGTACCGTCCTGGAAGGGAACCTTGCGCTTGAAGATTCGTGCTTGGATTAGACTTGTAGAGTTGCAAAGGGTTAAAATTCTCGAATTTAGCTCGTTTCGCCGGTGGCAATATAGGTCTTCGAAGTTGAATTTCACCATTGTCGTCTTCTTCATCAGAGGTACCTCCATAAACTTTACACAATAGGTCCATTAGGTATTCAAAATCAATTGAACTCCAACCCTAAATTTTGATGAAAGATTCAATTGACCTAAAATTAGGGCAAAACTAAAACAAAATTCTTCAATTGATCATCAAAAGCTTTGATTACACAGTATGTAATAGCGCGAAAGGATCTCATCGCACCCTAAGGCCTAAGCAACCGGACATGGACATTATTAGGGACCTAATTGTAATAATAGAAACTACTGTAATCATTATTTCTAAGGGACTGCAATGTAATGAAAGAAGACTTCTGGGGCCTGCGTTCCTGCTTTCAATTACTACCTCTATCCCAAAAAGATTATTGCGCTTTTTTTTATTAGTTTGTTCCAAAAAGATGTAGAAAAAATGTAAGTTACCCATTTAAAAAAATTGTTCTATTTGTTAAAATATGTGTCAAGTCAAATTAAGACAATTTTTTTGAGACGGAGTAAGTATTACATTTTTTTGTCAAGGTTCGGGAAATGCGGCAGCATAGGAACCACGGAACCCCCTACTAGTAAAGGAAAAATGGAAGTGCGCTCTTGCGCACCGGAAAAGGCCCTTTCCCTTTTTAATAATAATAAATAAGGTAAGTTTTATAGCTCCAACCTAGTCAAGGGGCTTTGATGCCCTTTGTATAGGTTGGATTGCTGGATATGGGATCCTCGTAGTAAGCTGGACCAAGATCCAGCCGAAAGAGGACAATCTTTAGAAACAACAGGTTGGGAAAGCAAGAGAACGCTTCGCATTTTCTTATCTTCTTCCCGCCCTATGAATAGCACAAAAAGAGGGATTAGCATTATTGACCCAATGATAAAGCACTAAGACCTTTCTCGTTGGGGCTCCGCGCACTGGGAAAAGGCTGACGCGACGGGAAACCGGCCACTAGTTAGAAAGCTCCAATAAGGTATCAAGAGGGCTATCACAGTCAGGTACGAATTACTTACCCGAATTTGTAAACTACCCCTATTCCTATTTAGGGAGTTGAAGTTCCTCCGTAGACTTTACACAATAAGTCCATTAGGTATTCTGGAGCTAATTAATCAAATTATTCAAACTCGATATCTAATTCATGCATTTAACAATTCAACAAGAAAACAATCAAGCTAAAATTGGGGCAAAAGTCAAAACTAAGAGAAATTCTTGAATTGATCGTCAAATTTTTTTTATTATAGCGCGAAAGGATCTCATTATGGACAGGGACAAAATAGAAAAACAACCGGCAAATTAACGGACCTAATTGTAAATAATAGAAACTCCATAATATTATTCTTAAGGGACTGAAATGTAAACAAAAAATACTTCTGGGCCTGGATTCCTGATATTTAGTTATTATTATAGCTCCTAACAGCTTATGTACTGCCTTTCCAGCTGAATGTACAACCCATTCAACTTTGGTCTAATTCACTCTAATTCAAACTAGTTGATATGCATTTTAGTTAGGCATAGATAACGAGCATAAATAGGGATCAAGATCACCTCTAACAGTCCGATATCTAAAAAACTTCACTCAAGGAGTCACTCAAAGCTCTTAATAGGCATTTGGCTATAATTTATTTAGAATTTACGAAGTTGAAGTTGAAAATGAAGTTATGTTTAATTATATTTTTTGAAAATGAAAGAAGATAGCACTTTATTTGTAATTTATGTAAGAGAATTAGAGTACTGCAGTGACACAATTCAAAAATAACCTTAAGGAAATGACTTATATAAAATAAAGAGAAATTCAAAACAAGTTTCATGCTCGTAATCCATAACTAATAGGGCCAACATTTTAGAACTACTATTTTTCTTTTTGCAACTACATATTTTTCTAGAACAAGAAAGCCTGAAGGTGACTTAACTACTTTTTGTTGATTCATTCTAATCTCCCAGTCGATCGAGTGCTCCATGAACAACGAGTGCTTCCTGCGTCGCCCACAACGTTTGTTGCCTCTCCTCCAAAACCTTTATTATGCGCTCTTTGGTAGCGCGGATACGCTCTTCTTTACTTACAGGATTCATCACTCTTACACTTTACAAAAGAAAGTTTAGCACTCTACGGTACTCTTGAATTTCATTTTGCAATTGCCCCATCTCATTAGCAATTACAGAAAGCCTGTTTGCGGTATCTATAGTCATACGAGCTAGTACTCAATTTCTTTGATTTGAATTTGATGAAGTGAAATTTGAAAGAAGTCTTTTTAAAGAGAGTTAGAAAAGTCAATTCAATTATTTCCTTGCATCCAATAGAACTGTCTAAACCAAGCAAGATTCAAGAATCAATCCACTACCAGCATACGATACGGCTCAGCTAAAAAAGGTGAGCGTCTAGCACAAGCCTTATTGAAAATAGTTTAGCTAAAAAGTAAGAAATGAAGATAGAGTTGAAAAACAATTTTGGAGCCAAATTACTATATGATTGCCATGGAATAACAGAGTTAGTTGGACTTGCCAAATTACTATATGATTATGCTAAGCAAGAGACGACCAGTCACTGCTGAGGTAGTAAATTACTATAAGATTGAGTATATGAGTATCTTTAAATATATGAATTGAATTTTATTTTCATTAAATGTGGGGGGAAAGAGTATGCATATAGTAGGTGAAAGTTTTTTACGTGATAGATGTTGAAAAAATATTATATCTCAAAAAGAATAAAATCATTTCATTAATTCCTCTAATTCATTGTGGTCAAAATGATTGAACACTACCAACGTATATTACCATTCAATTTGTTGTCTTTATGGCTAACTGCCTTTAATGCTAATTGTCTTTATGGCTTTTAACTCCTATTAATTATTTGGTACGTTAGAAGATAAATAAATACACATTAGAAATGATCATCTCTTTCTTTGAACTATATATATGATCTTGTGTGGCCATATCGGGTAGAATGAAACCAAGAACGATTTCTTTTGCTTGGTCATATCGTGATAGACTAAGGAGCGGCGAGATAAGCTTAGTTGTTGTTGGGCAGAAGGTTACAAAGGTATGTTAAGGTTCTCCTTTTCATACTTGGCATGGTCCCTTATCGAAAGTAATCATGAAACGAGTTATGTTCAGGAAAAGAGTTCCGATTTTATTTTTTTAGAATTCTATTGCTCTCTTATCCTATCTGTCTCTTGTCGGGAGTATTTTCAGTATTTAGAGCTTATTGTTGTGCAATAGAGTTGTTAATAATTTTATATGTCTATTGATGATAGTTGTTGGGTTGTTATTGAGAGCGACACTGAGCCTATACGGCCGAGTAGATGACAACGAGCCTCCTACGGCCGGGTAGATACACACCGAGTCTCCTACTGCCAGGTAGATACACACCGAGCCTTCTAAGGCCGGGTAGATATACAACGAGCCCTACATGTGGTCGGGTAGACGCGAGAGTATATTATGTGTATAAGTTGAGTAGAAACAAACGAGTACATTCCAAGTTACCTCTGACCTTATCTTCGTTCAGTAGACTTATGTTACAGTTTCAGTTATTTAGTCGCCTTACATACTCAATGCATTATTTCGTACTGACGTCTTTATTTGTAGACGCTACATCATGCCTACAGGTTCGAAGAGACGGGTAGAGAGGCCTCTCTAGTAGTACATCAGAGTTCAGCCGATCTGTAAGCTCCATCTTAGCCGGAGTTACCGTGTCTATGTTTTGAGAGTTCTTGTATATATAGACATTAGGGGTAGGTCGGGGCCCTGTCCCGACCATAGCACATTTATACTTCTCTAGAGACTTGTAGACCTATTCGTTTTGTTATGTATGTCAGCATGATGGCCTTCTTGGACCGTATATATATATATTCCGGAAAAGGGTGAAAATTATCTACGGCCAAGGAAAATCATTTACTTCTTTCTCATTATTTCTTCGATTTTGTTTGTTTATCGTTTATCATTGCATTTATTGACCTGAAGTTCCTAGTGTCCTTTCTAATATTAGCAAGAGATGAGTCTAATAAAGAAGAATGGATAAAAAAGATATTTCAACTTGTTTGAATTAAGCACACTGATTTTATTAATATGAAAACATATGCATCGTGGTGCTTGTAATTCTCACCATAAATGGCATCTGTTATAGCTAGCTTTACTCATGTTGGTTGTGTAATCTATGAGGAAACAAACCTCTATAAGTTACTGCAATTCATTATTTTGATGGTTTATAATTCTGTATACTGGCAAGAATATCTCAAATCAGATTTTCCAATTAACCATGATAAATTCAGTTCTCCAGAATCACTTGACAGTAGAATTATACTTATTGTATCACCAACCTCAATAGTACGAAAATTTGTACTATTACAGGTCGTTTGGTTCGAAATACAAGTTATACAGGGATTATAATGCACGAATTAGTAATACACGAATTATTTCTTGTTGGTTGTTTAGTTCATTGTACTAAAATTTGATATACAAGATATCATCTGGAGGTCTTTGTGTGCCGTTGAATCTCATTCGATTGAAGTTGCCCAATATAACCTTCTATGTCACATACCATACTAGAAAGAACAGAGTAATCTCAGTTGAATAATAGAATATGTCACATAACTCTGGCTTAGCTATGATATCTTAGAAGAGAACAACAAAATAATACGAAAAAGGCGGTTGCCATAAAATGGAAACAATATAAAAAACTGTGTCTGCACAATGAAATAGTAATTAATAAAGAATACAAGTGTTTCTTAAACTTTGTACTATATCTAGCTGAAAAAAATAATCATTTCATTATTTTCATTAATGAAAGAGTATATATACATATTACAATTTTCCATAATAGAAATCATATTCCTATTCTACTCCAAAAACCTATTCTAGTAGTACAATAATCATATAATTATGGTAAGTGTACAATACTAATTAATACCATATTTACACTAAAATATTACACCAAATTAATACCTAAAATCTGCCCAACCCGTGATATATATATCACCGTGTATATCACGGGCTGAATATTTACAAAACCGTGACCAACACGTGATATACACTACTTATCACGTGTATATTTAACATTACCTATGTATTGCTAACTATCAACAGGGAGGGACTGTAATGTTCTTGTCTACTTGTAAATCCATTCATTTGCACGGCCTCCAGAGTCGTCCATATCAATGAAAATGCTCACTGCCTGTGGTATATAACAAGAGAGAACAAGATCGAAAGCACAGTTAGATAAACATTCGCTTTGGACTGGCTGAACATTTCATACGAGTGACTCGATATCTATCATCGTAACAACTTTTGACATGCAAAATTTGATGTATCTTCCTTTAGAGGCGTGCTTCATAAACGTCACAACTGCTTAAGTCCGAGATTCTTCTAAGCATGAGGTTTATGCAAAGACTAAATAGGACTAGGAAGCAACGATACTACTACTCTTTTATTGTTGGAATCTTACATATAGTATCAGAGACGAAACTAGGATTTCAATTTTATGGGTTAAGATTCGAAATTCTATCAGTTTTCATCTATTATTGGATTCGAAATATATAACTTATACTGCTTCTTTGCTGGTCTTTAAAACACATGCATGGTCTAAGCCAGAGCTATTGGGTTCAGATGAACTCGTAGCTTATTCACTAGATTCATCCCTGTATGGTATGCATCGGATAACAGGGCCATGGTGTATGTCAAATGCGATGAGGCAACCCCCACCTTTCCCACAATCCCCAAAAAGAAAGAAATAAAAGATAATAATTGATCTGTCTATACTCTATATCATTAGAAAATAGTTGGCTATTTGTTAAAATTTAAGAAGTGATTCTCTTAACACTAACCAAACAGTGATGTTTTGTAATGAGATTGATATAATCAAAAGTTGTGAATAAATCAGGTAGAGGTAGCTTCAAGTATCAGCTAGAACTAATTTACCTTCCCTATTCGAGGCCGCTCTTTCACCTTCTGGAGGCTATTTCGAATATGCGAAACTGCTCCCCAGCATTTCAATGTGTTCGCCACATCATCTAGCCTCAGTAGGTACTCTCCTTCAGTTAGGGGAAAAGATCGCTTTAAAACAGAAACATGAACAATTTAATATTCTATATTGAATCTCAACAAATGCTAACAGTTATGAGTTATGATGCATGATTTGTGATTTAACAGATCTCGACTGACAAGATCAGAACAGATTTCGACAAAGCGGTTCAGCTCAAAAGCAGCGCTAAAATTGGAGCTAAAGATAAGTACCATGTTTTCATAGATGTAGACAATGAAGATGATTTCAATAATGTTCAATCAAGGAACTTTATTCAACTCGGCAATGATACGACTATGAAAATTTTAAAATGGACCACAAATTTCAAACCTGGTGCTGAAACCACCTTGGCACCAGTTTGGATTAACTTGCCGGATTTACCTTGGCACTACTACGAGTGGGATGCCCTGTGTAGGATTGTTAGCCCTATTGGTACTCCCCTTGCCATGGATAAGGCCTACTGCAAAAACGAGACCCACTACTGCTAAACTAAGAGCGGAAATTGTTGGGAAAAACTGTATTTTCCCTCTTTGTGTAATTATGATGGAAATTAAAATTGCGAACAAAAATTATGAGAATAATAGACAAAGAAACACGAGAATTTTTGGTTACCCAAAAATGAGGGAAAAATCGCAGGACTAGTAGTTCAATCCTTCCACTATAAGAAGATAGTAGGATTACAAGATCTCACCCAAATTGGATGAATAACAATATTTCTCTCTCAATAATAATTTATGTGGAACTCACTAACTTGAGAAAAATGGAGAATATTTCTCAAGCACCCTCACTATGAAAGTGACTCTCTCTCTCACTCTTAGAGTGGATGCTCTCACTTGTGCTGTAGATGCTCTTCACAACTTGTGGATGTGGATGTCCAAACCTTCTCCAAGTACCCGTATTTATAGGGCCAAAATGAACATCTCACTCTTAGAGTGGATGCTCTCACTTGTGTTGTAGATGCTCTTCACAACTTGTGGATGTGGATGTCCAAACCTTCTCCAAGTACCCGTATTTATAGGGCCAAAATGAACATGCTAGAAGACTCTCAAAGTTTGTCTAAATTCAACTCCCAACAAACTAGTAATTAATGCATGAGTCATTCTAAAGGAGTCCAACTCTAGAGAAATCCATTTCTAGAAAAATCCATTTCTAGAGAAATCCAATTATATGTGGCATCCCGTAATTAAGTAGGGACAACTAGGGATGACAACAGATCGGATCTGGACCGGATCCTACTAGATCAAGATCCAGATCCAGATCCAGATCCATCGGGTCCATAAAAATCATATCCAAATTCGGATCCACCGGGTCCACGGATCGGATCTGGATCCACATTCTTGAGTGCATTTTCGACGCAATAATTTGCATGCTGCATATGGAGAATTGGACGATGACATCTTTGGCCTCCCTATATTGTTCCCTATATTGTTGTAGACAAATGAATGTCTCCTTGATTCTATAACAGCAAAAAAAAATAAGGAAGCCTCATAAAATGATAAAGACCTAATTAAATCTGAGAAACATGTACATATACTTGTAACAAAATACATCTTTCAGTATGATAGATAGAAAATTAAATAAGTAAACAAGAGATAATTTGAGTATGTTAAAGAATGCATGGTATTTAAAGAAGTTGTTTCATTTAACCATTTTGGAGTAGAAAGACATTAAAATCATATTGAAGCAAACATGAAAAGTAAATATATTACAGCACTAATTTATATCTATAGAATTCAATAAATTAAGAGGTATGTTAATTTATTTATTCAAGGAAACTAAGAGGTGTGAGAATGGAAGCTGAGGGTGATTAGTGGAGTAATAAAATTGTTGTTCCATC
The DNA here is from genome assembly GCA_029783415.1 of Anisodus acutangulus. Taxonomy (NCBI): domain Eukaryota; kingdom Viridiplantae; phylum Streptophyta; class Magnoliopsida; order Solanales; family Solanaceae; genus Anisodus; species Anisodus acutangulus. The sequence goes on along the minus strand of CM056492.1, from coordinate 56,926,712 downwards.
CAATTCTTCCTAAAATTTCCAATATCCATTACTCCAAACCTGAATGTAAAATACAGAAATTATGAAAATTTTTAAGAAAATACTTATAAAATTACATTCTAGGTTATGCATATATTTAATAAACAACGGATCCATGAGTCGGATCTGGACCGGATACGGATCTCAAATACAAGATACAAATTCAGATCCGATCCGTCAGAAACGGATCCGGATTGATCCGGGTCCAATCCTGATCCGTCGGGTCCAAATTTTGAAGATTCATATCCTATAAAACGGATCTGAATCCACTGACATCTCTAGGGATAACCCAACAGAAATCGACCTTGCTAAACCCCTGCTCCATGAGATTCAGATAGAAATTAGAAACCAATATGGGAAGCTAGAAAATTTTGAACAAAAGGTGGAATATGAAACAATTCCATCCTACTGTCTCCACTGCCAAGTCCAAGGACATTCTGATGAAAGGTGCAGTCTACTCAATCCTAACTTGCAGAGAAATAGAGAGAGTACCACTTCTACTAGCTATAATGAACCAGCTGCGCAAAGAAGCAAGGATAGGATCACCAACAATACCATCAATACTCAGAGGAACAATACAGCTGGAATATTTCCTGAAGCAATACCACAATAAGCCACAGGACCTAGCACCCAAAAAAACACCAGAGGGATGGGAAAATGTGGAAAGGAGGAAAGAAAGAGGACAAGGAAGCAATGAAGGAGAGCAAGCAACATACCATGGAAACAACAAGACAAATGTTCAAGCAAGCAATAACAACTCATAGAACATTAACAATAGGAAGGGAAACAATAATTCCTTCAAAGTGTTACAAGAGGAAAATGCTGATGAAGAAATGATCCAGAATGCCAACTCAGTTGACTTGAATAATGCACAAGAGCAGCCGGCTGAACAGCAGCCCCAGATCAGAACCACAAGATGGGACAAAACGTATGAAAAAAAAGAAAGAGGGAGGGCAAAGGACAAAGAAAAGAAGCAACAGACAAACTTGAACATAAGGACCCTGAGGAGCAATGCCTAGCAACGCAATACCAAAAATGACACAGAGATGGAAATAGACACCATCAACCTAGTCAGTGTGGATACAAGGAGCAACAACCAGCTGAAAAAAAACAAAAGGAAGTTTGTTAAACATATCTCCATTCCAGAAGATGTTACTCTAGATGGAGAAAAAAGATAAAACAATGGCACCATCATAAAGGAAGGTCAAAAATATGGAACAAAATGGACACCAATCAACCTGCCAAAGAAAAAGGAAAGCTCAGCTAACCGTGTTGAGGACAGAAGAAGTGAGAATCTGGATCCTGGATCAGATATTGATATAGACTCACTTATTCCCATATTTGATAGTGATCCACCTGATAAGAATGAAAATAGAGGAGAGAACCAAGAGGAAGTATTTCATGATACAGATTCTATGGATACTGATTTGACCATAGTATGCAGACATGAGGTTCTCAACTCACACTCTGATGATGAAGCCATTAGAGGAGGTACTAGATTTGAGAGTCAGGATGTCTTCCACTCTCCAATCAATCCAGTTCAACAAAACATAACCTTTTTCAACAATTTATCACCAAGGAATCACCAGAATCCAGGTGGTGACTTCTTACAGATCAACACAACAACTGATGAAGATTCAAAGCTCAAAAGTATCCTTACACCTAAAAGTTCCTAATGATAAGTACACTATCATGGAATATAAGGGGTATAGGGTCTAAAGGATCTTGGGAGAGACTCCTTACGGTCAAGCAACAATTCAACATTCCTTTGATCTACCTACAAGAACCCATGGTTGAAAGTTGGAAGATTGAGAAGTACAAAAGAAAGTTAAACATGCAGTTTGGTTTTTACAACTGCTCTAACAACATTTGGATCCTATGGACTCATGAGGTTGATGTAACTATTGTGCATGATAAGGAACAATGTGTTTTACTCAGCTTATCACATCTCAATGATCCCCCCATATTCTTGACAGTTGTGTATGCTAAGTGCAGTGAAGAGTTGAGAAGGGACCTTTGGCAAGATCTAAAAGACATGTCAGATAGCATCAAGGCCCATGGGGAGTGATTGGGGACTTCAATGTAATCACCTCCCATGAGGAAAAGAGAGGAGGGAGAAGCCACAGAATGGAAGATAGCATTGACTTTACTGAATGTTTGAATGAGTGTGGGTTACAAGATGCAGGATTCACAGGTTCTAATTTCACATGGTGTGACAACAGAGATCCACCAACTACCATATGGCAAAGACTTGACAGATTGGTTTTCAACTCAGACTGGTTTGACAATATCAACAGTACCTCAGTTACTCATCTATCCAGAGCATGTTCTGATCATGCCCCCTCTTGGTTAAACTAATCAATGAAGTTTCCTCACACATCAAGTACTTCAAGTTTCTCAATTTTTGGACTGAGCACCCTAACTTCCTTAAGAGTTAAGACTGTCCAAGAAAACTGGGAGGAGGAAGTTTATGGCAATCCACTTTATGTTTTGCATCAAAAGTTAAAAGAGTTACCAAAACTCTGAGCCAGTGGTCTAGACACACCTATGGGGATATCTATGAAGCCCCTAAAAGGCTAGAGGCTGAGGTGAGAGCACTGTAGGATATTTGTGTAGCATGCAGCACACCTGAGAACAGAGAAAATCTCTCTAAGAGTAGAGCTGAGTTCATTAAAGCAAGAGCCAAATGGTTAGAGGAGGGAGATGCAAACACTGCCTATTTCCATAATATCATCAAGGACAGAAGAAGAAGGCTCACTATTAGCAAAATCATCGAGCAGTGGAATGAGGGTAATGATGCTATTGCTGAAGCTGCAGTCAGACACTTCCAACACATGTTTAGCCAAGATGCTCAGATTACTAATATTGATGCTTTGAACTGTATTGAAAGAATCATAGAAGAGGAAGACAACAACATGCTTATTGTCATTCCCACCTTGCAAGAAACAAAGGACAGTGTTTTCTCTATTGATAATGAAAGTGCTCCTGGACCTGATGGATTGAATTGCTGTTTTTATCAGAGTGCTTGAGATATTATTAGTAGGGACCTTCACATAGCCATTGAATCTTTCTTTAATGGTGTTAAACTGCCAAAATTCTTCACCCATACTTGTTTGGTTATGATCCCTAAAGTGGAGAACCCCCAGAAATTTTCTGATCTCAGACCCATAAGCTTATGTAATGTGTCTAGTAAAGTCATTTCCAAGATTATTAACTCAAGACTGGCTGGTATACTCCCAAAAATTATTTCTAAGAATCAGTCAGGATTCATCAAATGAAGGGCTATTACAGAGAATATCACGCTTGCTCAAGTGATTATCAATGACATTAGAAAGCCTGCTATGGGAGGAAATGTTGCCATAAAGCTAGATATGGCCAAAGCTCATGACACGGTATGTTGGGATTACCTTGGTATGGCTTTCAAAAAGCTTGATTTCTCTGATTGGTAGATCCATCTCATTCACAACTACATCTCCAACAATTGGTACTCTATTATTGTTAATGGGGGAAGAAATGGTTTCTTTAAATCTGAGAGAGGCTTAAGACAAGGAGACCCCATCTCCCCATCTTTATTTGTGATTGCTGCTGAACTTCTATCCAAAATGCTCAATGATCTTCACAATAAAGCTGGGTACAAGGGGTTCTATATAAATCCTAATGGCCCAAAGATCAATCACCTTTCATTTGCTGATGATACTATTCTTTTTTGCAATGGTAGCAAAAGACCTCTTGAGATGATTTTGAAAACCCTCAAAGTTTATGAGTCTGTCTCTGGACAGCTTATAAACAAAGAGAAAAGTTGTTTTGTTGTGGCCTCTAATACTCGTATCTTCTCTATTAACAGGATAAAGGCTATTACTGGTATGGATCACCATGAATTTCCAATCAAGTACTTGGGATGTCCCCTTATCACAGGAAAGAAATTTTTTTGTCATTATTCAGACATTGTGAATAAGGTTATAACTAAGATAAGGGGATGACGCACTAAATTTCTATCTACTGGAGGGAGAGCCATCATGATTAGACATGTTTTATTGGCCCTTCCTATCCATCTACTATCTGCTACTAACCCCCCTATGGGTACTTTTGGACTCAAAGAGAAGTATATTGCTAGATTCTTTTGGTCTGGCCAAGATAATGGTGGCAAACACCACTGGGCAGCTTGGCACAATTTATGTTACCCTTACAATGAGGGAGGAGCAAAGTTCAGAAGCTTGACTGACACTTGCCAAGCTTTTCAAGCCAAACAATGGTGGAATTTGAGAACCACTAACTCTCTTTGGAGAGACTTTATGAGAGCCAAGTTCTTCCCTAATGAACACCCCACCACAGCCCAATGGCAAAAAGGGCAGGCTCAAAACTGGAAGATGCTTAATGAAATCAAAGAGGAAGTTGAGTGTAATATCCTATGGAGAATTGGCCAGGGTGAAGTGTCCTTCTGGTATGACACCTGGTCTAACCTTGGACCATTTTGTAATCTTATACCAGCCAATGCTCCACTCAACAACATCATGATAAGGGACATTCTCAATGGTAACAATTGGAACTGGGATGCTTTAGAAGTTCAACCTGATGAGGAGACTAAAGGAAAGATCATTGAGCTCATTATTAAAATTGACAACACAAGAAAGGATAGAGCTATTTGGACCCCTGATGAGGCTGGTTTGTTCACTGTGGGTTCTGCCTGGAGGTTTCTGAGACAAAAGGGAAAATGACAGCTTTGTAAACTGTATCTGGCACAAGGATATTCCCTTCAAGATATCCTTTTTGAATTGGAGGGCAATAAGAAATAAGCTTTCTACAAAGGAAAGAGTTTCAAGAGTTGGGATCAACACATGTGCTACTTGTCACTGCTGCAGTAACCCCAACAACACAAATACTAATGTGGAAGATATTGAGCACCTGTTCAAAAGAGGGGAACATGCAAGAAAAATTTGGAACTACTTTGCTAATCCACTTGGTATTGATCACAGAAATAGAAGCTTGAGGTTGCTTCTCCTGAATTGGTGGAACTTCAAAGCTCACAACAGCATTTCTAAGTTTATTGCCAGGGTTCTACCAATGATCATATGCTGGGAGTTGCGGAAATCCAGATGTAGCAAGAAATTTGAAAACATTTCCCCATCCTTTTATAGAACTAAAGCTAATATTCTGTCTTTTCTATTGCAGGTAACCAATAAAAAATTTGGAAGGACTTGTGATGCAACATTTCAACAGAAAATTAGCACTATTGTAAGATGGACAAAACCAAGAGCACAAACTATAAAGATCAACACTGATGGGAGTTGTATTCAAGGTATCTGTGGAGGTGGAGGCATAGTCAGAGATAGCAAGGGAAGTTTCATTTTGCCTTCTCCATACCACTGGGAGCAGGGGCCAGCAACATGGCTGAAGCAGTAGCCATGCTTTTTGGATTACAATGGTGCTCTAACAAGGGATACAGAATAGTCTGGGGTGAAACAGATTCCCTTCTAATATCTAAATGTGTAAGAAGGGAGTGGAAAGTACCCTGGAAAATTACAAACTACATCACTAACATTCAGAATTTAGTTGAAGAACATGGATTTAGAATCAACCACTGCTACAGGGAAGCCAACCAACCAGCTGATAGATTGGCTAACCTGAGCCACAGACTTGAAGAAATCCAGGTGTTCAACTCTTTTGCTGATCTCCCTAACAACATCAAGGGCCTAATAAATATGGACAGATAGAACCTACCATCATTCAGGATCAAACAAGCAAAATCCTCTCAAATAGTTTATGATCCCCCCCTTGAGCTCTCTTCTACTATTCACTGTTTTGGTTAGGCTTAGAAGTAGTCTCATCTCAATGATCATGTACAAAGTTTGGGATGCCAAACTCAAATACTGTAACTTTTTGCACATAAATGATCAACGGAGACAATGTTTAACCCAAAAAAAAAAAAGATAGCCAAGGACTAGAAAAGAAATTGCAGCATCACATCCGATATCATGCTTCTGGCATGTTCTGTTAAAAATCCCAACCCCAATCATGACAAGAAAAAGAAGAAAAAAAAGGAAGGACAAAGTGAAACTTTTTTTTTTTGATAATGGAGGACAAAGTGAAACTTCGTTGGTGATTTTAGTTTGTTGGATATAAGATCTGAAAATTCAGCCATGGGTTTCAAAGATTAGGGAATATTAATGCGGATGTGGATCTTTAAGATATTCAGAGTGCTGACATCTCCCAAGTGGAAAGTATAAGAGAAACAAACATTGATTCTTCACATACTGAACTTATGTCATGTTACACCCTGCTAAACTAAATCTGTGAGAGAACTATTTATCACACAATTGATCATTTCTCAAAATGTTCATCAAATCAAAATGGAAGAAATAATTTTATGACAACAACCAATTTCATTATGGAGTGCCAGAGAGATCAGATTACCTGCTCCCTGTATTTCCACATAACATTTAAAGCAAGAAGATTTTCCCCCATGAATTCCTACATAAAGGGCATTTAGAGATACTAAGTTAAGCATCTAAACGATGTTCATAAATCGAACTGCAAAAAAAATTGCAACATCAATTGTAATAGTTAATTGTTAAACGGTCTTTCTCTTGTCAACTTTAGTGGTCAAATAGTCTTAAATGAGCTTCCATCTGAGTAACAGGTAGCAAAGTGGATACCAAAAACTCTCAACCTAATAAAAAGAACTACATTTTGACTAAGCACTTCTTATGGGATTTTAAGCCTTATCCTTTTGTTATTAACAGCATTACTCCATCGAATAGATTTTTGAAAATTGAAATTTCGGAGAAGTTACATGTATTTCTATTTTCAATTAAATAAGTATTAAGTTATAAATACATAAGAAATAATGATTAAAGAATAAGGAAAGCAAGTACCTTCTTAATCAATTGAACATCATAGGACCTTCCATATTTATTCCTTATCAGAGCTGCAAGGTCTGTTCCACTAAAAGCAGAGTCATCTCGCCCGACGATTCTTTCAAGGTTACCTCTTAAAATATCACTATCTACCTGAAAACTAAAAATTAGGATGCTTGTTTGACATTCAGACAATCATAGTAATGCAATTGCACCAGCAATTGTATGGTTACTTACAGATCCAGTTTCATTTTCTGGAGGTTTCTTACTATCTTCTGAGTCATCCGGATCCTTTGTATCATCGGTTGCAGCTGAAAAAATTGACCAGCACTGGTATTTAGGTGGCGACAGCTAATAAACTTCTGACCTTTTGAAGGGAACAATTCTTTCCAAGAAGATTCTACATCTGTATAACGTAAACATGAAATTTTGCAACTTCTTTCCTTCAAAATATGCTCTGGGCCTCCTAATGAGCAAATACGAGGGCGGGTCCCCATAGAACTCGTCATTCTGAAAATTTGGAATCGAGATACGACAATTGGTTAAAGTAATTGAGAACGTGTAGCTTTAACAATTCATTATGTTAGTATATAAAAACTTAATGATCACAGGTTTGTGCAGAAATATATTCAATGTCAGAAAATCTAACCTTCACATGTTGAAAACAGGTAACCATATATAGCTAGAGGATGCAATTAGGACATACATCAATGGCTAAGTGAAGAAACAATATTTTTTGCTTAATCAATCGTTGAAACAATAAGAACATATTAGATACCTAGTATACGACAATGATTTAACAGCAGAAAGAGGTACAAAAGTGATGATAGAAAGAGTAAGCACACTGCTAGATGAGACCGAGAAGAATATGGTATACAGAAAAGAAAATCTTCAGAAGTTGGCAGAATTTATGAAATTCAAACCTATGATATCAAGTCTTATGTTTCTTTGGCATAGGGATGGAGCTAGGAGCCCGGATACAGGGTCGGCCGAACTCAGTATCTTTTGCTCAAACAATGTATTTGTGTTAAAAAATTCATTAAATATGTAGAATTATTAATTTTAGAACCCAGTTATTACCACTTGAAGTCGTCCTAAAATCCAGAACCCATAAAGTTGAAATCTTAGCTAAATTTGGCTTACTTGTGCCTAGAATGACATGAATTTGGGGTGTTAGGCCTGGTATGCACTGCCTGTTGGACTTGGTCAAAGTATTTGGATACATTGACACTTTCTTGATTCATACAGCTAAGAAGTTGTAGATATTTCGACAGGAAGAAACTCTGGACTGCTTAGTCTAGACTCATGAAAAGAATCACTTTTAGGTTACACTAACTATGCATAAGTCTAAAAACCATTCACCCTATGTATCAAGAAGATGCTAGTCAGATGTCACACACATTGGTTTTGAGCTTATTATTGTATCCTTGCACCTCCGGTCCAACACTTAGTACATATAGACATATCATATATGCAAAAACTTTGATAATTTAACAAGAGGTCACGGGTTCAAGTCGTGGAAACAACCTCTTGCAGAAATGCAGGGTAAGGCTGCGTACAATAGACCCTTGTGGTCCGGCCCTTCCCCATACCACGCGCATAGCGGGAGCTTAGTGCACCGGGCTGCTTTTTTTTTTTTTACCCTTTGATAATTTAACATCATAACACACTTGATGTCCAATCACCTGTACTTAGTTCATGGTAGCATATATTCAAACATCAGATTCATGGAAATTCTGATCAGAAACCATATCATCTTTAAGAAACATGTATACGATAAACTCAATTTTTACCACAAACCCACCCCTGCACTTTCTGGAGAAACATAAACTGACCATTCCAAACTTTTCTTGTACTTTCATAAAGTAGGATGTTGTAGCCACTCCAATTTATTCCTTAACTAGGCTGAGACGCAGCATCAAGCGATTGTTGCTCTAATCCTCTATATCAAAGGATTCTAATAATCTTTTAGCTGACACATACCTTGCTTTGACACACACTTAGAGAAAGCCTTGTCATACCAGGGGCGGAGCCAGGTGGGAGCAAGGGGTTCATCGGTAGAAAATTATGTTGTATATTCAAGGTTAATTATTTTTTATGTAGATAAAATAGATATTGTATCTGATAGAATATGTATATATTTAGAAAATAGTTATTTGTATTTATTAGATATTATTTGTTTCCTGATTATTCAGCCATGGTGGACGGCAACGCAAAGAAAAGGAAGAAGGAGGATGATGGGGAAGGTAACTGATTAAGGTTGCGGAAGCGAGAGAGAAAGAAACCTTAGTCTCGTGATACCATAAAAGAATGTAATTCCCTGCCTTTCATCCTGCCTTAGCTATCACCAATGTGAAAACTCTCATCCCCATCACATTGGACTTGGAATCAGGACAATACCATTCATGGGCGGCGTTATTCAAGGTTCAAACAAGGGTTCATGACATGCTTGAACATATCATCCCACCTACGGATGCAAAGGAGAAAGCTGTGTATGACAAGGCCAAAGCCGATGATCTCCCTCTCTGGAAACGGCTCGATGTGGCGGTCTTGCAGTGGATTTATGCCACGGTCTCATCCGACATCCTCACCTCCATTCTCATTGACGATGACTCGGCTGAACATGCTTGGCACAGTGTTGCAGATCTTTTTCATGATTATAAAAACTCAAGGGCACTGTATCTTAATAAGGAATTCACCAACACATCTCTTGCTGATTTTTTGACGACAAATGTGTATTGCAATCGTCTCAAAAGTCTTGCCGATCAACTAACCAATGTCGGGGCTCCCGTCAATGATCAAGGTATGGTTTTGAAAATGCTACAAGGATTGACAGAACAATATTCTAATTTTGTCACTGTGATGCAAAACAAGAAAAGCCTACCTAGTTTTTGTTGGAAATTTACTAATGTGGAATTAAGTTTATTCCATTATTTATGACTCGAACAATTGGGGCCCCGCACGTCGGAAACGTCGTTTCCACACACGTGCACTCGTAGTGCCAAGTATCGTAAATTTCGTTAGTGAAACAGATATTGGTACGTAAGTAAATGTTTGAGACATAGAATAATGGATGGTTATTGGCTAAATAACAAGTGTTCCACGTTGGTAAACGAAAGAAGGATTGTACAAAGTGTAAGATGGTGCGGCACCGGAAAGGGCGGCGGCACCACCCGGACGGAATTCCAAAAGTTTGACCGATTATGGAGAGGTTTTGGAGCATTAAAATGACAGTTTTTCCTCCATAAATCAGCCATTATTTGGCTGCATTAATTGGTGAATTAAAGGGCCATTACATGGCATTTAAATGGCCATTACTTGGCTGGTCATCATGGAGATTCGCCATTACTTGGAATTGAAGGGCCATTACATGGGCATATGAAGAGCCATCTGGCACACCTATAAATTGAGGCCTTTGGCTCAATTCTATAGACTTACACACAAGTTAACAACACCACAAAGAGATCAGATTTTCCTGATAGCAATCCTTCTCTTAGCAATCTTCTTTATTCGTGCTCTTCGTTGGGGTCATTTGTGTAGGCTTTGCACATTTGATAGTTTGTTATTTTATCTTGGGTGACTATTGCCCACACTTCCGTAAAGCCTATATACAGGTGTAATCTTGTGTTAAAGACAGAGAGCCATCTCTCGACTCAGCCTGTGGCTAGCTGCCTATTGCAGGAGTTCCTGACCTGAAAGGACACCAGCAAGCTGCTACTGAACTAATTGGTTGCTAAGTGTTTCAGGTGTGAACTTGAATCTCAAAGGACTCTAACCATTCGAATTCTCAGCGGTTCTACAAGCCACAAGTATAGCAGTTCATGTTCTTGTAGTTCTGAATACAAGATCCAGATTTGAAGTTCTAGTTCAAGATTAAAAGATTGACAACTTGTTGTAATCTTTGTTGTTTATGCTTTCGAAGCACTTGTAATAGTTATTCACTATTCCCGTACGGCTTTATCTCCAACAAGTTTAAGACAAGATTGTATTAGTGTTCGAAAGATGTCGATCAACAGTTATGTGACCAAATCTGGCTATGGTTGTGGTTTTCTGGTTGAAGACAGTTCCATTAACAGTTCTATTGACAGTAACACTGTTTCTGCCAACAAACAAGACAATGGTTCTGATGCTGAGGTTCAGAGCGCTTATGCTGATTACGCTGTTGACGGTCAAGGTGTTAATGGTGTCACCGCTCCCGATAGTGGTGGAAACAAGTGCCCACGAGAGGCTGAGGATGTCAACTGGGACAAGAGGAAAAGGCTGAAGATGTTGTTCTATCTTGTAGCAGAAGGCCTATATCTGTCCCAGACAAAGGATCCGAATTATGATAAAGAGGAAATGGACACTCAGTCTGACTGAAGTGGGTCCAGAATCCAAAAAGGTCTAAGTTAATTATCCTTCCTTATCTATAATGTGTTTAGATAATATCTGAATAAAAGTGTGTAAAGCAATGCTAGGAATATGAAAGTGTTTCCATTAAAAACTTATATTCCCTACACTCTAAAATCAGAAATTGAATCTCCCTCCTTCCCGGTTAAAGATTGGAGCTGGAAAACAAAACTTAAAAGATCCGTTCTTTTGGGTGTTTTTTTAGGTGTTATTATTAAAAGTGTGTAAAGTATGTTCGCACATACAAAAGAGAGATATCCACTGACTGTGCGAAAACTGTTACCACTCTTAAGCAAGCGCCAGAATTGTCTGGGCACCAATCTCAAGGGTCTTGATTAAAAGATAATGGCTTATCTAAAGACGTTGAACCTGTCACACTATCTGACAGAAGATCCTTCATTTGATAAGATGGTTTTGGACACTCAGTCGTACAAAGCCTACGGGCGATTGGAGTGGGCCAGAGTTTCCAGGTCTTAAATGATCTGAAGGCCAAAAGAAAGGCAGAAAAGGTTTTGGACACTCAGTCGTACAAAGCCTACGGGCGATTGGAGTGGGCTAGAGTTTCCATGTCTTAAATGATCTGATGGTCAAAAGAAAGGCAGAAAAGAAATTGGACACTCAGTCGTACAAAGCCTACGGGCGACTGGAGTGGGCCAGAGTTTTCAGGTCTTAAATGATCTGAAGGCCAAAAGAAAGGCAGAAAAGAAATTGGACACTCAGTCTGCAAAAGCAACTAGAGTGGGCCAGAGTATCCAGATCACATATGATCCGGTTACGCCCTAGCCACGGGCAAGATTTTTGTTCATGTGAAGCAACGCCACATCTAAAGTAGAAGGGGTTGGAGAGGTTGTCCTTAAAAAGGACTTCAGGGAATGGGATCACTCTAAAAGGAGGTGATACATGTCCCAAACTTGATTCCAGAGACGTTGTTGGTCAAACTGATTTGAGACTAGTCCAACAGGTCTGTAATAACTAAGAATGGTACAGTATGTCTGTAGCCGAATGAATGATATATTTGTAATTCGTGCATCTATGTCATCATAGATTAAGACACGTTAAATAGAAAGTCATTCAAAAGCTAACTAAGTTGAAAGTGTTGCTTTATGTCGACATAAACCCTCAAAATGAATGTGAGGTGGGCGAAGAGGCAAAATCACCTTTCCATTCCATCAAAGGAATAGTGAAAGAAGCACCGCTCCTCTAGAACTTAGTGACACCTACATGGGTGATTTGAATTTTGTACAAAATAGAGGGGGGAGACAAGTACTTTGTGACCTTCATTGATGATGGTACAACGTATTGCATCCTTTGTTTGTTGAAAAGCAAAGATGAAGTTGTTGAAGAAGATAAGCGCTACAAAGCAGAAGTTGCAAATCAACTAAGCCTACGGATTGAGGAATTCGTAGTGATAGAAGGGGAGAATGTGAAGCATCGTTTATCAAATGACTGCTCCTTACTCACCTCAGTCTAACGGTGTTAGCCAAGCGCAAAGTCGTACACCCAAAATATATGGGGCAAGGCGATCCTTACCGCTAATGTGATTCTCAACAGAACTCCGCATAAGGATAAGGATAACCCTCCATGTGAAACATGGAAAGGATCCTACCTACAAATGTTGTGATGTGGGGTGGCTTGGTAAAAGTTGGAATACTGAAACAGGTCAAGTTGGACCTAAGACTGTAGATTGCATATCCACTGGATCTGCAAATAACAGTAGTGTTTATCGCCTCTTAGTGTCAAAGAATGCTGAAATCTTTGAAGACATCTTTCCTTGAGAGGAAAAGAAATAATTTCTCAAGGTTAACAAGAACCCGCGAGTGCCTGATTATCCGGAACCAGACGTTCCAGATCTACAGGACTCAGAAGTTGCTGACTGTCCGGAACTTAATGTTCCAGATCTACAGAACTCAGGGATTCTAGATGTTGAACCGAGACGGAGCAAAGAGGGGACAAAGACTTGTTCCAGTCCTTCTAGCTTGTATGGTTGGAAATGAACCATGGACAATTAACAAAGAATTGTCATCTCTAGAAGCGTTGTTTTGGAAAGAAGTTACATATTCCATCGGATAGAACCATACTTGTGTAATGGTTGACCTTACTCCGGAAAAAGAACCTTTGGGTTGTAAAAGTGGACACTCAAATTGAGTACAAAGTAGATGGATCTACTGACGAGCATAAGGCCTCGGCTACTTGGACATGTTCTCCCCTGTGAATAGCTTAACATCCAGGGCCATTGCAATCTTGCGTGACATAGATGTTGAGACAACCTTCCTAACCGAAGAGTTGGAAGGGGAGGATCAGAGTTGGTTTGTTGGACTGTAGGGCTTCTTCCAGAACTTTCCTTTTGGTCCCTGAAATGTTTACATTTTGGTCCTGGAAGTTTCAGATGAAACAAAAATAATGAATCTGACAACAGAAACATTGACTCTGAAGTTAGAAAGCCAACAATTGGAAAGCCAATGGTTTGAAATTGGAAGACATATTGAATCAAAGTTTCGATATGAAAGATATGGGCATCACAGATGACATCTTAGGAATTGGGATTTCTAAGACATCTAACAGACTGGTCTAATTCCAAACTTATTTGTGTATGTGACAGTCTCGTTGAAGTCACCAATGGATACGAATCATAGAATTGATTGGAATCATGGTGCACCCGTATATCAGGAGCGATATGCGCAGGTCACATGTAGTTCAATGTATTTTACACACTACTACTGACCTGGTATCTGCTTACAAAGTAGATCAGTTGAACTAAGGTTCACTCGTGATTCTGGAAATGATCGATAGAAAGCGTTAAATCGGATATGACGATATCTGAAATATTCGCTTATCTACGGATTATGGTACTCTGGATGTCCACCGATTCTAGGAGAACACAGTGATGCAAACTGGACATCGGACTTGAAGAACACCAAAGCCACAAGTGGATGTGTATAATGTGCCTTTGAAAATCCTCTAAGCAAACTTGCATCGGTCGATTCATGATGGAATCAGAGTTTATCGCTTTGGACAAAGCATGAAAAGAAGTTGAGTAATTTCGCGACATCTTAGAGGATGTCCCTTATTGGAAGAAACTCGTGCCTTCGTCAGTTATACACTGTAACTAGCCAGTCGGCTTCAGGGAGGGCACAGATGACGGCGTCTGGACATATTAGTCAGAGACATAAGACCGTTGTCCAGTTGATCATCACGAGTGTCACTTTCTTGATTACTAATCAAAGGATATAGCGGACCCTTTAACTAAGGGACTACCCGAAGATCAAGAGTTCTGACTGTCTAGGGGATAGGCTTAAAACCCAAACAATACGAACCTTTACGGTGGTAACCCAACCATATTGACAGGAGATTCCAAAAATTTGGTTCAATAGAAAAACTAAGTTGTAAAAGGTTCAGTTGAGCGTTTCGATGGAAGCAAGAGTACTTTGGATTATGATTTCTGTAAAGAAACGTAAATCCAAAGTCGTTCCCGCGATAGGCGTTAAGTTCTACATGCATGGTGGGTAAAGGTTAAGTTTCAAAACCTTTTATGATCCTCAACAATTGAGGTTAAGGTTTGGAAAACTTTTAATGATTCCTAACGCTTGTGAAGCGGGGTATAGCGGGATATCTTGTAGGAGATCACATATTTAAGTGTGAGGACAGGCCGCCTCAAATGAACACACTTAAGAATCCAAGTGTGTCCACAGCCACAACAGACAGAATAATAAGAAGAAACGAATAAAGGGGAGGTATAATGTTGGTACCGTTGTCTTGGCTTACATTAAACACTAACAGTTCAAGACATCACGTTCACCGCGCAGTAAGTAAGTCCGATGGTATTCAACTAGGGAAGGTTCAAAGTTGAAGCTATCTCTCCTAATGCAATATCTTTTCGCTGAAAGATTGCTAAAAGTAGGCACATTGCGTGTGCGCCAAAATCTCTTTCAAGAGGGGATTGTTGGAAATTTACTAATGTGGAATTAAGTTTATCCCATTATTTATGACTCGAACAATTGGGGCCCAGCACGTTGGAAACGTCGTTTCCACACACATGCACTCGTAGTGCCAAGTATCGTAAATTTCGTTAGTGAAAGAGATATTGATACGTAAGTAAATGTTTGAGACATAGAATAGACAGTTATTGGCTAAATAACAAGTGTTCCACGTCGGTAAACGAAGGAAGGATTGTGCAAAGTGTAAGATAGTGTGGCACTGAAAAGGGCCGCGGCACCACCCGGACGGAATTCCAAAAGTTTGACTGATTATGGAGAGTTTTTGGAGCATTAAAATGACAGTTTTTCCTCCATAAATCAGCCATTATTTGGCTGCATTAATTGGTGAATTAAAGGGCCATTGCATGGCATTTAAATGGCCATTACTTGTGCCATTACTTGGCTGGTCATCATGGGGATTCAATGGCCATTACTTGGCATTGAAGGGCCATTACATGGGCATATGAAGAGTCATCTTGCACACCTATAAATTGAGGCCTTTGGCTCAATTCTATAGACTTACACACAAGTTAACAACACCACAAAGAGATCAGATTTTCCTGATAGCAATCCTTCTCTTAGCAATCTTCTTTATTCGTGTTCTTCGCTGCTGGGTCATTTGTGTAGGCTTTGCACATTTGATAGTTTGTTGTTTTATCTTGAGAGACTATTGCCCACACTTCTGTAAAGCCTATGTACGGGGTTAATCTTGTGTTAAAGACAGAGAGTCATCTCTCGACTCAGTCGGTGGTGTTGTGATTATCTAATTGGTTGCTAAGTATTTCAAGTGTGAACTTGAAACTGAAAGGACTCTAACCGTTCGAATTTTCAGCGGTTCTACAAGCCACAAGTGTAGTTGTTCATGTTCTTCTGAATACAAGGTCCAGATTTGAAGTTCTAGTTCAAGATTAAAATTGTTTATGCTTTCGAAGCACTTGTAATAGTTATTCACTATTCCCGTACGGCTTTATCTCCGACAGTTTTGCTACGGCCCGTTCCAAACTCGCCTTAGAGGAGACCACCATTTTGGAGCGAGCAAAACAAGAATCTGCCCTTGTTGCACATTCCCAGAATTCAGATGATGATATGAATCACCAAAATTCTTCTCAAGGTAATCATAATCATAATAATCGTCATAATAATAATAATTACCGTGGAAAAAATGGTAACAACAGAAAAAACAACAAGAATTCTGGTGGCTGGAACTCCGACAATGGGTGGCCGAAACTCCGACGGTGGCTCAAACGGTGGGTCCGGCAGTGGTGGTGGACGTGGACAACACCTGCAGCAGTGGCAGCCTGGGTCTTGGATGCAGTGGGCTCCGTGGACTTGCCCTCCTTCTCCATATCCTTCCTACAACAATTGGGCGAGGCCCACTTTCAGTCGTAAACCACAACAGCCTGGTATTCTTGGACCAAAGCCTCAGCAGGTAGCTTACAATGCAAATGCACCCAGCCCAATCGATATTGAAGCAGCTCTTCATACTTTGAGCCTTGCTCAACCTGATCCATTATGATACATGTACACCCGGGGCGACATCTCACACGACATCCACCGAAGGTCTAGCAAAAATCATGCTATAATTATTGAAAATGTTCATTCTATTCCTATTCGTGGTTTTGGTAGTGCTAATTTACCTCCTCCCTGCTAGAGATGGTATGTGGGTATAATTTTGAGGATTCGCACCGCACCCGCCTCAGTTGGACGGGTATGAGTATAACTTTGAGGAATAATAGGCGGATATGGGTATTGAAAATGTACCCGCCACGGGTAGGCGGGTAAGGGGTGGATTTGTAGTTATACCCGCTTCATACCCGCCTTCCCGCCCCGCATCCAACCGCCCGCCTACCTGCCCCATAAGCCAGTAATATTATTTCTCCAAAACTCAAACCCATCAACTAGCCCTTATTTCCCCCAAAACCCAAACCAATCCCTAACATAAAACCAGTGTATTCTCTCTATACCCTTTCCCCAAAAAGAAAGCACATAGCAGCTCGCCCTTTCCTCTTCTACACAAGCTTCCAAGCTTTGTCAACCATAGTCCGATGGTTTGTTCACTGTCGAAGCATTAAACATTTTCCCTTATGTTTTGTTCACTGTCGAAGCATGATAAACTAGTCAGATACCCTTAATGATATACTTTGGATTTTCATGTGTTTGTGTTGTCAATTTTGGAAATAGGGTTCTGAATTTTCTTGATTTTTTGAGGTTGTGAGCTTATGAAACCTGCAAATTACCAGCCAGGAACTAGATTGTGGGTTTGTTTTGTTCTTGAATTTATGAGTTATTCTCTGTTTTGAGTTTTGTTTTCTTGTTATTCTCTGCAAATTTCTGAGTTATTCTCTACAAATTGCTGAAAATGTGTTAGTGAAAGTAGTTTTTATTGTGTTTATGTCATTGATATGGCTGGTGGGTACTGGCGGGTATTGGCGGGGTGACAGATATCCACTTGGGTGGTGGAGCGGGTGTGGATTTAAGAATATGCCCGCCTAGGCGAGTATGGATGTTGAAATTGTACCCGCCACGGGTGGCGGGTATGTGGCGGGATAGCACTAATGAGATGTGATAGTCAGGGCGAGCTATATCTCATTACCAACACCACCACCACAAATAATCAAGTCATTTCTCCATCCACTTTTGCAGCTTTGTCTTCTTCTCTTTGGCATGACCGTTTAGGTCACCCGAGAGCACCTGTTTTAGACTCCCTTATGCGAAATAAATTGATTGAATGTACTAAAACTAGAGACTTGAGTTTTTGTCATTCTTGTCCGCTTGGTAAACATGTTAAATTGTCCTTTGTTGATTCTCATAATTCTACTTATATGCCCTTTGATATTTTGCATAGTGATTTGTGGACATCTCCCGTTTTGAGTTCCTTAAGTCACAAATATTATGTGATTTTTTTGGATGACTATTCGAAATTTTTGTAGACTTTTCCTATCTCAAAAAAATCTCAAGTCTACTCAACCTTTCTCAAACTTAGAGCCTACATCAAAACTCAATTTGAACGGGAATTAAAAAATATCTAATGTGACAACGGTAAAGAATATGATAATGATCCTTTTCTGAGTCTTTGTGAAGCTAATGGAATTTCTTTTCGTTTTTCTTGTCCTCACACTTCATCCCAAAATGGAAAAATCGATAGAAAAATCCGTTCCATTAATAATATCATTCGAACTTTATTAGTTGATGCTTCACTACCTCCGTCTTTTTGGCACCATGCATTGGAAATGGCAACGTATCTTCTAAACATTTTACCAAGTAAAACTCTCAATTATCAATCGCCACTACAAATTCTATACCAAAAAGACCCATTATACTCTCACTTACGAGTCTTTGGTTGCTTATGTTATCCTCTATTCCCTTCTATTATGATAAATAAGCTTCAACCTCGTTTCACACCTTGTGTCGTTTTGGGTTATCCTTCAAATCATCGTGGTTACAAATGCTATGACTTATCATCAAATAAAGTTATTGTTTGTCGCCATGTGTTCTTTGAGGAAAATGAATTTCCCTTCTCCAAGTTGCATACTCTTAATTCCTCAACCTATGATTTTCTTGACAATGGATTAACACCTTACGTGATAAACCATTTACAAAATCGGTCCACTCCTCATATTCAAGTGCATACCTAACCTTCTCCGGTCCCAGTCAGCTCGCCAGCCCAGCTCTCCTAATCACTCAACTCTCTCTTCTCCACAACCGGCCCAGTCAGCTTCCACACCCCCACAATCGGCCCAGTCAGCTTCCACACCCCCGCAATCGGTCCAGTCCACCTCTACCAACCCAGCACCATCATCTTCCACTTTGGGCCAGTTAGATCTCAGCCCACATTTAGACCAAACACAATATATCCTTCTTCCTCCCATTTTCCAGCCCACTCCGAGTTCAGAAAACAAACCCGTTACGAGGAGCCAACATGGCATTTTTAAACCAAATAAAAAATATCAACATGGCTTTCTTACTAATGTCACAAAGTCTCCTCTCTCTCGTAACCCAATGTCTGCACTCCACGACTCGAATTGGAAAATGGCTATGGATGATGAATATATTGCTCTCATTAAGAATAAGACGTGAGATTTAGTGCCCCGTCCAATGTGGATTTTCAGACATAAAGAAAAATATGACGGTTCTTTTAAAAGGCATAAAGCCCCACTTGTAGGTGATGGTGCAGGTCAACAAATTGGCGTGGATTGTGGAGAAACTTTTAGCCGGGTAGTTAAACCGGCGACTATTCGAGCAGTGCTCAGTCTCGCTCTCTCTAAGGCTTGGTACATTCATCAGTTGGATGTTAAAAATGCCTTTTTACATGGTGAACTAAAAGAAACAATGTACATGCATCAGTAGTCCTTGGCTTTAAGGATCCGGATCATCCTAATAATGTGTGTGTTCTGCGAAAATCCTTATATGGGCTCAAGCAAGCTCCTAGAGCCTGGAACAAACGATTTGCCGACTATGTTTCTTCTATTGGGTTCTCTCAGAGCAAGTATGACAACTCTCTCTTCATCTACCAGAAAGGTACGAAGATGGCTTACATTCTCCTTTATGTGGATGATATCATCCTCACGGCTTCTTCTGTTGCTCTTCGCAAGTCTATCATGTTACTTCTCAGCTCTGAATTTGCTATGAAAGACTTGGGCCCACTGAGTTATTTTTTGGGTATCGCAGTCACTCGACAGCCTGGTGGACTATTTTTATCTCAGAAAAAGTATGCAGAAGAAATTATTGAACGTGCTGACATGTCATCTTGTAAGCCTTGTCCAACTCCGGTTGATACTAAACAGAAACTTAGCGCTAAAACCAGCACTCCATATGAGGATCCCTCTCACTACCGCAACCTTGCAGGAGCTCTCCAATATCTCACTTTCACGAGACCAAACATCTCTTATACCGTACAACAAATCTGTTTATTTATGCATAATCCGATAGATGATCATATGCATGCTCTCAGGCGCATCTTGCGCTACGTTTAGAGTACACTTCATTATGGATTGCATCTTTATCCTTCCTCGACTGCTTCTCTGATTTCTTATACAGATGCAAATTGGGGTGGGTGCCCAGATACCAGGAAATCTACTTCTGGTTATTGTGTGTTTCTTGGCGACAACTTGCTCTCCTGGTCTTCTAAACGCCAACCCACACTATCTCGCTCCACTGCTGAGGCCGAATACCGAGGTATTGCCAATGTGGTTTCTGAGTCATGTTGGTTACGCAATCTTCTTCTGGAGTTACAATGTCCTATCCATAAAGCTACATTGGTCTACTGTGATAATATTAGTGTGATATATCTTGCCGGAAATCCAGTTCAACATCAACGCACTAAACACATCGAGATGAATATTCACTTTGTTCGCGAGAAAGTTGCCCGTGGACAAGTACGCGTCCTATATGTCCCCTCGTGTTATCAGATTGCCGATATTTTCACAAAAGGTCTTCCTTTGGTGTTATTTCAAGATTTCTAGGACAATCTCAGCATATGACAACCTCCCGCTTCAACTGTGGGGGAGTGATAGAACATGTATATATTTAGAAAATAGTTATTTGTATTTTTAGATATTATTTGTTTCCTGATTATTAGCCTAATATCACGATTGTACAGTTGGTAATTCATGTATATTATGGACCTTTGTCAATCAATGAAAGGCAGGGAATTACATTCTTTTAGTATCCCTTGACTTATTCGTGTGTTTACTTTTACATATTTTAAATCCCTTAATGAAAATTCTAGCTCGCCACTGCCATACCACAATTATACAAAACCCCTAAACAAATTACCAAATTGACTAGAATTCCAAGGCCAACCCCTTCAATTAATCATCAAATTTTCCAAGTGAACAAAATAAGGAACATTAGAAATCAAGATTCAAAAAAAAAAAGTGGGAGGGGAAAGTACCTAGTGGAAGCAGCACAGTGTAGCGTTTAGCTTCGTTGTAGTGAGGCCCCAGAAAGGAAGGAGTGTTAGTTAAAGCTTTAAATTATGGTTGCTTTTGCTTCCACAACTAACAAAATAGAAGAGAAAATGAGAATTATTTTCCATATTTGGCGTGTGTGTATGTGTACGTGTATGTGCATGTGCATATGCATGTGAATGTGCATGTGCACGTTGCTTTATATGTTTATTTTTTCTTTTTTTTTTTGTCTGTGATTCAGCAATCCCAAAGTTTCTTTTTAATCCGATCAAATAAGGAAAAAATCTTTTTTTTTTCATACTCTTTCATAACATAAATATTGTTAAGAACTCTCCGGCATGAAAACAAAAAAATTTGTGACGCTGAACTGAACTCCCGATAGATAAGTCATGTGCATTGTGTATGTGTGTGCATGTGCATTGTGTATGTGTATGTGTATGTGTGAGGCAAAATGGATCTGGACTATTTTTGGTGGAAGAGAACGCCTTAAACGTCATAGACTAGTCTTATCTCTTATGGTGTCAGATTGCTCTCCTTTTTTAAAGTTTCCTAGTACCATATTAGTAATTCTCACGACTGTGAAAGCAGATACTAATAGTAGGTTATCTTACCTCACATTTTTAGTTTGCGATTTTTCATCGGACTGTTAATGTCAGATGCTTTGTATGTCGGAATGTCTTTTTTTAAGTTGAAATTTTGAAAGTTAAACTTTTAAACTTTGATCGTAAATTTGGATAAAGAAATTTTAAATTTTTTGAATAAAATTTATATATTTAAAAATTATGTAAAAAATATTATAAATCACAATAATTCACAACTTAAAATATTTTAAAAATAGATTAAAAAAAATTCAGATCAAAGTAAACTTGGTTGACTCTCAAAATTATAAATTGTGCCATATAAATTGGATCAAAGAGAATAATATATTATTTTTCCTTTTGTTATAATTGTTTATGCTCGAATCTCACTAATTCGATTAATTTAAATTTGCACTACACGAAGTCCAAAATAGTAAACTCTGTTTGCTAAGAATTTTTGCATTCTTGTGAATAGAATTTGAGGCCCCTAAGAGATCTATAATGTATTATTCATATTATTTGTGTGAAAATAATATTTTTGGCATCCAATGTTTTCACTTTTTATATACACTTTTGGAGTATCATTTAATTGTGTTTAAATGATATATCTTCACTTTGACTTAATTCTTATTATTAAATTATTTGATTTAATATAAACACTAATTGCGTATACGTCTTAAATCTTCTTTTTCTCATAGTTTCTGTTCAATTAAAATATTTGATAAAGATCTAAAGTGTTCATTTTTTATAAATTAAAAAAACTAAATCTGCTCAAGAGTATATGATTTTTGTCAATTTCACAAGAGTAACTTTTAATCCATTTTTCCTCTTCCTTTTTTTTATTTAAAAAATCGAAGTGTCCCATTTATTTCCTATTATTATTATTACCACTATTTGACTTTTCAAGCAGTTTTCTCTTGAATTATAATAATTTTCAAACATGGATATTGCGGACTCCGCCACCACCTCCTCCGCCGCCGATGACGTCATATATCCGGTATGCTTACATGCATTTTCCGCTCATCGTTGACGATTATTTGTATCTATATATAATCCGATTCCTTTTCCTTTTTATAGATTATTCATTGTACAATGCTTTGATCAGTTGTATTTAAAGAAAAAAATTGGATTTGTTTCTCCTTTTTGTTAATTTTGAGCAATTGATCACGATTTCGTCATTTCCCCCTTTTTGGTTCTATTAAAAGTTTTTACATGACTATGTCTATTTCAATTTGTTCGTCTTACTTTCCTTTTTGGCATATTACATAAATAACCCTCAAACTTGGCTTCAGCGGGCAAGTATGACCTCTAATTTTGGTTGTGCACAATTAGACAACTCAAATTGTATAAAGTTGAACACGTAAATACAAATGCTGACATGTCACTGATGTGACACATAAATTTTTAAAGGTGTCTAAATGGTCAGTTTGTAAGTTGTAGTGTTCAATGGACAAAGTGGAGATAAGTTGAGTGCTTACTTGTACATACCTAAAGTTGGAGGATATACTTGCCAGCCGATGCCAAGTTTGAGAGTCTATTTTTTAGTCTTTTTCAAAAAGAATATCTCTTTCCTAATTTGGCAACTCTTTAATTCCAATATTCTACGTGACATGTTTAAGACTAGAAGATTAAAGGGCATTTTGGTACATTATACATATATATTTAGTTTAAGAACATAAGATTCAAAAGTTTTTTTTTTACT
Organism: Anisodus acutangulus; assembly: GCA_029783415.1. Taxonomy (NCBI): domain Eukaryota; kingdom Viridiplantae; phylum Streptophyta; class Magnoliopsida; order Solanales; family Solanaceae; genus Anisodus; species Anisodus acutangulus. Next base: position 56,903,288 of record CM056492.1, on the reverse strand, counting down.
TTCTTAAATTTCGTGCCCAGTCAAACTAAGACGACCAAATTGAAAAGGAGGGAGTATTTTACTAAGGTTTACATCCTCTTTGGGCAAAATGGGAAGAAATCACATAGTTTTTTTGCCTCTATTGATTCCATTGTCGACTTTTATCATTTGAAGTATTGCTTTTGAAATGCCATACCTATGGTTGGTAGAGGTAACTTACGATTTGAGCAGGTCTCAGTCGTTAATTCAGAAGCATTTAAGTTTCTCTCGAAGTTGATTTCACTAATTTTCTATCCTTTTTTTTTGCAATTGTATTTGGTGTATGCTTACATGCATTTTTTCGCTAATCGTTGGCGATCATTTTTGTCTATATAGGATAATTTGTTATTTTTTAGTAATTGATCAAGATTTCGTCTTTTTTTTCTTTGGTATGTGTGCCTGCATTTGAGTATAAGAGGTTGGAATTTCATAGCAAGGGATTCCTTTTTTCCCTTTTTGTTTCCCTTATTCCTTCTTTTTTTTCTTGGTTCTGATTAAAATTTGACACCACTTGTCTGTTTTTTTTTTTTAATAACCTTGTGTTTGGCTAGCTTGTAAGCACCTCAACTATTTCACTGAAGTTTGCATCCAATCAGTACCCTTAAAATCTGTCTACCATGACTTAGGCAAATGGAAGGAAATCACATAGCCTTTTTGCCTCTGTTCACACCATTTGTCTACTTTATCGTTGAAGTATTGGTTTTGAAATTCCCTACCTATGGTTGGAGGTAACTTACCATTTAAGCAGGTCTCACTCGTTATCTCAGAAGCATTTAAGCTTCTCTCAAAGTTGATTTCACTAATTTTCTATCTTGATTTTGTCAGTTGTATCTAGTGTATATTTACGTGCATTTTCCGCTCATCGTTGCCAATCATTTTGTCTATATACCCTGATTCTGTTTCCTTCTTATAAGTTATTATACAATTCTTGATCAGTGGATTTTCTGTTTTTTTTTTCCAGTAATTGATCAAGATTTCGTCTTTTTTTTGTTGGTATGTGTGCCTGCGTTTGATTTGAGTATACGAGGTTGGATTTCATAGCAGGGATTCCTTTTTTCCTTTTCTGTTTCCTTTCTTCCTTCATTCTTTTTGGTTCTGATAAAAGTTTTACACCACTTGTCTACTTTCTTTTGAATAACCTTGTGTTTGGCTAGCTTGCCAGCACCTCAACTATTTCACTGAATTTTGCATCCTATTGATACCCGTAAATCTCTTCACTTAGGCAAATGGGAGGAAATCACTTAGCATTTTACCTCTGTTGATACCATTTGTCTACTTTTATCATTGAACTATTGCTTTTGAAATGTCCTACCTATGGTTGGAGGTAGATCTAACTTACCATTTGAGCAGGTCTCACTTGTAAAGTCAGAAGCATTTAAGCTTCTCTAAAAGTTGATTTCACTAATTTTCTATCTTGTTTTTCTCAGTTGTATCTGGTGTATACTTACATGCATTTTCCGCTCATCGTTGCCGATCATTTTTGTCTATATACCCCGATTTTGTTTCCTTCTTATAAGTTATTATACAATGCTTGATCAATGGATTTTCTGATACTTCGTAGTAATTGATCAGGATTTCATCTTTGTTTTGGGTATGTGTGCCTGTGTTTGAGTATAAGAGGTTGGAATTATATAGCGGGGATTCTTCTTTTTCCTTTTTGTTTCCTTTCTTCCTTCGTTTGTTTTCTTTTTTGGTTCTGATAAAAGTTTTACACCACTTGTCTACTTTTTTTTAATAGCCTTGTGTTTGGCTAGCTTGCCAGCACCTCAACTATTTCACTGAATTTTGCATCCTATTAGTACCCCTAAATCTGTCTACCATGACTTAGGCAAATGGGAGGAAATCACATAGTATTTTTGCCTTTGTTGACTCCATTCGTGACTTCGTGTACTTTAACCATTGACGTATTGCTTTTGAAATGCCCTAGCTATAGTTGGTAGCAGTGACTTACCATTTCAGCAAGTCTCACTCTTTAACTCAGAAGCATTTAAGCTTCTCTTAAAGTTGATTTCACTATTTTTCTATCTTTTTTTCTCTCTAAAGTTGGAAATTTAGACATTCTTGAATCAATACTGAACAACTTAGTTACTTAATCGCATGCTATTGTAGGAGGAGCATAATGTGACATCTGTAAGTGATGTTCATGAGACGACGTGTTGGGGCTGTGGGCTCCGTGTACTTGTTTCACCGCATGTACCAGCTTTCAAATGTTTCTGGTGCGGAGCTATAACCAACCAGAACGTATTTAAAAACGAGAACCAGAACTTCAGGTGGAGACGATTGCGAGACCGGTGCTTTGTCAGCATCCTCATTGTCTTCATGCTATTGATAGTATGTAAGTGATCAAACATCCATCATCTCCCCTGCATTCCTGATCTGCAGGATTATTTGATTCTTTTCATGACTAACTTCTAGTTCTGTTTGGTTATTGCATTCTCTATCTGCTTTATCTTTATATAAGGCTTGCACCATTTGAATGATTTTCATGTCAGAGTTTTAAATGCCGGCAGAAGTCAATGTGAACATCTCTCTGTTTGTGTGTGTGTTGTGTGTTTCATGTAATCCCCCCGGTTCTGTCAATTAAAGACATTTTTCTACCTTTTCTTGTTCCTAACCACTGAAAATAAAACAGCATGGAGCACAATCGAGAAGTTTATCCATGCTGGAACTCACCGAGACTGCAGTATCAATGAAATTTGTGGAATTTAAAGTTAGGCTTGGTCACCTATGATTGATGCGGATCAATTATAGAGAATGGGCTGTATTCATGCATCCTGCATCCGCTCAGTTTCTATTCTCTTAATCTCTTATTTAGATGTGCAAATAGTTTGTGGTCGTACTGCTAATTTACCTTTTTATTGTTTCAATTCATTAGATGCAACAAATCCTTGCTGATTGCAGCATAGAATGCAGCAAATTCCACAATATACATTTTGGTTTCTCTTACTCTTTTCTGTCTAGTATATTTTCTTGTATGTCATTGCGTTGATTGTAGGGGTATTTCCTTGCAGCTTTATCTCAACTTGTCGCTGGATATAAGACTTTATATACATTCAGCTTTGATAGCTTTTTGGTGTTTCAGGTGGCGGCATGTGGGCCATTTATCCAGCAGTAGTTTCTGCCGGTTACATCTATGGTGGTGTTATCATTTTGATTGCTATAATATTGTCCATATCTACCCTGTCTACATTTAGCCTTTCTGCATTTCGATCTGCTGGTGCTCCGCCAAACATACTGTGGGGTAGCTATCCTGCCGTAACAAAAGGAGCGCTTGAGAATTATAGATTTTGTGAATATTGTTCAAAGCCAAAGTCACCTAGGGCACATCATTGCCGTTCTTGTGGGATGTGTGTATTGGACATGGATCATCATTGTCCATTTGTAAGTTCTCTTTATTGTTTTACACTTTGGAAAACCTGTTTATTCTCTAGAATGTTATGTCTATAAATTGTGTGTCTAGAAAACAGATGACGACAAGGTAGTTGAGAAATGTAAGAAGCTTATAGACAAGGATAACCATGTCTCTGGGAGTTTAAGCCTAGAATTCAGGTGGATCCATATGTTGTAGAAATATCAGGCAGGTGATATCCATCCACTTGATGATTTATTTTATTAGTTTATAAATCGCTTATGGATAGTGGTGAACAGTTATATTATACTCCTCCCATCCCAATTTATATGATGTAGTTTGACTGGGCACGGTGTTTAAGAAATAATTGAAGACTTTTGAATCTTGTGGTGTAAAACTAGTGAAAGATATTTGTGTGGTTATAGATCATCTCGTTAAGCGTAAAAGTTAAAGTTAAAAGTTAAATTGTTGTCAAATAAGGAAACGTGTCATTCTTATTGGGACTGACTGAAAAGGAAAGTGTCATATAAATTGGGATGGAGGGAGTAGGTCCTTTGCATGATTACGTATTTGTTGTTTCTTCTTCACTTCGGAAAGAAACCTCCTAAGGCAGATCTTTGATTCCCATGGGCGTTGATAAGATGCATGATCCTATTTTAAACCACCTGGTCAAATGCAAATATCATATTTATACCTCAGTATCAAATTTTAGCTTTGACTTTTCAGATCTATTGCATTTAAACTCAACCTAAACTTCTACAGTCCTCTGCCAAAGAAGAGAAAAAAAGAAAAGAAAGAGTAAAATAGAGAGAGAGCTAATTTTTGAAAGAGCTAACTAGGATTGTCATGCAGTTGTTGAGAGAAAATGGAAGATCCTTTACAACTAGAAATTGAATTAAATCTACCTATCATGTTTGACGTCAATAGGTATAATATCCTAACAGAGCGAAAAGGGGTGAAATGACTCAAATTTTATACTTCATTATTTTTAAGGTATCATGCCAGCTATGTTATTTTTTATTTTCTTATTTTTAAGTCAAATTCCGGATCTGGGAGCTCCGTTGGTCGCACTACCACAATCTGATTGTCAGAAGGTTGTTGGTCTTAGTGGTATATTCTATCATATTCAATTACAAGAAACTTGCATCTTTTTGCTGTTACATTTTATGCTTTATCAACTGAAAATAGTACTAGCTATTGTTGTTGAAAGAATAGAGGGCGGTAAAACCACATCAAATAGAAAAAAGAAGAACCTAATTACAAGGAGCGAAATGAAAATCGAGAAAGAAGCACCATAGAGTAAAAGATACTCATGAGTTAATATCAGTGTTTTCAAAAGTGAAAAAAGAGCGACAAGGTTGGAAAACGGTAAGTGAAGCTCAGAATTGACAGAAAATCTAAAATACATATGTAAATGAATTTAGTGCTAAAATAATCAATCAATTAAAATATCTAATTTCAACATCCAATATTCAGATAATGTCGATATTAATTCAACTCTTCAAAGTTGATTTTCAAAGAATCAAATATTTCTCACTGGGATAACTTTGCACGTCATTGTTTGAAGTGCACACTTATCTGAATCGCACGGCTTCATCCATAAAATGATGACTCCTCACTTCACATCGCTTCATCCATTTGAGCTATGAAGCGATAGCTTTTAATAACACTGGCTAATAGTTAGGAACATGCACAATGGGGAGGGTGAAGAGAAAACAAGCTCCTTTGAGAATATGGAAAGAAAATCAAGAGAGAGAAAGGTATGGTGTGAAAAAAACCAAACGAAACAAAGCCAGGTGCATATATTTTTATTTCACTTGCTTCATAGGTAGCATGCTCATCAATGAACAATGTCCAGAACTACTCAATTTTTATGAATTGATGCAGTGGTGTTTTTTGCGCTCCATTTCTTTGAAGAGAGACTATTTTTCTTGTATGATGATAAGTATACTTATTCACAAATATAGCAAGGAGGTGCGGTAATGCTTTACAAGATTACAATTATAAGGGACTTAAAAAATGCTATGAGACCCACTAAATCATTGTCTTGTACTCTTTTCTGTACCATCTTGGTACCTTTTTAATAAAAACCTTTACCTATCAAAAAAAGAGACCCACTAAATCATTTACTCCAATTACGGTGTAGTAAGCGGTGACCCATTATTTCTTCCTCTTTCTCACACATAAAGCAACAAACATAATGATTCCCGCTTCTCTGAATTCTGTCCGGTGTTATTATGGCTTGATGAACCACTGTCCAGGCAGAAGAAACCTTTTAGGGGCCTTTGTCTTCCATCTATCTTTCCTTGGAAATGCCGAAATAGAACTAACATACTGTTGTTTTGCTGTAACGGAAAATAGTAACACTTAACCTCAAAATTTGCTCTCTGACTTCCACCATACTTCATCTGGCTGCACATTCATCTCCCAAATCTGTGTAATTCCTGTGTGATTGACATGAACAATATGGCACAATAATCATATTATATTCTCATGATAACAGCTGCTTCTTTTATTTACCAGATTGGAAACTGTGTTGGTGCAGCAAACCATCGTCATTTCGTCATTTTCCTCATTTCAGCAATCATCAGCATGAGTTGCGCATCCGTCATGTCTGCCTATGCGGTTTATCATATTTGGCCACCATTAAGCAACTGGCAAATTCAAGTTCTGAATGGGGTTGTCAATCAAAAGCTGCTTATGAGAATGTTAAAAGAATTTTTTCTTGCATTTATGAGTTCTATGTTGTTTTTACCAGCGAGAGGACTTGTTCTTATTTACCTGTTTATTGCTAGTGTCTCTATTGAGATAGGTTTAAGCGTTCTTTTATGGCAGCAACTCTGTTTCATATATGAAGGCAAGACATACTTGAGCCATATAAGTGCATCAGGGGGTGAAAGTACTGCAGTAAAGGATTGCCAAAATTTCATCCGATTCTTTGGCTTCCCTTATCCCACAACAAGATATTTGCCAAGCTTCTTCAGTTCTAAGAAGAGACACAAAAAATGAAGCTTGAAAGAGGTGAATCAATTTCTCCTCCTTTCCTATCCATGCATCAACATAGTGGAAAAAATAAGTATGTCTCTTTATTCATTTTCTTTGAGCCATTAGCGTGCATCAACTTTTGAATTCTCCCAAATACTGCTTTTGTGATGGTATCTAGTTGGAAACATTTTATAAGCTGAAATTTTTCTTAAATCACGTGTTTATGTATATCATTGCCTCATAGACCAGATTACCTCAGGGTCCTGTGTTGGCACTGCCCTCAGAATGAAACACTCCCCCCTTGGGCTTTTTTTGGCAGCCTCCAATATTCGACAACAGTTGTGTTTCATTTTTTCACTAAAATGTCTGTCAGTTATTTGGGTGGATTAGGAAGGATCTAATTTGTCTTGGAACCTGGGGCCTCTCAACCTATCAATGTGTTAAATTTATTCTCTTAATTCTCTTTTTTTGATCTTTTCGTGTGTCTTATGATAATAAAAGTGTACTCATTGTTTGCACAATTTTACCAAGGCACAGAGTGAGAAAGTATCTCCTTGCCGAAATGCAAGGTAAGGCTGCGTACATAAGACCCAATGTGGTCCGGCCCTTCCCTAGACTCCGCGCATAGCGGGAGCTTAGTGCACCTGGCTGCCCACAGAGAGAGAAAAGACTTCCCGGTCCATGAATTTGGGGGCATCATTGGTAGTTTCTGTATTTCATTTTGTCTTAGGATTCTGATTGTGGTATCCGTTGATGCTATGCAGGGTTTTTTTCCGCGAGGAAAGGTGGACATATGATGTATACAGATAGATCCCTTCAAACATTAATTCTGTAGGAAGACTGAAAGAATTTCTTTAAATACAGGTGAAATAGGTTAGACAGTTGAAGCCTGCCTAATACCCCCACCCCCCAGTTCAATGGAGGACAAGACCCTTGCTATATCTGCTGCAAGGAAGTTTAAGGATTGGATTGGGGGTAGGCATGTCAAACTTTTTCTGTAATATTGGTGCATATAATCTTGCTTTATCTTTGACCTTGAATCTTTTGTTTTTCTGGTTTTGTTTAAATTGTAATTCATGAGGATAAATCCTCACCCTTTTTTTTCTGGATTAATTTAATTTTTAACAGTTGACCTTTATATCTTGATTGAGTCAAATCCACATTAATGCCGGAATTTGATGAATATGGTCCAAGTATTTGAAATTATAGAATCAGCAAATCAGATTTTAAGTGGATAGATTATTTTCCCATAAATTCGAAAAACAGGTTTGATTTTTATATAATGAGTATAATCTTACATAATCAATTTATTTAATTAGAAAAGTTATTGGTTCGTGCTTACTATAGACTGTTAACTACATGGAAAAAAGAAAAAAATTATTTAAAAGAGAAACAACTATCGTGTGAATGAAACCTATTAAAGTATGAAAGTGTTGCAACTGGTTAAATTTATTACTTATGGAAACAATTTCCAAGTTTGTGTACTGGTCTTATAAAATTTTACTGAAAGTTAAATGGGAACTAAAAAAAATTGAGAAATAATTTCCAAGTTTGTGGATGCATGAAGCAAATATTCTGCTCTAACTTTTTCCTCTCTGCCATCAAGGAAATGATTCCTACGAATAATTATAACAATTTAAATAAAAGAAAATGGTCCTAAAAAATATTTTATGCTTTATTTATCAATCTAGTGTGAGAAGGGTACATAAATAAATTTTTAGTAATGTGTCATAAATTTATTTTTCGTGTTCGATTATAACTGGTCTCTGTCATAAAATTATTTTTTGTCGTTCGATTATAACTGGTCATGAGAAATCAGTTATTCTATTTCTAATATCAACTGACTTAGTTTAAAAATAAGTTACATTAATCATTCGGATACTGATTGAGTAGTTTATAAGGGGATTCACAATATTTTTTCCCCTTAATAGGGTTTGCATTTTCAATTTTAAAATTAACATTGAAAATGAATTATTCAATCAACGAAGCAATTACACTACAAGCTCAAACTAACAGGCTAACAATGCTAAATATATAAATTTCTTATATTACTATTTTTATGTTCGTTTTCACTTCATTAAGTACGTCTAAATAAATTTAATGTACAAAAGTAAGAGTATTCACGATTTGATTTGATTTTTATCTTAACAAAACCGGATCAATTATGCAATTATTTACTTCATAATTCGAACACACGATCTTATATCCATATGTATTTTTCAAAAGTACATAACCTTAGGGGTCGATTGGTAGTTGGTTTAGAGGTGAGTTATGCAATTATCAAATTCTGTATAAGTAATACCATGTTTGATAGCTGGTTAGGAGGTAAGTCACTAAATAAGCTCAATATATAGAATAATACAAAACTAAAAAATATAATTTTACATTTCAACCCGTCAAGCTCTTCATTTTTCACCTAAAAAATAGAAAGTAAACCCAATTCCATTTCTCCTCTCTTTCATTGCACTGAAAAATATATCGCTGTAGAATCATCGACCTATCTGCTCTCTATCCCTCTCTCTCTATCATATATTGAAAGATTTAGCCACGGTAGTTGGCACATAAAAATACAATTCCGAGAAACGATGCTCCACCTTCATAGGAATGACCGGTTAAAATTTGAAGAGCGACTCCATTTCCTTTGTGTTGTAATCTATGAGTCCACTGAATACGGTAGAGAATCAGGTTTGCTGCTGTTCTGTAGAGTAAAAACCGAAGGTAAATAACATAAGATATTTACGTGAAAAACTTCTTGCTCAAGGGATTAAAAATCATGATCTATCGGTATAGGATTTTTCAAACTCCACTGTAACTGAGCAATGTTTAGATTACAAACTATTGCAACATAAGAATTAAACTCTTAATCTCTCACCCCTTACAATAACTATATTGCAAAGACACACCTTGACTAACTCTAACCAAGAGAACCCGTTAACCTCTAACTCTATTGCGAGAACTTTACAATAAATCTATTGTACAAGCACAGCTTGACCGCCTCTAGTCAAGTTTACAACTCAAGGTTTTAGGACCAAATTACCTATAAAACAGCTTCATACAAGAAGAGTAAGTTTACAATGATAAGGAGCAAAAGTCAAAGACTCAACAAACCTAAGGACTTAACACATCTTCAGTGATAGAGAATTGGTCCTTGTTTGTTGAAGCTTCACACTTGATAAATGTGCTCGAGGGATGGGGACTTGCACCCTAAGATATATATAAGCTTTTTTTGGTTTTTGCAAGCTTCGCTTTGTCACTCCTTGATATGTTGTATATAAAGGATGAGTGAAAGAAGTGACAAAATCTTAATTCTTGGACCAATGAACATCCCGCAGCAGCTCTGCAGCAATGCTGCTACACTGTCACAATGTCAGCGACTTTACAGCTATAGAGTTGACATGCAAGATCAAAACTGGTCCGTTGAAGAATAAAATTGGATCCTTTAAACAAGTTTGTCAATTCATCAAAACAATAAAACAAAACATAGCATGCATATATACATAGCATGCATTATCACTTTCCAAATAGTCTTCCACATAAATGATTGGCTCAATGTTGTTATAGAATGTTGGTATAATATTCTAACGTTAAGCATTTGTAGTTGGAAAAGGTCTTAAATACATATAAATAACACATCTAAAAAGTTCTCGAATACATATCACAAAGACAAAATCTATCTAAATTAAAGAAAGTAGAAAAAGAAGAAAAGAAAGAACCGATAACATTGAATTGCAATTTACAAAAGAAATCGATTTTTTAAGAGAACGGAGGAGAAGATATCTTTAAGAGTTGATAGAGGATGTATTTGAATATAAGAGGATTAGTTACAAAATGTTTGAGGTGTAATTATCTATGAGTTAATGAGGTAATGTTTATTTATTAGAAGAATAAGAAGCGATTAAAATGTTTGTGTAGGAATACACATGTGGAAGACTGAAGAAAAGCCGAATTGGCTTTTAAAGCAAACCAAGTTAATTATGCATAAAAAATCCAAAAAAAGATAAATAGGAATGGTGGCCGTAGAAAGGTACCACATCACCTTGTCTATGTCTAGCTTTATATTATATATAAATTGTATAGTTTCATACGTTATGTTAACATAACAATACTCCGTTGATCAAATGATTCGAAAAGTACGGATAAAAATAACTTGCATTATTATCTATTGAATAACTCTTAACTCCTTACATTATTATTCACATAATAATCTAATTATTAAGATTTGTTATATAAAAAATTGTATACTTATATTATACGATTTCTTCCTATTATCCAAGATTATATTGGTGATAAATAGTAGGTATTGATCAAGGCGTGCTCAGGTTAACCCAACATATCAATAAAAAAATTTATAACTAGTCTGTCACTGATATTTATGGAAAAAGCATTGCATATTCTATATCCACTCAAACCAAATTATTAGTACTACTTTATCTCCAGCCTTCAAGGTATGAATGATTTAGTTGTCAATCAATTAATTAATTATAGCTTGGACCCCAAAAAACTACTAATTAATTATGGGTCATTCGCACAAATGTCCCTATTTCAGGGTGGTGTTTAATTTTTGCCCTCAAATATATGTTCTTTAAGTTTTGCCCTTCAGTATTTTTGGCGCCACATAATTTAAATTTTACAAGACATATTTTAAGTTTAACTTCAAACATATATAACGTAACATCCATTTTTTGCACGGATTTCCCTTCAAAGGCATTGATCTTTAATTTATAACCCTCAAATTTAAAATTTTTAATTTGTTTTTCCTTGTTTAAAAATATCTCGAGGTTCCGGATTTGAATCAGTCAAAAATTTAAAAAAATCGCAAGGTAGAGTGTGGATTCACAAGGCAGAGCTTGCCTGCAAATTCTACATTATCATGCATAATTTGTCTTATGACTGAAGGCAAACTATGCCTTAAGGTAGAATTTGAAATCATGTCTTGAGAATTCAAACTATGCCTTGTAATTTTCTTTTTAATTTTTGACTGAGCGGGAGTTCGAACCCGAAATCCAAGAATTTTTAGAAGAAAGGGCAAAAATTAAGAATTTTCAATTTGACGGGCAAAAATTGAATACCACCCCGAAATAAGGATATACATAAATTATGTCGGACAAGACAACTTTTAACACTCAAATAATCTGAAAAATACTATAAATTTTATGCATCATAACTTAATTCCTATAGAATTTATGTTGAGCAAGACAAAAATTCAATTTCTAAAAATAAAAATATCGCATAAATTACACCTTACGAAGCAGATCTAGTTTGTTTTTATATTAAATAAATAGCAAGTGCAAAAACTAGATGGTAAAAATTAAAGACCAGAAGCACGTTTGAAGAAAATCCGTGCAAAAATACTTAAATTAAAGAGAAGTGATCAGTTCGGGTCGGACCAGATATACAAATATTAGTCGGTCCTCTTCTCAACCCGTTTACATAAAATCCAATTAGGGCGTTTTTTTTTTCTTATCAAAGGCTTTGTAAACAGCAATACACGATTTTTTCTGTGAGGCATTTCATCAAACACCATGGAGACAGGGTCAGTAATTCAAGCAAACAGAAGGCGACTACCTATGGAAGAAGACAGATTAGTCTTCGAGACATCAAAAGGTGTTGAACCAATCACAAGTTTCGCTGAGATGGGTATTAAAGATGACTTACTTAGAGGGATTTATCAATACGGGTTTGAAAAACCATCGGCTATTCAACAACGGGCCGTATTGCCTATTATATCGGGCCGTGATGTAATTGCTCAAGCTCAATCCGGTACCGGAAAAACCTCCATGATTGCCCTTACCGTTTGCCAAGTTGTCGATACCAAAAATTCTGAGTATGTATTCTCTACTTCCTTTATTTTTTGAAATTAGGGTTAGGTTTTTGGATTTTTTGGGGAAAAATTAAATATTTACTCCAGGTATCCCATGTTTTGAGTTTGTTTATCGTTTAGCCGATATTTGTGTATAAACACCTTTTATTAGCACTATTATACAAGGTTGATATATGTATAATGCTTTTCCCCTGGTATAATGTTGTATAATACTTGTATATCGGGCTGCTGGGCGTAATATTTGTTGTTGGGCTGTATATTGTTGATTCCAAAAATTCTGAGTATGTATTGGCATTCCCTTTATTTTTGTTCTTTAGGGCTATGTTTTTTTTTGGTAGGGATAATAGCATTTTTGGTCCCTAAATTATGCGTATATTATGATTTTGGTCCTTGTAATATCTGACGAAGCACATTTAACCTTTAATTAATCGAATTTGTTTTAGCTCTTTTATGTAAGAAGTATGTTGTATTTGAACTACTTTTGGAACTATATTACCGTCAAATATGGAGTAACAATTCAACCTTAATCAAAATATATCTATAATTTAGGGACCAGAAATGATATTATCCTTTTTTTGTTTGATAGATTGTTTGAATGGAATGGATATAGGTGACTCATGTAGCAGACCCAGCTTGGAAGGGATTGAGGGTTATTAGTATTTGATGTAGATGTGTGCACATAAATATAGTTCAAGCAGAAGGATTTTTTTATTAGGCTCTCTTTGTAACTCAAATTTCAACTATATATTTTGGATTATATATCAATGTGCCTAAATAAAGGGGAATTTGCTCACTTTCAAAACCATGGTCAACAACAACAATTGCCTCAATTCGGAACTAGTTGGAGTTGGCACTATGAATCCATTATATCCATTCTACTCTATTTTAGGCTTGTTTCGCCTCGAATACTATAACAACTATTCCTCAACCCAAAGCTAGTTGTAGTCTGGCTATATGAGTTTTCACTGGCCATGATGTTCAATGTGTGGTGGTTTCACATCAGTACTTGATAGCTTGTCTTAAATTGTCTCAAACAAACAGAAGGGTTCTTTAAAATTAGAGGTTTTTCCTCTACTAAATTTAAAATTCTTAGCAAATAGGCGTAATTTAAGCGTAGCATCAGCCGCTAAATCTCGATCTCAACTAGTTGCTATTGGCTAGTGCTTATATGGATATTTTGCTTTCATTGTGTTATGATCTTCGCTAAGTTTGCATGTAATTCGAGGATTTGTAGATCTCTTTATATGTTTATTTGAGAAAGATTGAAAGTAGATTTATTTATAGTAGGTTTACACCCATTGCCACAAAGGAGTACTCCTCACCCCTTGTTAAAATCCTGAACCCACATGCTAGTTTGTTTATTATACACTATGATTTGTGATGGTGAGATGTTTATAAACGAGCTGAGTTGTGGCAGAAACTAGAAAGTCAGCATATTTTTATTACTATGACTTTTGAGTTTATTGAAACGCAGATATGATTAATGTGTTTAATGTTAACAATTTATAACGTATGAGGTGATTTTACTTTCTGGTACAGCTATTGGATTATGAAGTTCAGAATTTGTATGAAGTTTGCTCTTTCATAAAGTCTCAAGAGCTTTGGGTGATTTCCTATGTATTTTCTTAGAGTACAGGCATTGATATTGTCTCCTACGCGGGAGCTTGCAGCTCAGACAGAAAAGGTGATTTTGGCTATTGGAGATTACATTAACATACAGGCACATGCATGTATTGGAGGCAAAAGTGTGGGTGAAGATATTAGAAAACTAGAGCATGGAGTACAAGTAGTTTCTGGAACTCCTGGAAGAGTCTGTGACATGATTAAAAGGAGAACTCTACGAACCAGGGCCATAAAATTATTGGTTCTTGTAAGTTTATGGCTCTTTTACCTTCATATTTATCTTGTTTGCTGAATTCTTTTTTCGACTGATTACCTTTCCATAAAATATTTGAGGTCTTACTCTACTTATTTTTGTTAGGATGAATCTGATGAGATGTTGAGCCGTGGTTTTAAGGATCAGATATATGATGTTTACAGATATCTTCCACCAGAGCTTCAGGTGAGTTGTCTGTTTCTATAAACGCATAAAAAGACTTCCATTCTTGCTTATTAGGTGATTATTTCTATAGTTCAAGCTGATCGAGTCATATTACAAATCTTCACCCAGAACTGTCCGTATGCTGTTAAATTTTGGTATGTGGCTACCCACCAGTGAATTTTATACATTGTGCAGCTCTTACTGATCCTTCATTGATCACTCTTTGTTTATAGTGTTGCTTTAGTTGCAATTCGTGTTGCATGTGGTCTATGTGATGTCTACAGATTTCCTGTATGTTCTTTACGTTTTGATTTGCGTTTTCTGTTTTTTATTGTGTGATTCAGTAATTTAGAAAATCAAGACTCCTGTTTGCTTTGCATGTTTTATACTTTCTTTGAGGAAAGAGATGCGAATGAAAATTGGCTGGTTGTTATGTATGATTCTTTGCTCTATAGAGGAAGAGATGGTCTGTGCCCTTCCCCTCAGCTACAAAATGGATCTGAAATCATTAGATTCTCCTGCTGTACTTTTAAGCAGAAATGTGTGTGTGTGTGTGTTCTCTCTCTCCTTTTTTGGATAAGTATATGTTTGACATATTTATATTAACTCTGCAGGTTGTACTGATTTCTGCCACTCTTCCAAATGAAATTCTGGAGATAACAAGCAAATTTATGACAGATCCTGTTCGGATTCTTGTAAAACGTGATGAATTGACTCTAGAGGCAAGTAATGATTTAAGTCTGTTTTTTTCACACACGCCCCCACACAGGAAAAGGAGATGAAGTGTCACAATGATACCGAAGTAATAATTTCATTTGAATTTCTTTACTCATGTTGGTTCTTTTTCTTTTTGTATTGTTGCAGGGCATCAAACAGTTCTTTGTAGCAGTGGAGAGAGAAGAGTGGAAATTTGATACACTTTGTGATCTTTATGATACACTCACCATCACCCAGGCTGTTATTTTCTGCAACACAAAACGAAAGGTAACATTGTCACCTGGTTCTTTTGCTCCCAAGTGAATCATAGTTGACTCCTTTTTGTGAACTATAGTGGACTGTTGCTTAAATAAGAGATGCTGGATTATTAGGAGTTCTTCTTTGATTATTTTGGGGGTTCTTCATTAATGATAGATTTATGTTTCGTATTTGTGAGTAATTAGACAGCGTTTGAAATCATTCTGGTATATGTTAGGAGTCCCCTTCGGCGAATGGAGTTGTCTGTAGCAATCAGTGAAGGAAGTAAACAATATATGCTCACCATACTTTAATATATGAAGGAAAGAAACTACTGCAATTGATCTGCAACAACCATGTTGTAATATACATTTCTTCTAATCCAGTGCTTCATGAAAGAATGAAGCATATAAAATCGGAGTGTCATCTTATTCGACAAAAGATTGGATCAGGGTATCAAGTCACTTTGTGGCTCCAAAAATGAGTATATGTCCGGCAATTTAGGAGCATAATGTGTACGCTCCAACTTGAGGTTTGGGGGGGGGGGGGGCATTTTGTTAATAATGTCAACTTAAGGAAATTGTAAATATGAGATCCTGATTAAAACTTGAGGAGATTGTAAATATGGAAGGTTTAGAATACATGTAAATGTCCCCTTCCTACGATTTGCCTTCTGGGTCGAGCTCGTCGCACGGGGCTTGCCTAGTGCGGGTTATCTCTCCTGTTGTCCAAAATTTGCCTTCTGGGTCGACCTGGTCGCACGGGGCTTACCTAGTGCGGGTTATCTCTCCTGTTGTGTGGTTTGCGGTATGCAGGCTATTGCGTAGGAGCGGGGGTTACCCTGTGTGCACCCGAAGGGTAGCGGCTACGGGTTCCCTTGTCATCAAAAAAAGAATACATGTAAATGTGTAATTAGGAGCAGGAATTACTTTTTCTTTTTCATTTTTGAATTACTTGCAAATACTATTTAATTTCCAGCATGTTTGAGGGAATAACCAAGCAATTTGTTCCCAAATCTCCTCTCTTTTTTCCCTCACAAATAGATTGTTTTTGTACTATGCCTTTCTAAAGGAAGTGCGATTAATGCGACAGGTTGATTGGCTAACTAACAAGATGCGCGAGAATAATTTTACAGTCTCATCTATGCACGGAGATATGCCACAGAAGGAGAGAGATGCTATTATGGCTGAGTTCCGAGGTGGCACGACTCGTGTTCTAATCACAACAGATGTTTGGGCAAGGGGTCTGGATGTTCAACAGGCAAGCTCTATGTCCTTTACTCTTTCACAACCTCCACACCCTAGATCAGTTCTTTAATTTGTGATAGCTAACTTGTAATTGGTTGTGAACTGTTATTACTAATTTGTCAGTCTTAACAATCCAAGCTTACCTAAGCAGGAGGGATAATTTTTTTTACCCAAGTGTTTAATTGTCCTTGAAGTCTATGTAAATATGAGGTTGTTTATGCTGGTAGTCTGGTAGAGTTTGTTCAGCAAGTTGGAACTAGGTCCAATATGAGCTTTTATGGTTCAAATACTCTAGATAACGTACCTTTTAGTGATGTATGTCTTTTGCCACCTTAAGCATACAATGATAGACTATTACAGGGACTGATCTGGTGCTCACAGTTTCTGAAGTTCTCTATGTTTTTCCTTTGTAAAGTTTTCAGTTATATTACTTCTAATCACTACACATAATGATTATACATTGCTAGTGCAGTTCATTTAGAATGTATAACTTTCATCGTTTAGATAGCAGCAAAAGTCAACTAATTTGGATGAGAAAAAGGTTTCAAAGAATTGAGAAGAATCAGTAAACGAGAGGAGCCTCGCTTTTCTCTGGACATCTACTCACTCCTGATTTATAGAACATATCCCTCTTCTTCATCTCGAAATTTCTTCAGTGCTGTGGATAGTGTAGGCAGAATAGACATAGGTTCAGAATCTTTTTATAGCTTGTAGTAGTGTTTGACTTCGGTTTTTAATGCAATAGTTATGCTGGAGTTGATCTGGATATTAAACATTTCCTTTGTCCCCGTCTCAAAATTTCTTTAGTGCTGTGTATAGGGGTGGGCGAGTGTAGATATAGATTCCGAATCTCTTGAAATAGTCAAGTGTTTGACTTGGGCTTTTAATAGTATAGTTATACTGGAATTGATTCTGGATATATATGGCTTTTAATGCAATAGTTACTGGAATTGATTGTGGATATGATCTCATATTCTTTAAGCGAAGGTTTTAAAAAAGGTATGATGGCCCTTATAATCAAGCAGCTATTTACTTGTACGCAAATGCATTTTCCGATATTTGATAACCTTGTGTACAATAAGAAGCTATTTTCCTACAGCAAATGCATTTCAGCATACCTGATTATTCCTATCAAGGATAAGATGCAGTGACAATATGATTTGCAAATGCAACAATGGTTAGAATGTTGACTTACTTTATACTCGATATCCTGACCTGCAGTGGCATTGTGGCAAGCACATTGCCGTCTGAGTGTTGCTTATTTCTTTTCTCTCTTTGGCTGCCACATCTAGGGGAATGTTTCTGCTGTACTATCTTCAGTTATCAAAAAGATGTTGCTGTATTATATTTGACATTTTGCTTACCATATTGATTTCAGGTGTCTCTGGTGATTAATTATGACCTTCCAAACAACAGAGAGCTCTACATTCATCGCATTGGTCGCTCTGGTCGTTTTGGTCGAAAGGTATATTTTTTGTCTTTCCTTGTAAATCAATCCCTTAACTGTTACAACCTTTCACTTTGTTGTCTTTTGTTTTCCTTGCTCACTATGACAATTGTGCCCATGTGGAGCAACATACGCTCATTATATGATTAGAAAAGGCTGTAACAATGTCTACTACAATGTATAGCGTTTGGCAGATGAATATAATTAACCAACACAAAATTACAGCTAAACAATGGCGTCTCCATAGAACCCTTTTGTTTTACAGGCAAAGACCTAACTGTGGGGTGGTAGCCTTGTATTGCAAACAATCTCTTGCAATTCCCTTTGCTGAAGTTACTCTAATCTAAGAACTTTGACAGAGTACTATGCAAACTGCTTTGTTTACTCTCAATTATTGACCAAAAAAATTTCAATTATTGACAATTGGCACTAATGCAGAGGCAGATACTTGATTTACAATAGCTAACATATTTTACTTGCTTTAATATAACTTCCCGATTATTCAGTTTCAAAAAATATATCTTCTCCATCTTCTAAAGCTTCAATTTAAAACAAATTTGCTAGCAGAACTTACAGAATCATTTATTTGCTTGGGAACCTTTCAGATATTTCTGCCTTTTTGGCAAATTGCTCTGAATCCATTGTACTCTCATTCATGTGATATATCTGTTGTGAACTGGTTTTCCGTTGTGGGGTGCAGGGTGTTGCTATAAATTTTGTGAAGAGTGATGATATCAAAATTCTGAGAGACATAGAGCAATACTACAGTACCCAGATTGATGAAATGCCCATGAACGTGGCTGATTTGATATAAAAGACTGGAGTACCCAATCTTCTGAACATGGTTCTGCGTGGCTGCATTGGTTTGCCTTGTGGGTGGTTTGTATCAAAGGATTCAAGTTTGTGATGGCGAAATATTGGAGGATGTTCTATTTATTGGTACTATGTAACATATTGGCTCTCTTGTACTGCATTTTGTTGCAAAGTTTACTCTGGATCATATCTGTTAGGATAGGATTGATCAAATTTGTTACGAGTTTTACTGAATTGGACATGGGTTGCGTTAATTTTGTTTCTTTAAGATGTACAATCGGTGTCTAAAACATTTCTTGAAAGTGGGGTGACAATGTGCATATCTTCAGTTCTATTTCAAACAAGAAAAGTTGTGACATTTATCTTGTCGATCGGGTTAATCTCCTAGTCTCAGGCTGCCCTTGTACCAGCACACAAACTGAGATAGCACTTAGGCTTCAACCACCTCCCCCCCCGCCCCCCCCTTTTTTTTTTCTTCTATCTCTGCCTCCAACAAAAAAAGACTTCTTGGGCAGCGGGACTTTGCAGCATGTCTTTTACTAGATTCACTTTCCGTTCACATCAAATCATATTATTTTGTTTTAGTTGAGTAGTGTATTGATGTAGAAATGTATATTCAATAATCATAGTTAAGTGATAGAAGTGTATAAGATGTGTTCTCTCCCAAGTTTTATTGTAGTCTATTCGCACAACTCTTTAAAAAGGGATCCAGAAGCGTGAAATCATTTTTGAAAATTTATCAGCTTCAAGAAAGAAAAAAGCGAATGCAATTTTAACTCCTTAATGATGATTGAATATTTGTTGAGAAATGCATAATGTACGCTCAAGGGAGGAAAGTGATTTTACTTTCTAGTACAAATAAAACTTACTTCGAATTAGTCCATAGCTCAGAAAGAAAAGAATCAAAGTGGCTCACAAACTCAATATGAGCATCTCACTTTGTAGACACTCAGAAGGATATAATTACATTGGGGAAGAGAACTGAGGGCTTAAAAACACCCAAAGCACAACAAATAGTAAAAACTAAGAAAAAAGGACTAATTACAGACATGAAACCAAGTAAATATACAAGCTTGCAGACAATTAGCATGGAAGTAACAATCTGATAATTTACAAAACTGTGTTTATGTGGAGTGCTTTGAGCAGAGAAGTCGCCATCTGTTTGACCAAAACTTGGCCACCCGAACTCTGTCCATCTCTGCGCTCTTCAATCAAATTTTGAAGCTTTTGAGGCAGATCATTCTCCACAATAAGTTGTTTTGGACGCGGATGGTGCTCATACACAGCCTGACATCAAAACATTTGTGAGCGAATCATCACAATTGCTTTAACAAACACTAATTACCATTCAGGTTGCCTGATTGCTGATGCTAAACAATATTCAATACAGAATTTTTTTAAATTGTTTTTTTCAATTTCCCAAGAAAACCAAAACTGTGAGGGCCTTTGATTCGTCGCCGTACTACTAAATAAATCTTGAAAGGACAATATCATGTCATCTGAAGGAGGTTGTCCAGTCACAGAGGGGATAGGGCAGAGAGTTTATAGGTAGAAGGATGTTCATCAAGTATATCATCATGTCCCTTGTTGATATTGCAACATATCCCTCTATAAAATAGAACTGATTGCGAGAGGCAGCATTAGTTACCAGAAAGTTACCAACGGGGAAAACAGTGAAAACCATTCAATCCATTGAGACACGTTAGAAGGTAGCAAGAACCACTCAAAAGCAATAATTTCTCACCTTTATCAACTTGAGCAAATTCAATCGAGCTATAGCATCTCGGTGGTGAAGTCTAGAGACAAGCAATGGTGTTAATCCATTGACAGCAAGAGTTGTATTTATCCGAGATGATTTCCTGCATAAAAAAAGTTAACCAGAAATCAACAGAAGAATATCTTCATGAAATACCATGAAAAACTATTTTAACAAAAAGTCAATAACGTAAATTCAGCATGCAGGACTAGAGTGGACAAATTCTCTAATGTGCTTATTAATTATTCATATCACACAAAGAGAGGACAACTAGGAATTCAAACAAGTACTACTTATATCGAGATGGGTCAAAAAGAGGCACTAAAGAGTATATTGGTCCTCTAGTAGGATAGGAACCATTTAGAGACTAATGAAAAACAGCCTCACAGTCAAATAAGCTATGTCAAGATATTTGAGCTCTACTACATAGGAGTGCATCTACCAAGATCTCGACAAATGTATCAAGCCAGCATAACTTCTTTCCTCTCGTTTGACAGATGCATCTTGCCAGCTAAACTACTACCAAGTCAAAATGGTCAAACTTACCATTATTTTACTATTCGTTCCAACCAACCACGTTTCCAGAAGTCATATCCAATTGCGGGCAAATTCATTAACGTAAGTTAAACAAAGACAAACACACAATGTTTGCAAGCAGCAAGCAGGCAAAGTAAAAATGACATACGTGATAATCTTCAAGAAAGGCTCCAGTATGTGCAGAAAATGCTGTTCTGGACAGCATTCGAAGAACTTGACCATTTTCTGTATGGCATCCTTTTTAAGCAAAGCTTGTTCCACTTTCCTGCTTTCGTTGTCATGTGCCAAACAAACAGCAATGGAATCTAATGCTGTTACAGACCAGAGTTCATCTTCAAGTAAACTTAGGTATACATCAAGCCCACCATGAGCACGGAGCTGCTCTCTTGAATTACGTGATGCATGAGCCATATCACATAGAAGAGGTAATGCATATTGTTTCAGTGGAGAACTGGTCATTATAAAATGCATCAAGTGTGGAATAATTCCATTTTCTGCAGCTTGCTCCTGTCTTCTCTTATTGATCTTGCAGAGGTTGAACAATGCATGGAGAACCTGAAGCAAGGAAAAAAGCAAGAAACAATCCATGAGCATCGTACAAGCATAAACTTAAGGATTTCACGACTGACTAACAAGATAAGACAAAAAATAGACCAGGAAGAGAGAGATCTTCCTCTATATCTAGATCAAAGTATGGTTCTAATTTATGAGCCATTTTACAAGCACTTGTTACTAGGAAAAAAACAAAACGGCCACAGCAGGTCCGGCTATGTTGAGTGGGGGCAGTTGTTCCCTCTGACTAGTCCAAGAGTCACAGCTATAGGCTTCGAAAACTTAACCCACTCATATAGTAAAAAGGTCATTTAAGAAAGCAAGATAGACAGAAATACTTATTAGCTTGGCCAATGTCAACATTATTGTCTTCTCCACAGAGTCAAAAGCAAGCATTTCTTTGTCATTTGATATTTTCATCTCAAAATAAACTATAATCTATGTTTCCTTTCATCTTCCTACCATGAGCATGTGATATTTATTTCTCTTTCTTTTCTTTTGATACCCACAACTAAAAATGTAATTATTTTTATTACCTTTTTTATAAGTGCAATTAATCTACTTTATTATTTTTATTTTTAGTTATTTTGGATAAGATTATTGTACTACTTTACAGTCCCCTCTTTCGGATATTTAAAATTTGAAGCAATTACTGATCATTATTCTTTTTTTCTTTTCTTTCTGAAAACATGTCGTTGGGTACAGACTAGTAAACTAACGGTAGAGAGACATTTTTTCTATTTTCTTCTTTTCATTTTCTCTACCTTGCTTGTTTATAATCGCAGACTGTTAACAGTAAATAAGTAACATACTGGGAGAATTACAATTTATCATGTACTTCATGTTTGGTTCCACTGTAAAAACGTATGCATCACCACACACTCTGGTTAACCCATGAATTAAATGCTTAGATTACCTCATGATGTATTTGGGACACAAGAGGACCCTCTTTGAGATCAAGATTGGGTATCAAATACTTGATTGCATCTGCTCGCTGGAGATGTTCTAAGCAGTGTGGGTCTGTTGAAAGGTGATTAATGCATTTCAATAGCTGAAAAAAGGAAAATAAAAGAAAGGAACCACCATGAGCATAATTATGTGATAATAGTAAAAACATAGCTGGACAAGCTTTCACTAGAAAAGAAGTACCTTAAGAAGAATAGGGGGCTCTATCTTATTAAACATCTGAAAAAGACGGCTGAGCAAACTTTGGCTGCACATGAAGGATTTTACGGTTGTGTCTGCTGCAGCAAACTCAAGCAGAAGGTCTGCTACCTTTTCCAAGTATTCCCTTGCAACATCAGCATTCCAGGGGGGGACCATGTGTGAAAGTATTCCAGATGATGCTGCACTTCCTGGTCTAGCATTTAACACTCCAGAACCGGACAATACACCTGATGCAGTCTGTGATGCAAGTCCAGAAGTTGAAGCAATTCCATCAGTAGAAGCCACCCCTCCAACTTTCTTAGTGGCAGCTTTATGTGGACTTCTAGGCAATGACTCCAGGTTAGT
The DNA here is from genome assembly GCA_029783415.1 of Anisodus acutangulus. NCBI lineage: Eukaryota > Viridiplantae > Streptophyta > Magnoliopsida > Solanales > Solanaceae > Anisodus > Anisodus acutangulus. The sequence goes on along the minus strand of CM056492.1, from coordinate 56,880,256 downwards.
ATTTTCCCTTCCACGTCCAGAAACCTCTGTTCAGCCATTAATCGAGCATTTAGAGGAATCCTACTCACTAGAGAAGATGAAAACAAGAGTCTGCTTGATGCTAATCAAAAGACAATGCCTTGTAAGAAAGGAGTATTACAAACATTTGAATTCTTTTCCAATTACAATGGGAGGCAGGGAGGTTCGCAGTTTCTACAGCAAAGGTGACAAATGAAACAAGCAGCTGAAGCATTACCTGCAAATTCAGCCATCAAAAAGTCCAAACCATTGGTTTTCTTTTCATTAGATGCATGTAGAAGAGGGAGTATACTTTCATGCTTCTCCAGTCCAGGAAGATTGTGATATTCAAGCTGACCCGAAAAATGGCGAGATGGGGGTTCTTTCTCCAACAAACTAAGAAGGGGCCGAACATTCTCTTGCTGAGTAGCTGTTGAACCAGGAAACCCATATGATGCCCCTTCCATCTGTTTTGATGCCCTGTCAGTTGACATTCTACTTGTATTGCCACCTCTTTGCTGTCTAAGGTCAATCTCAGCTCGAGAGAGATCATTTTTGTATCTGTCTAGGCTTTCTCGATCTTTTGTTACTACATTCCCTAATTTATCAAAAGATGTTCCCTCTGGCAATCTCGACAGTCCTGAAGCTTCCATTGTAGCATTACTTGACCGAGGTCTCTCACCTTCCTGTCGAAAAAATGGAGAATCTGGTGAATGTGAAGCTGAAGTACGTGAAGGTTCCTGCATTCCAGATGGTAAAACACGATCTCCATTCTTAATTTTAAGCATATCTGGCTGATCAGTTCCATAAGGGGGCATTTCAGTCTGCATAAATGAAGAATTGCCAGGGTCCAGTGGCCCAGACCGTGGTCGGGGAGCCAAACCATCAGGTGGGAACCCACCTCCACCAGATGCAGAAGCTAAACGAGCTGCTTCATTCAAGCTGTAGAGAGTGTTGATGAGCCTGAGCAGAATTCCATTTTTAGCAGCTATACGGCAAAAATCATTTCTGGGGGTAGACTTCTGAAGCTTAAACACCTGCCACATGCCATCTATAGCCATGTGAACCATTTCCCTGCATGTGTTTTGGGAAGGGGGACTTTAGCAAATATTATTTGCATAATAGTTAAATGAAGCTAGTTAATTTGAGATGCTAATTTATCATGTCAAGTAATTTAGGTCATCCTGTTTTCAATCTAAACTTAAAGAAAAAGTAAAGGGAAAGATAAAAGGGCAAAGTGGAAAAGGAGAAGATAGAATGCGTTCACAGAGATTATCCATTACTTATAGCATTCCCAATCCTATCCACATCTGGATTGCCAAATTCTCTATATTTCTTAGTGTCTATGTTAAGATATAAGATGTGAGGTTTAAGTAAAGTGTTTGGGACAAATTTCGAATGCAAGTTTAGTTATTTCCCATTTGTGTACCAGCATAATCATTGTTGCACGAAATGGGAAGTAACTGGCAGCCCGGTGCACAGAGCATCCCGCGTTGGCAGGGTCTAGCTTTCGAATTTTGTTTCCAAGTTTTGCTTTACATAATACTAGAAATAGAGAGTATTCGGCAGTCCAAAAATTTAAGCACATCCATTTATTTAAAAGGAAAAGTTTATGCACAGGCCCAAGTATTATCTCTGGTAGAACTAAAATTCATACAGGAAGCACCCAATGACCGAAAGAACCATAAAATGCAATGAAGGTTAAATTCGGCTTGATACAACAACTACTATTACGCCACATTCCCAAGAAAGTTGGAGTCAGCTATGAAACCCTCACTGTCCATACTGTTCCATTACACTCATAGCAGAACAAAATCATCAAAGCCAGCTTGATATGGAAACAGATAGTTGGTCCCTCTTAATCACTACAATCAGAAAAGCAAACCACTGTCAGCCTTTACAAACAGGATTCAGAAAGACCCAATTTAATCCCAGAAACTGAAGTTTGGCACTCAACAACCCTTTTATAATCTCCAAAAGTGTGTTGCATCAGAAGAACGAGTGATGCTTCTGATTCCAAATATATCCTAAATATTCCTAACCCATTTTTTGTGAACCTCAGCTGCTTTGTATGATGGAATAATATAACCAAAGGTGCAGGGCTAGGCTAGTTCCATAAAGTTCCAGGTTAAAACGCACATAAAATGAACAAAGGTTTTTCTTTTACCCTATAAGAGCTCTACTTGAAGATTGTTAACTTTCCTCTTTCAGAGCTTCTATCAGTCAAAAGCATGAACACACTTTTTCTAGTTATGAATAATATTTATCTGTTGATGAAAAGGATCAGAGAAGGGGGGTGAAACAGGAAAGGTATAGGTCTCCTTTAGTTTATTGATATTCTTCGTGTTTTTGGACTAACTCGATTTCTTTTGCAGCCCTACGATTTGAGAGCATTGAGAACCTACCAGGTGCCCGTCCAGGGAAATCGAAGGGCAACATCAGCAAGATATCCATGATTTCTGTGATCCAACATGAAGTCATGAACCAGATATGCAAGCAATCTGATGTTCTCTTGATTTTGAGGATACGGAGCAATGATGAGTTTCTTAGCATACCTTTTTCCTTTTTTTTAAGGGAAGTGAATGGTAATATTTGTTACATAATATGATGCTCCAAGTCAGTGCTACGAAACTATGTGAGCTGAAGTTACATTTTCAACTTTTCAAAAGTTCCATAATGCTTCTTAAATCCTTTCTTTCTATTCTAATTGATTACACCAAAAGTTATATTATACATTTGACTTTCTGCTTGTGCGTGGTCGGCTTTCTCTCCTTTGAAACACCTCTGTTTCTTCCAAATCTCCCAAAAATAGATAAAACTATTCTATCGTACACCTTTCCACACTGTTAGGAGCTCAAAAACAGAATGCGGCATCACCAATTCAACTCCGACTAGCAGCGGCAACATAGTCCAAACATACGTGTTCTTTTTACGATGAACAAAGAAATGGTCTACAGATTTAAATTCTCCTCAGATAAGGTAACAGCTGCTGCATAGTACTATCCGCAGCTTCTGCAGACAGTCCATTGAGTGAACAGCCTCATGCATTGCTGTCTAACTAAGACAGCCACTTTGAGAGGGCTTTGCTTTCCACATAGCTCTCCATGGAGATTAAAATACCTTCTCCTTTCATTACCAAAGATAGAAAGGTTTCATGGTGAACTTTCCATTCTAATCTCCCAACCATCGTAAAGCATCAGAATATTGGCCTGGGTTTTCAAGATCTCGAGAAAAGCAGCAGCTGGATTATTCATAAAACCTTCCATGCATTTCTAATCACTTTTTCACTTGCACCAGAAAGGGGTACATTAATAAGAGATAGGTCGGGATGGTACTAAATACACTATTAATCAGTGTTAACCTTCCTCCAAAACACATATCTGTCTATGAAGCCAGTTGTCTCGTATGTGTCTGAACCACAACATCTCCAAAGCCAATTGTCTATGCTTGCCATACTATTTTACTTTCTTGGTCCCCCCACTGGAATCATATAACTTTTACCCCCATCTGTCTGGAGCCCTAATGCTGCCCCAAAAAGTAGCAAGATCTCTCTCACAGATCTCACAGGTTATTCTCGATATCACATCAGACAATTGCTTCATCTGGTCATACTTGAAGAACACTATAGACGTCCTTACCTTGTTGAATCACACCCACCAATAGACAAAATTGAAAATGGACTCTCTATTGGAGTGACAATATTTTATGCCAATTTTTTGGTACCGTAATAGATTTTATTGATGTTTGGCATAAAAACGCTCAAATAAAAGTATACCAAAAAAAGTAGAAAATCTACAAAATAAATGGTTTCTATTAACATCTCCCAGTCATTTATGCTTAGAGGGACTTCATGGGTGAATAAGGGATAAGAGGCTGCTTCTCTACTGTACAAAATTTATCGCTGCCCTTCAGAAGTTATCCTTCTTCATTCTCTCCAGACGATCCACATAAGAGCTAGTGGAGCAACGATCCATGTCATGCGTCTTCTCCTACCTCTACCACCCTTCCAGCTGAACATAACCTCTTTCACAGTGCCTGGCATCACCCAAATTAATCCGAACTATCTCAGTATTTCCCACCATAACCTCGAAGTAACCGGATAATGTATAAGGAGATGGTCGACATCTTTACCCAAATCCCTGTACATAAAGCACCATCAGGCGCAAGTAACCTTCCTCTTTCTCAGATTCTCAGTTGTAAAAATCACCCCTCTAACGGCTATATGCCAACCATACTCTAATCGGGCTGACACTGCTATCTGAATTCAGGTCTTTTTCAATTACCGAGGACCCTGATTGAAAATATCCAGGTCATGACTTAAAGAATTTTTTTTTTTTCTTAATTAGTTTTGTGTAATCTCAGAAGCAATTTTGCACTTCTTGATGGTGACGTGCTAACCTCTCCAACACAATTATACCAGCTATTAACTGTTTTCACACTTCAGATTAATTCCTCCAAACTAATTTGTATTAACAAAAATTTCTTCCAACAATGAACAAAATCGAAATATAAGTGTCCGCAATAGGCAAAGTTCCAATATATACATTAGATAGCAACTCTTGCACACCAAATAATTATACAAGAGAAACTACATTCATTTAAGGTCCAAAGTTCAAAAATGAAGAAGACATGAGAGGTATGACATCTCGTCTGTAAATGAAATGCTCTAATCAAAAGATATAGAAGACAAACCTATATTTGGCATAGTCAGCTTCTAAAAAGCCCACAAGAACAGGTATTCCACGGTTAGCAATAAACATTTGCAATGTCAAGGAACTGTAAAGAAAGCAATCATAAAGTAAGGTTCACAACTTTTCATGTCAACAACACAACAACCCAAGCCATAATCTCTATACCTCGACTGACAAAGCTGCTGAAAGAAGTAAGCTGCTTCCATACGAATTTCTCGGGGACGATCGGGGGCAGCAAAACTCATCACAACTGGGATCTACAAAACAATTTAACATAAAGACAAGTTCAGAAAAAAGATTTAGCCCCAGTATCAAGAAAACTATAGTTCGCAGTATTAACTTTCCGGAATTACTGAACATTTATTTTATCATATACAATGCACAATCAGAAGTTTAAATGTAACACCTACTAGGACAACAAGACAAGCATTTTCTTGGGAATATGTTTTATACTTGACATAAAGTTGAGAAAAGTGGCTTAGCCCCAGTATCAGTAAAACTATATTTTGCTGTCTTTACTTTCTGGAATTACCAAACATTTATTTACCAATATTCAAAGTACAATCAGAAGAATAAATGCAAGTAACACTTACAAGGCCAACGAGACAAGCATTTTCTTGGGAATCTGTGTTATCTTGAACAATCAGGTTCAGTACCTGCAGCACTGAACACATTACCTGAAATTGAAAGCATATTAGTCCACGAACTAACCAGAAAAAAATCAACTACAGCTGTTAAATGTGCAGAGACTGAAGCACCAATGCGATCACAAGATAAAGACATACACGAGTTTTGGGAACCTCAAGTAACTCCATCAGAGGAAGCAAACCGTGCTGGGTGACAAAAACAAGTTTCTGGTCTGACCGTTGATGAAAGAAAGCAATTAACTTCTGACAAGCTGATACAATAACATCTTCTGATTCATCTGTTCTTAAAGATGATACTAACTTGCTGAATTCTACAGCCTGCCCATATGATAAGTTCCAAAATGTCCATGAGTCAGGCTTCCATTTATCTTCTGTCTAGAAATTCATATATCACTTGAAGGACATAGAACATTTTGTAACAGTCAATGCAAACAAAGCATATAGGAAAGACCATATAAACTACAGATTATAGGACTATACATAGGAAATTATCTTACACTTCTCTGGCACAAGCTAGAAATCCCAATTACTGGCTATTGGCTGCACTTTTTTGAGATTAACCCCCCCCCCCCCCCTCTTTCTGCTACCATTAGGTCCAGTTCCTCCCTCTCCTTTCAATCATTGTTTTTTTTTCATTCTTTAAAATTTGAAAATAACTTTGAAACTTCCAATAAAACCTTTTAGCAACTCATATATATCCCTTTTTCAATTGGAAAGAAAAACGATCTACATAAGATGATTCATTCATTGCAAAAGAAAGAAATGATCCCCAACTCTATACATTAGCAAATCAGAAAACACTATTTTCAAAATGTGATAAAATTTATTATATCCAGTGGCGATTTTAAGTGCAATAATTGGGTCACGTGAACCCATGGTCACCCGACTAAACTCGGTATATTATGTGTATAATTCTTAAAATATGTCTAATATTATCTGAACCATAGGTCAAAAGAGACCGAGTGGTGCACTGCTTAAGGTGTTGGGTTTAATTCCTAAAGGTTGAGGGATCGAACCCAACTTGTTGCACTATAATTTTTTTATCTTATCTTAAAAACAATGGTGCACCCATCCTCTTGAAATTTGGGATTCGCCTCTGATTATATCTATGCTCTAAAATAGAGTGTGCCTAGTACTGGTTTCTTAAATCTGAAGCTTTAGCAACCAAAGAAAACCTTACTTGCAATCACTCTACATTTAACAAAGAGACCAAGCTGAGAAGGAAAATGAAGCAATTGGCATATGCTAAAGGAAGGATATTTCCCCAGGTTAAAAATATACTTATAAAACTACATCGTATTCGTCACAAAAATAAGTAAAGGAACTCGTCTAACAGTACCTGAAGGTGAAAAAGATTTTCTGTCGGTAGTTTATCATCAAAGCCCTGAAAAGCATCCAAAAAAGAATGAACTAAGAAAATGGGGGAGAAATACGGTCAGGTAAGAAAATATATATAAACCAAGAAAAAACGAATAAGCACACATACCAAACTATCCATGTCTATTACATCCTCCTTCAACACACCCATCATGATACTGAGTAAATCGCCACCATTTGGTGGTCCTGATTCACTTTCCATTTGTTTCTTAGCAATTGTGGCCCTCAACTTTGTTGCCAAATCATTCTTTCCAGTTTCGGCAATTGCATTGCTTTGAGCAATTTGTGAAGATGATGCAGAGTGAGAGACTTCAGCAGCACGATTCTCCAGGTTCTTCTCCAATGGATGAAACAGGTCATCCAATGAAGCATCACCAGGGGGGTCACTGAATCTGCTCAGTTCATTTCCTTGCGGAACTGCTGATATCTTCACAGCCTTCACAAAACCCCAGGTAAGAAATAGTTAGAATATGATACAGCATGAGATGGCAACAAGTTATATAGACGACATAAGAACATGGAGTAACATTTGATGCAGTTGAAAAGACGTAAAAAGAAAAGGAACACAAGCAGAGTTGAGGTTCAAAATAGTTCAGAGATGACCTCAGGAAAAAAAAAACAATCTACAAATAGTAACAAGTGTGAGGTGAACGTAAATAATATAGATGAATGATAGAAACAAAAGTAAGTGAATACCCCGAAATCAGAGGAAAATAGTTCTATTTCTGAATGAGAATCCTGAGCTCACGCAGGATATGGACTGAGATTTCTCCTTGTATAAACTACTATTCATTACACGAAAACTTGGATAAATCAACTTAGCCACACCCACATTGGTTCCACCCATTAGGCTTGATAACTGACATATTATAATCATCCCATTTGCATAGATCAAACAGACAACAAGAAAGAGGTCATAATTGGATTAAACATCTAACACAAGAGGTGTAAAAGTATTATCTCCAGCTTGTGACAGCTAAATATTGAAGACTTGTTAACTAGTTTTCTTACTATGAAAAAAAAAAGGATCTTGTTCAGTAAGCAGCAAAAAGAAAATAGGAAATATAAGCATATGCTTTACGATAACGATGTCACACATCGTATTGGGGCAGGATGGAAGAAATGGAGGCTCGCATCTGGAGTCTTGTGCGACAAAAAGGTGCCACCAAAACTTGCAAGTTCTATAGGGTGGTGGTTAGACTGACTATGTTGTATGGAGCAGAGTGTTGGCCAGTCAAGACTTCGCACATCCAAAAGATGAAAGTTGCGGAGATGAGGATGCTGAGATGGATGTGTGGGCATACAAGGAGATAGGATTAGAAATGATGATATCCAGAACAGAGTGGGAGTGGCCTCGGTGGAGGATAAGATGTGGGAAGCGAGGTTGAGATGGTTCGGGCATGTGCGGAGGAGAGACACAAATGTCCAGTGCGGAGGTGTGAAAGGTTGGCTATGGACGGGTTCAGGAGGGGTAGAGGTAAGCTGAAGAAGTATTGGGGAGAGGTGATTAGACAGGATATGGCGCAGATGCAACTTACTGAGGACATGACCTTAGATAGGAGTTGTGGAGGACACGGATTAGCGTAGAAGGGTAGTAGGTAGTTGATCGTAGTCCTACTTACACTTACATACTGGTAGTTGTAGTGTTATTATTGTAGCCCTGCTTAGCCTATCATACTAGTAGGTGCAATATTGTTTTATAATTCTCCGTCCTTTGATTTCTGCTGTTGTAGTAGGTAGTCAAGCGTTGTCCTACTTACGATTACAAAAGGATAGTTGTAGTGTTATTACTGTAGGCCCGATTAGCCTATCACACTTATAGGCGCAATATTGCTTTATAGTCCTCTATAGTTTGACTCATGTTGCTATGTGTTCTTTAGTGTGCTTTGTTTATCTTATTTATCTGCGTTAGCTACTGCTTCCTTGTGTCAGAATGCGCTACCATAGCGTATTCGATCTTGTTAACAACATGTTCATATTGCTTACTTTCTTGTCTGGGTCAGACCGTTTCTCTTGCTTTGCTTTGCTTGTATTGCTTTGCTTGTGATTATGCTTTGTCTTGAGCTGAGGATATCCCGGAAACAGCCGCTCTACCTACCAAGGTCACATTGTGGGATTTCACTGGGTATGTTGTTGTTGTATAAACATATGCTTTACCTTTTTCTCAAATAAGGGAATTTATTGATATGCATCCAATACATGCAAAGAAGTACATCTCATAAAGAGTACATTTCAAGTAAAAAAACATTAGGGCCTCTGTAGATGTTTCTCGGCAATACTAACAACACACAATGAGCCTACAAAATCAAAAATAGGAATTATAAGCATGCACTTTACCTTTCTAGGACTATAATCTGGGTTCTTTTGTCCAGAACTGGATGATGCAGAATAACCATTAACACCGTGTCCTTTTTCTTCAACCTTCCTACCTACTATGTTTCCGCCCCTGGATTCACTAGATTCAAGCTCACCATTTGCAAGAACTTTCTCAGGCTCACCCAAGTCTGTTGAACTTTGAAGAGTTAATTCATTATTCACAGCTAGTCCATCAGCACTGCTTTGAATAGGAGACTTCTCATGGATTGCTAAAGTTGGAACTTGATCTGACGTAAATCTATCTTCAAACTTATCAGTTCTTCCTTCTATATGAATACTACTTGAACCATCAACCTCTTCTGACTTGCTAATCTCCGAGACTTCAGGTGATGCCAATATTGTACCAGATTCCTGTTTTGGGAGAGTATCACTATGTTGCTTAATTGATAATTTCATCATATTAAAGAAACTCCAAAGGAAAATACTTTTGCTTTGTCAGAGGAAGAGCTTCCAGCAGCACCCTTGTCATCTTCATTTGATGCCTCCGCGACAGACGATCCATCTTCTTCTATATTTCTAGAAAATAACAAATGCAAGAAAAATATGGGGTGCATCAAAAAGAATAACGTCATTGAACGGACATTTAAGGAGAATCTTAGAGGAAAAGTACTAGACAAATGAAGACTAGGTGTGAATTACAAGCCCCCGGGGCTTTGGTCTAGTGACAGCTTATGATGTGTGGATTGAGTGCACATCATGGGTTCGAACCCTGTCGCAGATAAAGAACTGATATTTAAGTGGAGAAGGGTAGAGGGGCAAACCCATTATCCACTGAGTTACGAACCGTGCCAACTAGCCCACGTTATTTTCTCAATAAACAAAAAAAAACTAGGGAGTATAATACAAAATCTACCTTATTGTCCCGCTATGACGGAGTGAGGACTGCAAAGCACGCCTTGAGTTTTGTATCCAAGGATGGGAAAGTAGTGTCTTAGCATCAGGTCTTTGTCTAGCATCCTGAAACATGATAATCTAAAGTTATAAAAAGCCATTGGAGTAGTCAAGGGATAGACTCGCGAAAAGACGAAATAAAACCAGGCAAATGGGACAGTTATTATCTCTGTGAAGCCATAGATTAAGCGGTGATAAAGGTCATAAACACAGCTTAATTCTCGGTCTGCGCCATTATCACAGACCTATCACCAGACATCCAGATCCAAATAACCCAATTAATACGCATAGAGCCTCATCAAGCTGATTTTTACTACAATACCAAACTTCAAGGTATCTAAAAGAATATCAAACTTCAAGGTATCTAAAGCTTCAAGTTTCCATTTAACAAACTGTTAGAATGTATTTCCAGCTACATTTAATTTCACAAAATGTAGTTGAAGAATCTCCTCACTATTTTACAACTTCAACCATGTTCACTTAAAAGCCTCACGCTGTTCATCATGCCCGCCTCCAAATTCTGACAATATTATAGAACTCCGTTACTTTAAAAATGTTAATGATAGAGAGGCTGATGGACTTGTAGTTTTGTTGGATTCCACGTCCAACATAAGGCATCATCATCATTTGAGCATTTTTTTATTGTATCCTTCGAGCATTATATATGTGAGTAAGCAACTTAGGTCATGTCACCTAACTTCTCATATTCCTAATCTAAATGCGCAGCACTCTCCCTTTGGCCTCATTTATCTAATAAAGTAAAAAATATACAACAACAACATACCCAGTGAAATCGCACAACGTGGGGTCTTGGGAGGGTAGAGTGTACGCAGACCTTACCTCTACCTTGGTAGGTAGAGCGGCTGTTTTCGAGAGACTCTCGGAAACTTAATTGATGCAGGAACAATATATATTATTACCTTCTTAAAACACTGGTGCAGAAAATCAGTGATAGCAGGAGAAAGACTATCTGGAATTGGGGGATGATCATCCTGGAACAGACAAGGATCCATTAAATTGTTGAAGATCATCATATCATCAAAGCAGCCACTTAACCACTCAAGTAGCGTTTTATTCAAGCAAGAGGAATAAAAAAATATCATCACTACCTAAAATCCAAAATATTATCCCCATCTTCCTCATATGTAAAGACAAAAAGACATAGCATAACTAAAACTCACCTGTACAATACGAAAGAGAGCAGGCATGGGCTGAAGATCATAGTACGGAGGTACACAAGTAAGCAGTTCTATAACTGTACAGCCAACACTCCAGATGTCAGATGCAGCACATACTCCTGACATTTCAATCACCTGAAACACTAGATAGCATTAAAGATAGATCTTCTAGGTGCAAGTTTCTGCTACAACAATTATAACCCGCAGAATATTTCACCAAATCCCATTTTCCTCCATTTTCTTACAAGTAAACTGTCCATCCAAACTGTTTGCTCTTTGGGTGGTTTAGCATTCTTTTCCAGAAGAAGAAAGTCTTCTTAAATTCTATTTGATTTGACATGCTAAATTATGCTTTTTGGAAGGTGGTTTCTTAAATAGGTAAAATAAATCAAGCTAAGATACTCTAACTTCTAGTCATGCTTGATTTCCTTATAGGGAACACAAAGTGCATGAGTTAATAGGCAAGATAGAAATACCAGCTAAGCAGCAGCTAATCGGTAACTAATCAAAATAAAGTTCTCTTCCCTTTCAGAAGTTAATAACAGGCAACAAGGAGAAACAAAACGTCAATCCAAATATAGACAGCACTGAATGAGTTGGTTGTACCTCAGGTGCCATCCAATATGGTGTTCCAACAACTGAATGTGTATTAACGTCTGCCTCCGTTAATTTTGTTGCAACACCAAAATCAGCGAGTTTCACCAAACCCTGCAAACAAAGTTATCAAGAACAAATAGTTAGGAATGGCAAATACACACGAAGGCAGAAATTTACATGAGATGAATATATAATCCAAATGATAATTGCTGGTAACAGTGAGACCGGAAATGCAAATAAATAGCCATGCAGTTATACAACTCATGAAATCTCTCTTTCCCAAACAAGGCACAAAATAAATCAGATATAACACGATCAGAAAATAACTAAGTACTCCATCCGTCTGATTTAATTAGCAGGGACTGGAAACGAAGGTCAAACTACTTAATTTTCTGTGTGAATTCGGATATATATTCTTTGAATTTTTTTAAGTAAAAAATTAGATATTTGAAAACTACGTAAAAAGTAATGTTAGTCCCTATATTTAATAAATATATATATTTTTAAAAATTAAGAAAATTGTGTTCAAAGAAGCAGAGAAGCATTTCTTTGACTATCCAAATAGTAATAGTGCCAAAAATAATGGAACAAAGGGAGTAGTAACTTCCCTTCCCTGCATGAATGTAGCAAAATCAAAAACAGAAAAGGGAGTGCAATCAAAACCTCTTTAGTTGTCAATATATTTGCACCCTTGATATCCCTATGAATTACACCTTGCTCATGTAGATAAACCAATCCTTCCAACACCTACGACAAAGAGAGCCATCAAAAACTGAAACTTTCACATCTAACTCCACGATACCTAATTTGGCAAAAGGTTCTGAGACCTGAGAGATGTAAACAGCAACTAAAGATTCTGGAAAAGGACCAAATTTGTTTGGCTTGACGTTGTTGGCAAGGGAACCATTCTCTACATATCTTTGAACAAGTATCAAAATTCAGCTAGTTAGTTTCCTTCAGAATTGAAGCCAAAAAAAAAAAGAGAGAGAGAAGATAAGTTTCAAGCTCACTCACTCTAGAATTATGAAAAGATGAGTCTTTGTCTTTAAAGATCCAAGATACTTCACAATGTTTTTGTGGTTCAAATTCTGGAGAGCAAAACGAAAATAAGATCACACGGGTTTAATTGTCCTTACTAAAAAGTATGCCTTCAGGTGCATTCTATTTTGTTTTTGTTTTTCTTTCTCACCCATTGGGGAGTCGGGGATCCTATGATCAGGTCAAAAGAGGAAAGATATATTTACCTTAAGCAAATCAATCTCTTGCTGTGACATTAATGCATCCAGCCAAGTATAGCATCATCAAAAGAAAAGAACAACTCATAAGTCACATTAAGTCAACAACATCATATAATACATCAAATGACAGTATGACACAATGCACATAGCAGTAATTACCATATATTAGTTTTAACACAACCAAATATTAGGGATGATTTGTGGGAAAAAACATACTGGAGATACATGGCTTGGAATAAGGAAGACCAACATTAATTAGCCAAGTATTTTCATTATAGTAGTAATTTTGTTTCTAGTAAGCAATTCTATTTTGGCAAGTATTTTCATAACAGTAGGAGTCAACAACAACATACCCCTTGAAATCCCACAACGTGGGGTCTGGGGAGGGTAGAGTGTATGCAGACATTACCTCTACCTTGGTAAGTAAAGAGGTTGTTTCCGAAAGACCCTCGGCTCAAGAAAAAGCATAAGCACAAGCAAAAGCAAGAGAAACGGTCAGATCCGGACAAGAAATTTAAAGCAGTATGAAAATGAGAGTAACAAAAGCGAACATGCCATGATAAAACTTCTTGAAAAAAGAAGCAGTAACTACCGCAGGTAAATAAGATAAACAAAGTACAATAAAGAACATACAACAACAAAAATCAAAGGACGGGGAATTATAAAACAATATTGCGCCTACTAGTATGATAGGCTAAGCAAGGCTACAATAATAACACTACAACTACCAGTATGTAAGCGTGAGTAGGACTACGATCAACTACCTACTACCCTTCTACCCTAATCCGTGTCCTCCACAACCCCCTATCTAAGGTCATGTCCTCAGTAAGTTGCACATGCGTCATATCCCGTCTAATCACCTCTCCCCAATACTTCTTCGGCCTACCTCTACCCCTCTTGAACCCGTCTATAGCCAACCTCTCACACCTCCGCACTGGGTCATTTGTGTCTCTCCTCTGCACATGTCCGAACCATCTCAACCTCGCATCCCGCATCTTATCCTCCACTGAGGCCACTCCCACACTGTCCCGGATATCATCATTTCTAATTTTATCCCTCATTGTATGCCCACACATCCATCTCAGCAACTTTCATCTTTTGGATGTGAGAAGTCTTGACTGGTCAACACTCTATCTCATACAACATAGTCAATCTAACCACCACCCTACAGAACTTGCCTTTAAGTTTTGGTGGCACCTTTTTATCGCATAAAACTCCAGATGCGAGCCTTCATTTCATCCACCCTGCACCAATACGATGTGTATACGATGTGTGACATCTTCATCAATCCCTCCATTCCCTTGGATAATAGACCCAATATACTTGAAACTTTCTTTTTTTGGAATGACCTGAGTACCAAGTCTCACCTCCACGCATGTCTCATGGTCGCTCCCGTCACTGAATTTGCACTCCAAGTATTCTGTCTTGGTCCTACTCAGCCTGAACCCTTTAGACTCCAGAGTCTGTCTCTAAACCTCTAGCTTAGCGTTCACTCCGCTGCGAGTCTCATCAATCAGGACTATGTCATCTGCAAATAACATACACCATGGCACCCCCCTTGAATTTATCGCGTCAGTCCATCCATCACCAAGGCAAATAAGAATGGGCTTAGAGTTGATCCCTAGTGCAACCCCATCATCACTGGAAAGTGCTCCGAGTCTCCTCCTACTGTCCGTACCCTGATCTTGGCTCCATCATACATATCCTTGATCGCTCTAGTGTACGCCACATGTACACCTCTAACCTCCAAACATCTCCACAGAACCTCCCTAGTCACTAGTTAGTAATTTTATTTCTAAAGAGATCCTATTTTTCTAAGTATTTCACTAAGGTAGATGCTTTTAATTTTGATCCATTGTTTTATCTTTCCTGTTTTTCCTATGTAATCTCTATTTAAGAGGATGTTTGGAAGATAGAAAATTCAAGCATTATTTCTATCAAAAATTATAAAGGTATAGCCTGATTGGCCAAACTTTTGAAAAATTTGGAAGTGGTTATTCTTCTTGTAAAAGTTGAAGGGGTGAGGTATTTGGCCAATCATCTCAGTGCAGACCTGAACTATTTCTGCTCTTGATTGCCCCCCTAAGCTTGACAGTTTGATAGCCTTGACCCTCCCAAACGTTGACATGGCAAAGAGCGTAAATGCACTCTCTTAAGGGTTCGGGAGTGAAAAGCTGAAAAATAAGCTTCTAACTGGGATATTTTTCAATCATTACTTGCCATGTAGTCGTATACAATATTTATTTGTTCCATCTGTATCTCTTCTTGTTTCTTCTTTTATATACAATGCATATTCATCCCGATTTCGTATTTTTTGTTTCTTCTTTAGATGCAATAACTTTTTCTTTAAACTGTGAATTTCTTCTTTTTCGAGCCAAATCTGCAAGAAACTTGACTGGGACTATTTTTTAGCCAGATAACAAAAGGTTTAGCCAAAATAATATTGTTTCAACAGTATATTTCTTTTTATTTTTCTTTAGATGCAAGGACTATTTTTTTCAACTATATATTTCTTCTTTTCCAAGCCAAATCTATAACAAAATTGGCTGGAACCCATTATTTTTAGCAGAATAAAAAATAGCCAAAATAATGGAGTTCCAATAGTGTATTTATATTTACTTCTCACTAGATGCTATGATAATTTATTTCAACGGTGCATTTCTTCTTTTTTCGGACCAAATCTGATTTTTTTGGGCTGAAACTCCATTACTTATAGCTAGAATAAAAAAGATCACCCTAAGTAGTCGAGGTTCATCCAATTTTTTTTAAAAAAGGCCTGAAAACAAAAACGACAACAACAAACCCAGTGTTATCCCACAAGCGGGGTCTGGGGAGGGTAGGATGTACACAGACCTTACCCCTACCTTTGTGTGGTAAAAAATTTAGAAGGCAATAAAGTATATTTTATTTTTAAAAATGCCACGTGGGCAAGAAAATTCATGTGGCAGCGCGTGTTTACCCGCATCAGATGAGATCAATTCAGGATTGTTGAGGTTATTAAAGTGCCAAGTTTATAGGGTAATTAGGACTCAGCAAAGTTAGGGTGTGAACTAAATAAAACGTGCCAACTCAAGGGGAGTTCGAGGTATTCTGCCTTTGGTTTAACTATATTTATATTGATTAAAAATCTAGATTAAGATAAAATTGAAAACTAATTATAATCATCCATAACAAATATTTAAATAATTTATCTATATAGATAATATTTTTTGTCAAGTAAATGCGAGTTCCAATGGCATTCCTCATAGGTTCTTCAAGAGGAAGAAACCGGCCGAGAACAACAAGGTTGGAGAAGAAGATATCCCTGTGACTCAACCCCTAACCGGGAGACATAACAACGCGGTACCACTGCCTAGTGCCTATCACTATAGGTGATTCCAACACAAAGAAGAGTTGAGGGATCTGTTTCAGGAAGTGCGGGCATTAACAAAGCAATTGTAGGCATAATCAATATCCTGAAGGGAGAAGTGAATCAAGCCAACTGAATCCAAATTGGGAAATCAGCTGCGGCAATTGTTGACACAACTGCAGGAAATTTTTACAGGGTCAACAGGAACCATAGCAAGGAACCAGATGGGGGAATTGGTAGCAATCAACTACACAAATCATCACTACCAAGTTGCCAATTCATCAGAACAGCCTACAGAGCTGGGAGTGATGCCAGTAAGTAAAAGGAAGCTCAACAGTAACCAAGTCATTGTTCTGAACGGAACAGGTAACTCATCCAAACATTAACCCACACATGATGGAAATACACAAGTACAATTGTTAATTAAGAAAACAATTCATACTTTCCATTAGACTTTTGCAAAATAAGATTTAGAATTTCCATTAGAACCTTGTTACAACTCAATGGACTGGCCTATTGTTAAGCACTGTCCAAAAGGACCAAGTCTATTTCAAGGTTCAAATTTTCGCTTTAGATCGACGTCCAAGTAACTATTGCTTGTGTTTGTAGTTATTATCCAGTATCACAACCACATATAATCTTCTTTCGAGCTGACTTGATTTAGAAACACAGTTCCCAGACTATGGGTGCACACTTGCAGTAACATGTTGACACCGGAGCCCAACAAAAAATAATTATAGTACTAAAAGTCACCCTGACTATAATAATTGTTCATACAACTGGCTGTAATTTCAACTTCATAAAGGATATAAAGTTGCAAAAGCTGGGTTATCAAGAAAACTGAGCAAATTGATTCCTATATATGCATAAAGCATATTTGCAGACACAATGTAAGTATGTTAACACACAAAGTTGGAAAAAATCAGGACTTCTATTTTTTCTCTTTTTAGTAGACAATTAGCCAAGAAGTGAAGATATACCATAATGACATTGAGATCCTCCTGGGCAATATTCTCCAACGAGACTTGCTTAATTGCAACAAAGTCTCCATTTTCCAAATCCAGACCTTTATAGACTCGACCATAAGCTCCCTTCCCAATCTCATCTCCAAGCATCTTCAATCCACAAAGACAATTATCAATCAATCAATCAATCAAAAGAGAGCAGCCAGATTTTCTTTGAACTCAAATATAGACAAATATAGAACGCAGATATCATATCCGAAAGTGTACTAACTTCAATATATATTCATTCTACTTTACTTGAACTTTCACAAATTTTGATACCTCAGCAGAAAAATTCTAAAACCCTGACACTCGAGACAAAAAAGCAATAAAATCTTACCCACTAAATCATTTTCAACACATAATCCCACTTACTTAACTATAAAACACAAGGAAACCTACAAAGATTGAAATTTAATTTTCATTTCAAGTTCTTAAGGAGCATACTAGAATTTCAAATCGATCAAAAGCATGAACAATTATATCATAAACATAGAGACAGAAAAAAAATATAGAGCAGGTGAAATATAACTCTTTGATATGGTTTCGTTTACCGAGTATACATATGAAGAATAAAATTAAAATATATGTATATAATCACTTGCGGGATCACGCCGGGTATATTGTTGTTTATATGTATATAACCACTTAACTCTAAATTCAGAATATGTATGTCAATTATGTAGGCAAAGTGAATCGTTACATATCAGAAAGTGTACTAACTTCAATATACATTCCTTCTACTTTGTTTGAACCTTCACAAATTTTGATATCTCACCAGAAGACCTCCAAAACCCTGACACTCGGGCAAAAAACAACAAAATTTTACCCACTAAACATTTCCAACCCATAATCTCACTTACTTAACTACAAAACACAAATAAACTTAAAAAGAATACAAATTTATTTTTCATTTCTAGTTCTCAAGGAGCATACTAGAACTTCAAATCTATCCCAAAAAAAATGAAAAAAATACCACAAACATAGAGACAGAAAAAAAAGGACATATACAGCAGGGCAAATCTAACCGAGTATACATATGAAAAAAAAAATAGTAAAATATATGTATATAACCACTAACTCAAAATTCACAATATGTACGTCAATTATGTAAGGTAAAGTAAATCATTACATATTTGTTATCGAGCGTCTTGGATTTATGAAAAGCGGCATTTGCCATTTGCCTAGACATTCCTGCTCGAATTTATTTATCAACAATTCCCCCTAAAATATTTTTTTTTTGTGAATGAATTGGGGGAATATGTTCTAGAAAATTCTAGAATAGTTTCATTGTTATAATTCAGAGGAAAAGAGAACGATAAGATCGCCGGCGGTGAACCGATCGGAAGTTTAGAGACTTGAAAAAGTTCCGAACGGGCCCTGCGGTAAAGGGGGAAATGTTCGAGCCGGGCTTTCGTAAGGCCCGAATGGGCCGAAAATGAATTGGTACGTTTGTTTGTTCAAATGACCGGTGAAGACCGGTAAAAAGTACAACTTGGATGGCCTTTGGATTTTGGAGGACAGTTATGTTATGTCTCGGTTGGAACTTCTGAATTCTTTGCGGAACTTATATTTTTTTCCTTTTTTTTATTAGTGAAAATGATGTTTTTGGTCCTCGAATTATAACTTTGTTCCAATTTTTTATCCTCGTAAATTAGACTTAGCACACCCGGCGCGACATAGATTTTGGTCCTTAGCAGGTCTACCGAAAATAATTTTTCTACTTTTCAAGATAGGATAAGGTTTGCTTATACTCTACTCTCCCAGATTTTACTTGTGTAATTATACTGAATATGATATTGTTGTTATATTTGATAAACTATTTGGATATGTTTGGGAATTTGAATCAATCGTCGGTTGTAATATTTTCTAGTTCTATTTCTTTTATGTTATTTTATTATATTATGGAGTAGTTTTCTTATTGGGTTTTGACATACATGATGTATTGATTGATGTTTTTAGATTCGATTCTTGTTTTATTGCTTGAATTCGTTAATGTAGTTTTGAATTGAACTGCAGAGTAATTTACTATTTTATTTAATCGGAAGAGGAGTAGTTTGATGAATATCCTTGCATTATTTTATTTGGTTTTAATTGGTGATTTTTCTAAGTAATCAAAAGAGCTTATTGAATTATTGGTTGAACAAAGAAATGAAAATATTCAAGAGACATTTTCTTTCTGACTAAACTCTTAACATTTTCTTGCATTCACATGGCTTTTTATTGGTCTTGAACTCATGGATAGTAATTTTACTTGATTATTGAGATATTTTTTTATGTTTTAATCGCAATAAGAAGTGTTCTATGAATTATCTTAATATAAATCTGATTTAGCTCTTGATTGAATGATTCTGTTGAGTAATCAGAAGAGACTCACCACTAAAAAATTGCCCAAAATTGAGGGCCAAAACCAATGGACTGAATTGGGTTTTCAGTGAAAATTAACCAAAAGTCGACGGAATATGAGTCATCAGTTTATGTCGTGTTGGTTTTTCAAAACCAACAGAATAAAATAATAAAATGTAGTAACTTGGAATCAAACCCGGGTATGTACCCTAGCATTGGGCAACTCTACCACTAGACGACCCGTTCTTTGATCACATACTTTCATTATTTTTTATTAATACAGTTTTGCTCTAAAAATGACGGACTCCGTCGATTTTGTATTAAAAATTTGACGGAGTCCGTCGATTTATTTTAAAATAATATATATAATAATTATTATAATTTTTTGCGCATTTTTACGCGAAAAATAACCGACGGACTTTCGTCGGTTTTCTTAAATAAAGAAGATTTTAAAAATTATCAACAAAATCGACATAATCCGTCGTTTTTTCCATCTTTTTAGTAGTGACTCTTCAAAAATTTATCATGGGTTATAAGCTGACGATATTCATGAGAAATCGTCCGAAGATCTATTTCTATCCATAGTTTTTGAACATTCTCATGACTTGCATTAGTTTAATTTGTGAAATCTGAATAAATAATCTGAAGATGTTTATCATATTCTTGAGTAAACTAATTACTTATGAATTCGAAAGAATGATAAAACGAATCGGAGCTAATTGCTAAAATCTTGCATATGTCTTGCCTACTAGCCTTACTTCTCATATTAATAGTAACTAGGGGCGTCTTTGGGCCCGTGCGAGCTGTGCTACCGCACATGGCCCCCGAAAATGAAAAATTTTAGGGGCTTCTTTTTTCATTTTTTATTAAATAGTATTAACCAGAATTTACTGTAAAGGCCCATAATTCACATGTCTTCGCAAGTCTTAGCCTAATCTAATTATTGAAATCATATATTTACTTATATTAAGGGCCCACTTTTACGAATTATAACAGGGCCCCCAAAATGTTTGAGACGGCCCTGATAGTAACATTTGTTTTCGTTGTCAATTGTCTTTAGTTACGGTTGTAGTCGATAATCGTGGTTTATAACCACAACAAACTCAAGTTTTGATTGCCTGAATAATACTAAACAAGTTTTGTTTGAGTAATTGTTTATATCAATCTTTGTGGAGACAATCTAAATACTATACTATCTTTAACTAGCGAATCGCTTAAATTATAGTGTGTTTTGCGCTCCTCATGTTACCACTGAGCAAACATTATCCGAAGGGTTAAAACTTCAATTTTACTTCATAAAAGTTATTCTATCTAAGAATTTTTCCTTAGAACATTTCCAGGAAAATTTAGAAATTGTCTCATAATGTGAGTTACTTTATCTCAAGTATTTAAGAACATTATAGAAGGAATAAGAATGAGCACAAGAAAAAATTTATACGCAAATTTCTAGAACTTAATTCTATTTGTATTGCTATCATAAGCTAGAACTGTTGGGTCAGCGATTGTTCTAATAATACAAATTGCACCAAATATCAATTTCAACTGATTATATATAATGCAATACTTCACTTGGGCATTGGTAATCAAGTTATTACCATGCTCAGAGATGCTAGAGAAAAATAAATACTTGTGTTTTACGTGTATTTATTATCAACTTTTCAGAAGCACAAGTCTTCAATTCCCCAAACAAAAGATTCAATTTGTTTTACTGCATTATAAAGGTTGAGTTTATCTGTCATGAGATATACTTGCATAAGTCTACTCTGGACTATGTGATGAAAATGTTCTCTTGAGAACTATAACATCAACATCTTTTAACTATAATTCGTCTTCATATTCTAAGGAAGAAGATGATTCATAATGAACCAGGTAATGTTAGAAAACACAAATTTGAGAATGCTAATGAATGAGCATTCTCAACAAAAGAGGTCGGATCGAATCGGTATATCAATACCAATCCGATCAGAGCTAGAAGATCTTAATTATATTGCAAAAAAGAGGATGAAGATGTAATGAGGCGCACAAAGAGAAAAAAAAAGATCCAAAATGACTCTTATATAATGCACGGTAAGAGTAAAGGAAAAAATTATTTTTGTTTTGAATTCTGACATACATTTCTGCATAGCTCCTGTATTGAGAGGACAAAAGTTTATATTAAAATCATGATATGATACGACAACAATATACCCAGTGAAATCCCACCATATGAGGTCTGGGGAGGGTAAAGTGTATGCATACCTTATCCTTATCTTGAAAGGTAGGGAAGTTGTTTTCGAAAAATCATCGGCTCAAGAGAAAGCATGGCAAAAAAACAGTCAAATAGGGATAAGCAGTACGAAAACAAAAATAGCGAAAGCGAAAAAAATTATGATATAGCAGTCTGAAAAAAAAAGTAGTAGATAAATAAGATAATTGAAGTACAAAAGACAACATATAATATCATAAATCAGATGACAATAAACTAAAGAGAAAAACTGTGACTGCCAGTACAAAAGGATAAGCGGACAACCTACTAACCTTCTAACCTAATACGAGTCTTCCATAACTCTCTATCTAAGGTCATCTCCTCGGTAAGTTGAAACTGTGTCAGGTCATGTCTAATCACATCTCTCCAATACTTCTTTGGCCTACCTCTACCTCTTCTGAAATCATCCATAGCCAACCTATCACACCTCCTCACTAGGGCATGTGGCTCTCCTCTTCACATGCCCAAACCATCTCAGTCTCGCATACCGCACCTTGTCCTCCACCAAGGCTACGCCCACCTTTTCTCGGATATCTTCATTCATAATCCTATCTAAAATAATGATATGATAATTGACATTATATTTAAAAGATTCTAATTTTTTTAAGCCAATATACAGTTCGTAAAAAGTATTTTTATATCACGTTTAATTATATAACTCTCAAAAGTAAAGCTTTTGACATTTCATTAATAAGTAAAGTATTTTTTGATAAGCGATAAGAACTATTTCCTTTTTATTGTGTTATCTTTCAATAACATGATTCACAGTATTAAACGAGGATCATTTTGGGTTAAGAGTCTCACATCGGAAATGGAATGGGAACATGGACTCCTTATATGGACTTGGACAATCCTCACCCTACAAGCTAGCTTTTGGGGTTGAGTTAGGCCCAAAATCCATTCTTTACATGATATCAGAGTCATGCCTCATTCCAACTCTTTGTTTACCGATGTTGGGCCCCCAAATTATATTATTCACGCTCCAGTTAACAAGGTCTGGGCGTGCGGGGAAGTGTTAAGAGTCCCACATCGGATATGAAATGGGAACATGGACTCCTTATATGGACTTGGACAATCATCACCTTACAAACTAGCTTTTGGGGTTGAGTTAGGTCCAATATCCATTTTTTACATTTTGAAGATCTTACTTTAAATGAAATTAATTTTAAAAGAAGACAAGTTCACGATAGAAGCATATGAGAGATCAAAGTACTATGAGCTTTGTTCATAACACATTTGAGTTTGTGGATTGACAAATGCATTTAACAAAGAATGCTTACATATCACATTCACATTTGTGTTAAATGTGAATTATTAGAATAGATTAGGTCTATTTATGGTAATATATGATTTAGTAATTATGGTAATATAGGATTTGTAGTCCTATTAGAATATGGTTATCTTTTACCCTATTAGACTATGAAAATGAGAATTTTACCTCTATATAAGGAGGTCATGAATGAAAAGCAAAAGAATTCTCCCATTATTCTTGTCTCTCTAAATTCTCGTCTCTGTCTCGATTTTAACATGGTATCAGAGTCACGTTAAAAAGAACACAAAATCCCTAAAACAATGACAAGTAAAGAATTGGTGATACCAACAAAGGAATTGCCGATGAAGAAAACAAAATTCAAAGAAAAATAATCTCCCCCTACAACATTACGTCGAATGATAACCATGGAATTGTGTTGACATAAGTCCAATTGAAGAGGGAAATTATGAAGAATGAGCTAGATCCATGACGACAACCCTAAGATCAAGAAAGAAGTTCGGCTTCATCGACAGTACAATAAAAATCAGATGAAGAGTTGTCGGACTTGAAAGATTGGTGGACTATAAACTCACTGTTGGTGTCGTGGATTCGCAACACCATAGAACCGACGCTTCGCTCAACAATTACATATAAAGAGGAAGCGGAAGAATTATGGACGAGCATCCGAGAGCGATTCACCTTTATTAACGGCCCGCGGATACAACAACTAAAGATGGAACTAGCGGAGTGCAAGCAGGAGAAAAAGGACCATAATGGATTACTATGGAAAACTCGCTAAGTTATGGGAGAAATTGGTAAATTATGAACAAATCCCAACTTGTACGTGCGGAAAGTGCATGTGCAATATAGGAACGATCCTATAAGCCAAAATAGAATAAGAAAAAGTGCATTGTTTTCTCATGGGATTGGGTGAGGGAACGTAAACGGTGAGGTCGAAGATATTGGCTCAGAAATCATTGTCATCATTAAACAATATCTATTCATAGTTGGTGCAAGAAGAACGTGTGAGAGTAGTCACACGAAAAACAGAGGATCGGAGTGAAACCATGGCGTTTGCCGTATAGGAAAGAAACTCTTACCGTGACCAAAATAAAGGAAAAAATAATAGTGCATTTTGCACACATTGCAAGAGATCCAGACACGTTATAGACGAATATTTTCGACTCATTGGTTATCCGAATTGATGG
This sequence comes from Anisodus acutangulus, assembly GCA_029783415.1. Classification (NCBI taxonomy): domain Eukaryota; kingdom Viridiplantae; phylum Streptophyta; class Magnoliopsida; order Solanales; family Solanaceae; genus Anisodus; species Anisodus acutangulus. The sequence goes on along the minus strand of CM056492.1, from coordinate 56,855,860 downwards.
CCAAGAATTTAAAAAAAATAAAAAATCAGAGAAAGAAGACGAGGACTGCAACAACAACAGAGGTGTAGGCCGGGATTCGATTGTAAAAGAGGCAACTACCGGGCTAACACTATGATTGTCAAATAAGGAACTCATGCAGAGACAAGATCAGTGAACACATGTGGCACAATACTTCACAATAACGATGAGATCCGGAAGACTGTGATTCACATGTTGAATTTACTGAGAAGATGGATAGTAAGACCGAAAATTAACCTGGATCATAGATTCTGGAGCTATCAATCACGTGACAGGTAATCCGGAGGAACTAAGCAATAAGCGATACATTTCTAAGTGTCCAATTGGTCTTCCGGACGGAAGTAGCTCGGTGGCTATAAAAGAAGGAACAACCAAGCTGAATGACAGGATATGGTTTATGAATGTTCTGGATTTGACGTGTAATTTAATTTCTATATCACAACTAATTGATTACTTAAATTGTGATATGATATTTAATAAAATTGTGTGTGTAATACTGGACTCCACCACGAGAAAGCTGATTGGAAATGGTGAGTGTCGATGTGGACTTTACTATTTTCAGAATGTGCCGCTGATACGGGCTATGAAGGCAGAGGCAGTTGATTGATTCGATCTTTGACACAAACGGTTGGGTCACCCTCCAGCACAAATAATGAAGTCTATTACAACATTAGGCTTAAAGAAGAGTGGTGATAGATTGGATAGAGAATGTGATGTATGCCAATGAGCAAAGCAAATGAGAAGTGTTTTTCTTTTAAGTGATACTATTGCTTCTGATACTTTTTAGATAATCCATTGCGATTTATGGAAACCATATAGAACCCCTTCCTCTTGTGGTGTTTTGTATTTTTTTACTATTGTGGATGATCGTTCACGAGTCGTGTGGATCTTTCTCTTGGTTGATAAAAAAGAAGTGTCTCAAACCTTGAAGAATTTCTTCACTTTTGTGGAGAGGCAGTTCGAAAAAATGGTGAAGATAGTTAGAAGTGATAACGGAATCGAGTTCACGTGTATGAAGACTTACTTCTTTGAACATGAAATTTTGTTTCAAACATCTTGCACAAGAACACCTCAGCATAATGGAAGAGTCAAAAGAAAACACCGTCACATTCTTAATGTGGCACGAGCATTAAGATTTCAGGGCCATCTTCTGAATAAATTCCAAGGAGAATGTGTTTTGACTGCGGGGTATTTGATCAATAGAACACCTTCTTCGATTTTGAATGAAAAATCCCCTATGAAATTTTGTATGAAAATGCGCTCCGATATGATCATTTAAGGGTGATAGAGTCACTATGATACGCACACACAAAGGAAACAACGAGGGCAAGTTTGAGAGTCAGAATCATAGGTGTGTCTTTTTGGGATACCCCTTGTGCGCACCCTCTTTTGACTGCCCGCCCCTGAAGAGAAGGGGGATCTGACACGATCGCGACGTATGAGCGCTTCCTGAATTAATAAAGTTGTTAAGGAGTCGCCACCTAATTATTACGGTGAATTAGAGCACCTAAATGTTAACATAAATGCTAAAAATGAACTCCGATTAATGGTTTGCGAAACTATGAGATTCCGGGTAAGGGTTGTTTATTATCCTAAAGGGAAAGTGTTAGACATCCTTTAAGATCCGCTAACCTGCGGTTATCCGGTCAAACTTAGGAATTATTATGCTAAGAAAAAATGCATGTTTAAAAATATAAAGTTAATTAAAGGATGCAAGTAATTAATAAAAGGATGCATTTTAACAACGTAAAAGATTTTTACCACTTGTTCTTTTTTTTAGGAGTCTCGCAAAGATGATTGCGGTTATTAAGAAATAAATTCCCGGTATAAACTCCGAAAAAAATATGTGTGCCATTGTTTATAAAAATACATGTAAAATTGATTTTTGGATAAAAGCATGCATTTGTATGGCATTATTTATAAAATACATATTTTTTTTTTTGTAATTTGATAGTAAAGGAGAAAAGCAAGTTGTTCGTTATGCAAAGAAGTGATTTTTATGAAAGTTATTTCAAATCACAAATTGAATAAAACAAAACCTTATTAGCATGATTAATAATGCGAGTAAAAGATGACCAAATTATTTCAAAAGTTTTAAACATGCATGACGAGCCTAAAATAAATAAGCTAGCGGCGGATTTTCAATTTTAAACTATCCGAGCCTAAAATAATAAACTAGCGGTGGGTTTCCAATTTTAAACTACCCTATCAATTATCCGTTCAAGGCCTAAATATTCTAAGTCTTCTAAGGATCGTACACAATTAAATAATTAAATTACAACAAAAAATAGAATGGCGGAATTACGGAATGATAATAAAATAACGACTAGGGCGGATGACGTTGTCATCCCGCCCTATTTGTTTAGAAATCCTGAGGCCGGAGAATGCAAGGAACATGGATACGGGTCTTCCTCGGACCCGGTGGTTTGAAGGTGTAACCGGCGGTTCAAGAGGTGTATTAGCGGTGAGGTGATGGAGGATCTGGTTCTAGTTCATTGGACGATGCGGGGGGGGGGGATTAGGTTGGATTTGGACGATGGGATTTAGGGTGTAGAGTTATTAGTGTCATAGACCATGTCGGGTATTGTGGATTGGGTAGTTGATTTGGGCCTGGGTCGGTTTTGTTGGTGGAATTAATTAGCCCAATTATAGAATTAATTGGTAACTAATCTAACTCCCTTAATTCCTTTTCCTACTTTAATTAATTAAAATATGCTTCTTCGTCCTAATTAATTTCCAAAAGTGCATACATATATAAATTACGATACGAGTGATTCAATATGTGTTTAGTTTGAGAAAAATAGAATATTCATAAAAGAATGATTAATTTAGTAATTGGTGAAATATTATAAGAGAAAATCGATCATCGATACCGACGTCGGAATATTAAAATTATTTTTTTATTACTTTAATTATAAGAACATAATACCTAGTATTTTCAAAATTATGTGGTAATTGGTAAAATATTCAAAAATACTTTGGAGGATTTTCAAGACTGAGAAGCATAGTAAAATTAACTAAAGATAAAGGGATGACCAAAATAAGGTGTCGAAATATTTCAAATCGCGAATAAATAATCGGAAGATGGGACAAAATTGAGTGTCAACAGATGCCCCTCTTTGGCCGGAGGCGATGAAAGAGTTTTCGGTCAAAGACGTTGATTGATTAGCCAATTTTTTCATGATCATTGGGACTTGAATAAAGATTAGGGATGCATGAGTGGAGATAGAATTCCGAGGGAGAAAAAAATGCAAAAGTTGGTGCAGATTCAAGAAATATTGCCCCAGTATCGAATTATGATAACACTGGTTGCAGATGTGGAAAATATTGGAAAAGAGCGGAACGACGTTCGAAGTAGGCCGCTGACCTTTGTTGGGAGGTCCAGCTCTCCAACAAATTGACTCGGTTCGCTGTAAGAGATAGTTTCACGTTGTGCTGAAGCTCATGCCGATTCAATTCCTGCGGACTAGAGCTAAGATAAAAGTTAGTGCATAACTGTTGCATAAAATGGGTATACGAGGATACGACCTTGTGAATTGAAATGACGTCTTTACACAGACGTAATGCGATGCGCCGTCCTTGTACAAATGTAATGCATTACGTCCGTGCACATATGTAATGCAAAATGTCATTCTTACATGAACGTGTTGTAAGATGACGTCCTTGCATAGACGACATGCGATGCGACGTCCTTGCACATACGTGAGGAATGACGTCCTTGTCCAGACATAATGCAAAACGTCGTCCTTGCACAGACGAAATGCGATGACGTTCTTGTACATACGTGATGCAAAATGTCATCCTTGTCCAGACGTAATGCGATGATGTTCTTGTACAGACGTGATGCAAAATATCGTCCTTGCACAGGCGTAATGTGATGACATCCTTGTACAGACGTGCTGCAAAATGACTTTCTTGCACAGACGTAATGCAAAATGTCGTGACCCTAAGGTGGAAACACTATGTTGAAGTTCTTACAAACTCAATCTGGAGGAAAGTTAATGTGTGGACATAGGCAATGTAAGATGAGGGTGAGAATGTGACCCTGTGAGTCAAAATACCATTCTTTGCTCAGACATAATGCGGTTGGGACCCTGTAGGTCAAAATGATGTCTTTAGTGCAGACGCAAAACAAGAGTGTGATCCTTGTGGTGAACTGTGATGCTGAAGTCCTTTGCAAAATTAAACATAATGTTGCGGCTTCCCTGCCTCATTAAACCTGAAGAACCTGCATTCAAAGAAATTTGTGAGTTTGGGGGAGGGGTGGTTGATTCGCGTTGACTTTATAGCTTTGGCTCTTGATACTTGCATGTCCCACTGGTTCGGACATGTAATCCATGTCTGGTTTCAGTCTTGGCTAGTTGTTAATGAAAAATATTTGTTGAAAATAATTTGCTTATAAGAAAGTATGCATATTAATAAGAATTTATGTCGAACTCTCGAATGGTGACATGCAATGAAACAAAGCAAAAGTCTTATCCAAAATCCTTCTTCTGGCTGAAGACTTAGTTGGCTGACACCTTTTCATGCCTATTGTCGTCTCATTGCAGTGAACCCTTAAAATTTGCCCCAGTTTCTGGTACGTGAGGATGCTGAACTTTTAACTGGACGAGACCGAGTCTTGTGCGGGTTGCTTGCCTATCCTATCAAGGCGATTAGATGGGTGTATTTCACTATACGCAAGATAAGGGAGAAAAATTTCTAATGGTGTGACCGAAGCCGATATAGGCCGCCTACGTAGCCCAACAAGGGAATAAGATCATAACGTAGTTCGTTACAAGCAAAATGGAATTGTAAGGTTTTCTAAAAATGGGACCGAAGCCGATGTGGCCGCCTACGTATACCGCCGAGGGAATCATGTCGTAACGTAGTTCATGTTACAAGTAAATGAGATTTTTGGGAAAGTTTGTGCTTTAAAGAGACTGAACCCGACGTGGGTTCTTTGCATACCCCGCCAAGGGAGCCTAACTTTTACAACATAGAAAATGCATTACATAGAAAATTCATAAAGGTATTATCTTTTCACTACATCTGCGTTGATAGCTTTTGGCCATACCTCGCCGTCCATTTCAGCTAGTATTAATGCCCCTCCAGTTAGCACTCGGTGTACCATGTAAGGCCCTTGCCAGTTATGTGTGAATTTTCCTTTAGCTTCATCTTGGTGCGGGAATATGCGTTTTAAAGCCAATTGCCCCAGTTTGAAAATCCTTGGTTTTACTTTCTTGTTGAAGGCTTTGGCCATTCTGTTATGATAAAGTTGCCCGTGACAAACTGCGTTCATCCATTTTTCATCAATCAACATCAATTGTTCGTACCGATTATATATCCATTTGGCTTCGCTTAACTCGACTTCTTGGATAATTCTCAAGGATGGTATTTCTACCTCTGCTGGTAACACAACTTCTGTCCTATAGACCAAAAGATACGACGTTGCCCCAGTAAAAGTCCTAATTGTAGTGCGATAGCCCAAAAGTGCGAAGGGTAAATGCTCATGTCAGTGCTTGTAATTATCAATCATCTTCCGCAGTATTCTCTTGATGTTTTTATTGGCTGCTTCGACTGCTCCATTCATATGAGGTCGATATGGAGTGGAATTGCGGTGAGTGATCTTAAACTTCTCACATACCTCATGCATCAAATTACTGTTGAGATTGGCTCCGTTATCTGTTATAATCGACTCAAGGATTCCAAATCGGCAAATGATGTTATTACGGACAATGTCAACTACCACCTTCTTCGTCACTGACTTGTGTGACGCTGCTTCTACCCACTTCGTGAAGTAGTCAATTGCCACTAGAACGAATCTGTGTCCATTTGACGCGACAGGTTCAATAGGACCAATGCCATTCATGCCCCAAACTGCAAATGGCCAAGGAGAACTCGTCACATTGAACTTTGTAAGGAGGTACCCGGATTATGTCGCCATGAATCTGACACTGACGACACTTTTGCACAAAGCGAATACAATTTGTTTCCATGGTCATCCAAAAATGTCCTACTCTCAGAATCTTCTTTGCTAGAGTAAACCCATTCATGTGAGGCCCGCACGTGCCTTCATGTATCTCTTCAACTAACATGCTTGCCTCTTGGGCATCAACACATCTTAACAAACCTAGATCCGGAGTCCTCCGATAAAGGACTTCTCCGAAGAAATGATTTGCTAACCTCCGAAGTGTCTTCTTTTGAGTGTTGGTTATGCCTTCTGGATATTCACCTGCTTTGAGATACCTCTTAATGTCGTGGTACCAGGGCTTCCCATCAAATTCTTCATCTATGTGGAAATAATAGGCTGACTGATCCAACAAATCCACTTTGATAAGATCAATGTAATTCATATCCGGATGTTGAATCATGGAGGACAGAGTTGCCAGAGCATCAGCAAATTCATTCTTACTCCCGCAATTCTAATTTATATGATGATTTTGCTATTTGGGATGTTATATAGTAACTTTTTTCAACGAATTTCTTCAATGTTTTCCATATATTATGAATTATTAATTATGCATACGTATAATACTTTTTATATAGTTTTTAAATATTATGTAATTTTTTATTATATAAAAATACTCAAAAAATTTATATTTAAAATTAAATAAAAGATTAACTGCTTTAACTGTGTACTCCGACCCCACTTACATAAATTGAGACAGAAATTAATTAATTTTTGAGATAATAGCTGATCTTTTATTACTAACATGCAATGAAGAGTGACCATTTCTCCCAATTTTTTAATTGACGCGGGCCAATGGGTCAAGGATCGGTTTTGTAATTAGACAAAACAACTAGGGTAATTCAGTCAATCCACACTGATTTAGGGTTTTAGCTATAAGCCTTTAAGCAGCAGTGCCTTCATTGCTTTCGTCTCTTTCTGCCTTGCAGGTACAATTTTAACTTTAGTTTCATGGAGATTTTTTATTTGGTGTTTATGTAATTTTTCATGTTCACATAAACAAAACTTTGTGGTGGAATTGAAATTTGTATTTCTTGTATATCCTAATTGATTTAGCACCATAAAGATGCTGTATGAATCTCAATGCCAGTCTTATCCTTATGAAGAATCGATTCACAATTTGTATCCATTTTGGTCCTTCAACTTTTTTGATTGTGTTAAAGTAATATGCTTTGAATCACCTAAGGGTGTGGCTAGTGATAATGAGATCCATGAAGTTTCATGTTTAAAACCTAGCGGATACAAAAATAGTATGTGATTTTTCTCATCTGATCCGTTTTGGTGGAAGAGTTACTCGTTACATACATGTTTGTACCCCGTCGAATTAGTTGAGATGCTCTCAAGCTGGCTTGGACACCATAGTCATGAAAAAAAGTAGTATGCTTTGCAAGAATGACTTGAATAGGGATTTGACTTTCAATTTTCGATATGTATATCTAATAATGCCCTCTTGTCAATTGTGTTCATAATCAAAAGATAGTATGATTCATAATGTCGATGAGAATCTAGTGCGTACGCTGGAAACTTTATTTGATAAATGACTAAGTTGGAATTTTGTCTGTGAAGATAAATGATAGAATTCTTCCTTATGTTTCAATAACTCAAATGTAAAAAAGGAGGGTTTCGTTGTTATCAAGCCAACTTTGTATTACACTTGCAACTATAATATTTCCGTTTATTGATCTCTTAAACACCAAGTGAGTCAAACTTTTGAAATCTCTTGATATTTCATTTTATTCAAACTCGTATCATGTGGTGTTGGATGATCTAAGTTAAATTAGTTTAATCAGATACGATCTATATTCATACTTCTGTATTACAATGAGTGGACTAATGTAGGCTCGCAACACATGAAGAAAAGGACATTGTTTTCTGAGTGACTTGCACTTTAATTTGCTTTCCCTCTTAAATGCAGGAGCTTTCCACTTCTAAAGTCTATTCGTGTAAAGCCGTTGCCAAGATGCAGAACGATGAGGGACAAAACATGGACCTATACATCCCTAGGAAGTGGTATGTATTCCTTACTTCCTAACACTTTGGATTAGATTCAGCTGCCCCTGTTATAATGAAGATGTATATGAGGTTATTCTAGATCATAAATATGTTATTTTGGATGCAGCTCTGCCACTAACAGGCTGATCACTTCCAAGGATCACGCATCTGTGCAGCTCAATGTTGGGCATTTGGATGAGTTTGGCCGATACGCTGGCCAGTTCACCACTTATGCTCTCTGTGGATTTATTCGTGCCCAGGTAATGTTACTTCTGAATATCATGTTAAAGGAATTTTACCTTCGGATTGTTCTGAGTCATGCCAAACAGTTCGTGATCTTTGGTTTTGAATTACTGGGGTTTTCTAAGAGCCTCATATACTTATAGAAAGCATGACATATCTTTGTATGTGGAGGAGAAATGATTTCTTGCGTTCCATTTTAAGTATCTTGTTCTCATTGGATTGCCTGTTTTTCTTGTCCCCCCTTCTTTCTGCCAAATTGAAACTGGAAATTGAGCATTGATAACGGGTTTTGTATACTTTAGTAGCAGTATTAACTCTTTGCTCTAGTTTATTATCCCTTGTCATAAGCTTGTTACCAAAAGGGAGATGCTTCTTTCACTTGCATTTTTGGAGCTATGATTTGGGCATATGGTTATCTGATTTTCTTTGCTGGAATTATATATTGAGGATCCTGTCTTGGTGGTTTATCTCGTTTGCTTTTGACATTCATCACTTGTGTGCTCCTACAATTGACATGAATTACTTTCTGCAGGGAGATGCCGATAGTGCTCTTGATAGGCTCTGGCAGAAGAAAAAAGCTGAAGTTGGACAGCAATGAAAGTTCTCTATTTGCTTTTGTATGACCAGCAGTTCTTCGTTGGTGTTTGTCGCTTTAATTATTAGACAAATGGAATTGCATCTACATGTTACTATTTGGTGCTGCAACTTGATTTCGTACTGTTAAGAAAATTTTGGAGATGGCGAACAATATGAGCTCTTTGAATCATTTAGCATACCTTATGAACATTTCTTTCCGTCGCCATTTACCTAGCACTAAACTTGTGTTTCAACTTTATGCTCTTTTGTGTTCTTATTGTTGTATGCTCTCTCTCTCTCTCTCTCTTTTTGATGGTGTCAGGGCCAATCTTTCGCTCACCTTGACTATTTAGTCGGGTAGATACTTGATTACTTTGTTCCTCAAGGTTTAACAGATTGTACGAAATCTTGTATGCATTCTTTCTTTTCCTTAATAGGTGACAAGATTTTGTTCTCTGATACAACCTAAAGCATCTAGCAAAGTTGCATAGCTTTATATGGTTGCCCTTAGAATGAGCTAAATTCTTTGGCATGAACATAGTAAACGTGCTTTCGAGCCAATGCTAAATTCTCTTGTATGTGCACCTTATGGTTGGGTTCACAAAAGGTACTGGTAATTTCTCCAGTTGTTAGGGAAAGTGAAGTAAAAATAGAAAGGATTGGTGCTGCTCCATCTCAGGAATCACAAAGAGAAGTAATACAACAATAACTTTCTTCATTAGTGCTTTTGTTGCCCTCCCTTGATGTTTTTTAAGACCAAAGAGAAAAGATGCAAATTTACTCATGGGACGAAAGTATCTTTGCAATTTCGAAATAATCCTGTCAAATGGGATTGATTTTGACGCCAACAAAAAATTGTTAGTGTCACTTAGTGGTAGCAGCATTAATACATGTAAACATGACATTTCCCTCCTGTTCAAGTTTGGGTGAGTTAAATGATCCGTTTATTTATTAACTAAGCGCATTTTGATCAAAGTTGGGCTGATATGAACAGTTTGGGTGAGTTAAATGATCCGTTTATTTATTAACTAAGCGCATTTTGATCAAAGTTGGGCTGATTTGGCTAAATATGTAGTCTAAATTGATTGATGCACCAAATGAAAAGTTACATTAACAACATAGTAATCCACAAATGCAGTGTGGAAAGGTAGGACATGCTAAATATATAGTCTAAATTGAAGTTACATTGACAAGTAATCCATTTGTCAAATGGAGTGGGGAAAGGTAGGACATGTTCTTGAAATGAAAAAGGGCAACATGCTCACTTTGTATCACAATTAAAAAGCGGTTTGGATTATTTATGTATTTGAAAAGTAGAGAAATTTTATTATGACAACTTACACAAGTCGCGCGATTTTTTTTTTTCTATTTCACAAATTAATGGGCCTAAATTTTATATTTATTGATTTATAGATTTGTAAAAATTGTATGGTATAATCACTTTTCGAATCAGTTTTGTTAAAATCCAATATTTGAAAATTCGTTGAAATATAATCACTTTTAATATAAATTATTATAATAGTATCATAGATTTCGAACTTAAACAACTAAACAATCTAGGATATTGTCCTTGATTTTCAAATTCGTGATACTGTCATGGATTCTAAAAATTGATTATTTTCGATGAGTTTTAAATTTCTGATTATTTATCAAACACAAATAAAAAAAATGGCTACTTTTAAAAATTTGTCCATAAATTTTGAGCTCACCAATTTGAAAAAATAAAAAAAATGCTCATTCCTATATAATTATAAGTATTTTTACTAATTTATTCTTGATTAATATCTAAAATAAGATATTTAATAATTTTTGATTATGTAAATAACTTTATTAGGAGTATAAATTAGTTTAATTAGGCCACTCACTTGATGACAGTATTTGCAAATCACAATCAAACCATGGCTGATTCTAGACTAGCAATCCTTAGTAGACACTTCACTTCAGCAGCTTCTGCCTCTAAGGTACGGATTAATTGTAGAAATTTTGTTCAATTTCAGTTACGGAAAAATGATTATTTTTATTGAACATTGAACTTGAGTTTATGGTGAATTACTTACTTACTTACTTACATGTTATTCCTTTATAGGCTGGTTTTGGTGGTAAGGATTTGGGGTGGATTAAGATATCCCCGGAGGTTAGAGACGCATTAAAACATGGCAGCCCGATTGTTGCTCTGGAATCAACGATAATATCTCATGGTTCGAGAAGATTTTGACCTCCTTGCTCAATTGTTATCGTATTGCTTACATTGTCTATGTATTATTAGAACAACTGAAGGGTAATTATGTGCAAGTAATTAGTACTAGTGGCCCTCTCTACCTCACAAGGTAGAGTTAAGCTCTGCGTACACTCTACCCTTCCCAGACCCACTGTGTGGGAATACATTGGTATGTTGTTGTTGTAATTAATACTAGTGGTAAGAACACAACTTGTTATGTTTGAGGTAGGTGTCATGTTATTAGTTCGAACACTTTGTATTTAAGTGGAGAAGAGTAGGGGTGGAGGTGGGGGTGGGGTGGATGGGGAGGGGGAGGGGGAGGGGTAGAGGGAGGGGGGCGTTATCCACTGAGTTTTAGACTATGTGCCACTAGCCATCGTGGAGAAGAGTAGAGGGGCGGGCTCATTACTCATCAAGTTCCAATTTGTGTGGAACTAGCCATAGTGGAGAAGAATAGAGGGGCAAACCCATTTTTCATTTAGTTTCAAACTGTGTGCCACTATCCATCATGGAGAAGAGTAGAGGGGCCGGTCCATTATCCATTGAGTTTCAAACTGTCTGCTAGTGGCCATCGGGAATTTCGGTTATCAAAAAAGAAAAAAATTATGTACTACAGTAGAAACTCTATTAATTAATACTCGATTATTTAATAAACTCTCTTAGATAATATTTTTGGTAGGTCCCGACTCGGGGATAACGTGCTAAATTAATAATTCGCTAAAATTATAAGATAATACATTTTTGATTACTCATATAGACCCCATGTAAAATATAAATTAATAATTTCTTATATACTACATAATACATGAGTGATTTATGAAGACTTCTTGAAAAATGACTCAATTGTCTTTTGTTTTTTGTTGAAATCAATGTCGCATTGAATCTCATCTCTAATTTTTCTTATCATTGTAAGAACTTCTGTTGTTATTTTCTCATAGCTCAACAAGAAATTATTCAATGTGATTGCCGCTTTAATAGCCTCGTTTCGCTAAGGGGACTCTACTGTAGAACTTTCACCATCATCTTCATCACCTTTATCAGTTCCCATAACGCTCTCAATTATTTCTTCATCAGTCAACAACTGTGCAACTACATTTTCTTCTGGGTAGTTCAGGACATGTTCGACATCTATTGTTTGTGTTAGCATGATTTGATCTTGTGTTTATATAGGAAATATTTTTTAATATCCATAAAGTAGTACATTGAACACAAGAAGCATAATAAAGTGGGAGATTGAAGGGTGCTTCATTTGATATAGTACATTGAACAATAATGAAGTGGAAGATTGAAGGGTGTTTGTAAATTGGGTATTTCATTATAAATTTATCTATAAATTGATAAAGTATTAATTAATATATAAATTAATAATTATTAATTTATCGATTAATTAATATCTCTTTTAATTAATAATTTTTGGTGGTCCCAAGAGCATTAGTTTATAGAGTTTCTACTGTAATTATTATTACGATCTAAAGAATGTATTAGTGAAGATAATTTTATACTTTGCGAGGAAGTTGAAAACAGAATGTAAAGGAAATATGAATGAGAGTGATGTTGTTAAGCTAAAGTTTAGAAATAAAATTTACTTGATCTCCATGAGGGCAATTGTGGGATGAGATGTCAATGGGTTTGGAGTTCTAACTGGATTGAGGAGCAAATGTTCTACGCATCCCCTGCTCTCGTGAAGCACTTCGTTCAGTTTTCTTGATATTTATCAACTTTAATGGATTTTCACGTATATGCATATGTAAATTCAGAGCTGAAGCTGTGGGCAAGTGAACCGACTGTTTATGCAGTAGGTCCGCCCCTGATCTCCATTGTTCCTCCCTATACTCCACTCTCCCAAATAAACTAGAGAAACAAAAGATGGAGACTTCTACTTTACATTTATACAGCAAAAATAGCGTGTTACTTGAATGATCAATGTGTTACCTCATCCATCGTTGGCGCTTATTGTACATCAAACACACTGACAGACTGAGCAAACACTTAGACTTTACGACAATGAATTTCAGTAGTTGGTCTTACTTAACCTTGCATGTATTAAGTTAATAAGCTTTAAGGAGATGAAATTACTTTCTCATTTATGTTTTATTGATAGTAGTTCCAACTATTGTTTTTTTTTGCTGTTTCCAGGAATGCCGTATCCTCAGAATTTCGAGACAGCAAAAGAGTTGGAGGTCATTGTGAGGGAGAATGGAGCTGTACCTGCCACTATCGCTATTCTGGATGGCGTACCATGCATAGGTGTTTATCTGAGACTTCATTTCTTCTTTTTTCTTTATCAGATTCTTTTCTCTTTTCTCATTTCTTGGTTGGAGGTACTTTGGCACAAACGGGGTTGATATCTAGGATTCTTAAGTTCATCACATCTCTCCTGAACTTCAAGTGTCCAAAGACCTCCTGGCACTCTGCTTGTGCTCGAGTAAGGGTAATCTGCAATAAACATCAACCTCTTTGTTCTTGGCTTCTTAATATACATCTTAACTATCAATAGAGTCTAAGTTGTCTATGTTTTATCTGTTTAATCCATACTCATGCTAACTTTAAATTTTGGTAGCTCAATTAAATTGATGAGTGCTTTAACTCTAACATCTTTCCCTTATGGAGGAAATGGATTTTTCACAAAGTAGCGTTTCTTCATAATTTACACAGCTACATTTTTCTACATTGACATCTATGCTCAATCATATTCGGTACTGGCATATGGCTGATGTATAACAGTTGTCTGAAAGTCTTGACCTTTCCAATTTGCTTGGATGGTTTCTGTGAGTGTTCTATGTGAAAATGAGAAATGGAGTGGATTTTTTTTTAAAAATGGAATGTGAAGATGAGCATTTTGGTGTGGAAAGTAATCTTATTGAGAGCATCTATGCTTCTCTGCTGTGAACCATTTCCATATTGTAGTTAACTAATTCCAAAACTTCATGTTCTACAGCAGCTTTGAATCTTTGATATATTATTTGTTAAACTTACACTTTGTGAGGAGATGTAAAAAATGAGAACACGAGATCTCCAGAGTATTGACATCATACTAACTAATTGCCATTCAGACTGATCATCATCTGCTTGTCGAATTTTATAGATACTCTTGGCTCAAAGTCTGTGAATTTCTGAAATGATAAAACTTGAAATACTTGCATGACCTTAAGTTATTTTGTCGTACTCTCGCGTTAACTTCCTTTTAACTAGGGAAATCAGTAGCATCTAAAATGTCTTAACCATGAATTATGTTCTTTATGGTAGGCTTGACTACAGAAGAACTAGAGATTCTAGCACGTCTTGGTAGCAAAGCTCGGAAAACTGCTAGTAGAGACATTGCACTTGTTGTAAGTCAATTGCAAACTAAGTGACTTAATCTGAGTGATTATATCTTGTTTGCCTTTATTTTATTTGTTATAATATTTGTTTTGACTGCTGATACTTAAATTTCACTAGCTCGAGGAATATACATATATATTTATATATATATATATATATATATGTGTGTGTGTATATATCTCGAGATGTGACATGAAAATGCTTCATAGGCCTAGAGAAAATAGCATGACACAGATAGCTTGTTTTGTTATGTATGCTGGCAGAATTATGTGCGTCTTGATGATGACTATATAAGTTTACAGATATACTTCATCCCAAATCTTATGTTTATTTGTTTTACACTTGTTACCGTTCCCAATATTTCTAGGAAGACAATTCTAGTTTATAATACAACAACATACCCAGTGAAATCCCACAACGTGGGGTCTGAGAAGGGTAGAGTTTACGCAGACCTTACCTCTACCTTGGTAGGTAGAGCGGTTGTTTTCGGGAGACCCTCGGCTCAAGACAAAGCATAATCACAAGCAAAGCAAGAGAAACAGTCAGACTCAGATAAGAAATTAAAGCAGTATGAACATGCTGATAACAAAATCGAATACGCCATGGTAGCGCATTCGAACAAAAGGAAGCAGTAGCTAACGCAACTAAATGAGATAAACAAAGTACACTAAAGAACACATAGCAGCAGAAATCAAACTACAAGGGACTATAAAGCAATATTGTGCCTATAAGTGTGATAGGCTAATAGGGCTTACAGTAATAACACTACAATTATCATTTTGTAAGCGTAAGTAGGACTACGCTCGACTACCTACTACCCTAATCCGTGTCCTCCACAACCCCCTATCTAAGGTCATGTCTTCAGTAAGTTGCACTTGCGCCATATACCGTCTAATCACCTTTTCCCAATACTTCTTCGACCTACCTCTACCCCTCCTGAACCCGTCCATAGCCAACCTCTCACACCTCCGCACTGGGGCATCTGTGTCTCTTCTCTGCACATGCCCAAACCATCTCAACCTCGCTTCCCGCATCTTATCCTTCACCGAGGCGACTCCACGTTGTCCCGAATATCATCATTTCTAATCCTATCTCTCCTTTTATGCCCACACATCTATCTCAGCATCCTCATCTCCACAACTTTCATCTTTTGTATTTGCGAAGTCTTGACTGGCCAACACTCCGCCCCATACAACATAGTCGGTCTAACCACCCCCCTATAGAACTTGCCTTTAAGTTTTGGTGGCACCTTTTTGTCGCACAAAACTCCAGATGCGAGCCTCAATTTCATCTAAGAGTGGCGGTGGGCTGGGCTCGAGATAAAGCGGTCGAGGGTCGAGCGGAGACGGGAGAAAGTCGGGAAATTAAGTCGGCGGGCTCTGGCAGTCGGGTCAATGCAGCGGGCGGAGCAAGTCGTCCGATCCGATCTCGATCCGTCGATGTCGGGTCGAGCGGGCTCGGAGATCTGGCCGGGTTTTTTTTTAAAATAACATATGTATAAAAACTCAATAAACAAAACAAGATAGTGTAATAAAAACATCCCAATCTTTGTTTTTGTGCCTCTTATATTATTTAATAGACATATGATTTTTGTAATACAAATACAATTGTCTAAAATCTAAATTGCAACTTTGTGGTGTTGTCCAAAAGTTAAATTATAATAATAAAATTACAATTAAAAAAAATTACATTCTAAAAAATGCATTTCTAATTGCTTGATGATTTCATGTGGTTCTTGATTTGGAATTGGTATTTGTTGTCAAATTGATCCACGTCGCTTCCACTACCTTCGGTTAAGATTCGTTGTAGTTTTCATCATCTTCTTCGTTGATCTCAGGTTGACCGCCTTCTCAAAGCTCGCTCGTATCCAATCTCTGAATAATACGCAATTTCCATTGTCTCCAGTCTAATGAGTGTACGTGGTCTCTATTTGATGTCTGCGAGAAAAAGCGCTTTCGAGGCCCTTGATTGGCGACGCTTGAATGTTCAAACATCTCGAGCCATCAATGAAAGTGTCGGAAAAGGTCTTCTCATTCCCACTCCGATTATTTAATAAGTCTTCATGTCACGTCTTCATTGATAACTTCTTGTCTGATCTGAACCTGCAAAACAAAAATATCCAACTTCGCTAATTTGGTTTTGTAGTAAGAGCTACGACCGCCATTCTATTTACGAGGCTTTCAATACTAAGCCCTTGAGAAGCTTGACATGTCTTTGTGAGGTTGTGTTGAAGATGAAAGAAGATGGTATGGAAGGTGGTAAGTTACTAGCATTTTCTTGTTGATAAAATCTATATATATTTGCATTGGTGTTCTCGCTGAAACACTTCTTCTTTAGTTTGTTCGATAGGTGGTGGGTGATTTAGATTTTGGAACTTGGAGGTGGTAGTACTTCTATACAATCGTAAATAATTTCAATTAGTGATTTAGTACCGTCTATTTTAATAGTAGGATTTAATACAAAAACAATAATATAAATACAATGAATAGAAATAAAATATATTTTTATTTTGAGAAACATTTTTAATAATGCCTTATAAATTTGGTTTTCATATATTGACTAAGTAATAAAAATATTAGAGTTATATAAAATAACATAGTTGAAATAATAGGATAATATATCTTTGAAAAATTCTTTTGTTGCTTGAAAAATTTCTCTAAAAATACAATAAGTTCGGAATTTTTTCCCAATCACTATCTAAAATCATATCAGCTGGCTTTTTATTATGAGAGTTAAAAAATAAAGTTATAGGTAATTTATAGTCATAAGCAACAAGTAGTTGCTCGTATAAAGAATTCCACCTAGTGGATACTTCTTGTGGAATTTTTCTATAAGATAGTCCACAATCATGACAAATTTTTTTATATTCTTTTCTACGTTGTACTTTATTACTATTAAAAAATAAAGTTTATAGCAAATTGTATTTTACTAAGAATGTCTTTAAAGTGATAGACCATCCTTTACAATTAAGTTATATATATGGCCGCGCATTTTATATGAAAATGAGTGCGGAAAAGATGGAGTTAAACTATTTTTAAAATTGTAATTGTGTAATTGTTATTAGAAGCGTTATCTAATGTAATAGTCATAATTTTATCGGTAATTAGTAATAATCGCACACTTGATAAATATTTTACGCAATAAAAGTACTAGTGTGCCTATCATCTATATATCTATACGGCTAAAATACGTTTTTGCATAGACCATTTATAATCTATCCAATGACAAGTTACAGGTTAAATAATCATGTCGATTAGTACTACGACCTATATCAGGCGTGATAGATACTTTGCCATTAAAATGATATAATGAAAAGCGTAAATATTGTTGATATTCAAATGCGTGAATTTAAATACATCTCTCTTAACAGTTGATCTAGGAAAATCGTTAAAAGCGGGATTATATATATCTCAATGTAATGAATAAAGCGGAGATAGCGGAAATGAAAAAGGCAAACCACCACAGACTAATTTTGATATTGCTTCCCTATCTCTATGTTTATTGTATTTAGAGCCTACAATTCTCGTCATAGGGTTAATTTGACCCTGCAGTGGGAACGATCGATTATGTGAACCTTGTCCCGATGGAGCGGGCGTTGCGCACCCGGTTTTGAAGCTTGGTATTGGGCATACCTAGGTGGATGAGCACTTACTCGTGTCTAATTAAACCCCGATCCCACAGTGACCTTTTCCGAGTTTAAATTTTAAAACATTTTACAAATTTTACATATGGCTACTTGATTCTCTCGTCCCTATCAAAAAATGTCCATGCATATGATTTTAATAGTCGTTTCTTTGGACCTCGTCTCATACTAGGGGAATAGGAGAGTATTTAGGTTGAAGGTGCACTAGTGGGTGTGTTGTCATCAACATTAGTGGGTATATCATCTAGATCATCGTCTAAATTAAAGTCTTCTTGAGTTCAGGAAAATAGCTCCTGGTCTAAATCTAATGGTATTTGTAGGAAAATGTTGAGTATCAGACAAAATCATCTGTGTAGAATAAGATGACTAGAAGAAGTACCCTTGCCTGGTTGCCCTACTAGAAGAAGCACTCTTACCCTTACCTGCATAAACATACCTTTTAATCCTTCCATTTTAATTATGATAATAAATAATTAAAGACAATAAAATTAAGTGCGCTAAATAAAATAAATGACAATAATAATTTAATGAAAGGCAGAATGTACCCAACCTTGACGTGCTTGTCGGCGATGTCGAAGGTTGAAAATTGAAACTTTGCTCGATGGAAGATCCTCAAGCGTTGCCAATAAACTTCCTCCCGATTCCCAAATGAATAAATAAAATTGAATATTTAGCAAACAATGTAGACTTGTAGAGATATATTGAGAAATTAGAGAGATTGTAGGAAGATTTGTGAAAAGATGAAGAAAATGAGTTATTTATAGTTGGAAAATTGGAGTTAAAGTGTAAATATAATAACTTATGGGTTAAAAATAAATATTAAGGGGTAGGGGGGTTGGGAGGGGGCCTAAAATGGTAGTTGGCAGCGACCATAATCTAAAATGGCCGTTGGTGCAGCGACCATTTTGCAAAGGGGAAAAAGAGGCGGAGTCGGGTCAAGCGGGCACTGAGGCTTGCTTTCGGGTCGCGGAGACGAGACATCGTCCGTCCAGTTGATCCCACCCGGTTATTTATTTATTTATTTTTTTGGCGGGGTCGGGGCGGGACCGGGGTGGGCTCGGGACTGGGTCGGGTAGGGGTCGGGCCGTCCCGGCCTACTGGCCAGCCCTAATTTCATCCACCCTGCCCCAATATGATATGTGACATTGTCATCAATCTTTCCATTACCTTGGATAATAGACCCTAGGTACTTGAAGCTTACTTTCTTTGGAATGACCTGAGTACCAAGCCTCACCTCCACGCCTGTCTCAGGGTCGCTCCCGTTGCTGAACTTGCACTCCAGATATTCTGTCTTGGTCCTATTGAACCCTTTAGACTCCAGATTCTGTCTTCAAATCTCTAGCTTGTCGTTCACTCCGCTGCGAGTCTCATCAATCAGGACTATGTCGTCTGCGAATAACATACACCATGGTACCTCCCGTTGGATTTGTCGCGTCAGTCCGTTTATCACCAAAGCAAATAGGAATGAGCTAAGAGCTGATCCCTAGTGCAGCCTCATCATCACTGGGAAGTGCTCCGAGTCTCCTCCTACTGTCTGTACCCTAGTCTTGGCTCCATCATACATATCCTAATAAAGTGTGTTCATTTATTGATTATTCCTCTCTTCACCAAAATTTTAAGTACCTTGTGGAAGTGTGACTTATAAATTTAAAAAGAAGGTTTATTTTTTTACTTTTAAAACCTTTTTAGTATCTTGTTTGTCGAAAACATACCAAAGATGACGAGAAAGCTCTTTGCTCAAACAACTCGTGCCGTCTCACTTGTTAATTAGTGCGAATCATGTATTATCAGCCTTAACATTGAAAGAGAACTCATCATTCGATTATATGGTTTTTGTCCTGAAGGCATCAAATCCAGAAGCCTGGCTTTTGTTCGCCATCTACTAGAATTTCCTTCTCTTCTTAAACATGCTCTCCCAACCATGCACTACTAACCTCCACCTGCGATATATTGCTTTAATTCTCGTGAAGTATTTTTCTTCAATATTACACTAACTTTTTCCCGTCAAACTCACAACAAGCCTTTTAATATAAAAAGTCCACCCATATATCACTCTGAAAATTTGCCCACCCCTCTACTAAAAACTTACTTCTCTTGTCATATAAGCCTACAAGGAATTTATCAGTAGCTAATCACAGCAATGACCATGATTATCATCATACTTTATGAACAAACCACCTTAATGAATCTCATAAATTTGAAATTTCTATCCTTGATGGGGGTTATAATATTCTTATTTTGGTTTAAAGAGTGAGAGAATAATAATGTTGGTCATTTAATTGGAGTGGAATTGTGATTGGCATTGCTGTTGCTAAATATTATAATTAGTAGGGTGCGAAGAACCAAGAACACATGCTGATGTCACACTTATTTGATTTTGTACTATTGAAGTCTATTATTAAGCATCAAACTTGTGGACTAGCGTCAACAAAGTGATGAAAATCATGGGAGATAAGGGCTCAAAGCTCAACAACAACAACATACCCAGTGAAATCCCACAACGTGGGGTCTGGGGAGGGTAGTGTACGCAGACCTTACCTCTACCTTGGTAGGTAGAGCGGCTGTTTCCGAGAGACCCTCGGCTCAAGACAGAGCATAAGCACAAGCAAAGCAAGAGAGACGGTCAAAACCGGTCAGAAAAAAAAATTAAAGTAGTATGAAAATGCTGGTATCAAAAGCGAATAAGCTATGATAGTGCATTCCGAAAAATTAAGCAGTAACTAGCATAGGTAAATAAGGCTCAAAGCTCAATAAGGCATAAAAGATAAGGTGACTTTATCCCATCTGTCCAAGCTTTTGTGGGAGAGTTACTCAATATCTGTACTGGTGGGAGGTAGCAAGTACCCTGTAATATAGTCGAGGTGTAGATATGCTGGCTCGGATACCACTATATATTAAAAAATAATATTCAGTCTATTATTAATTTCATGTATTCAACATGCCTACCTCACCGTCTGACTGCACTAGCTAGCAGGTAAGGTATCAAAATAGAGATGGTGGTGAACTCAGAAGAAGAGACCTTAAACTACCCTAAGATCATTGTGGATTTTGTCTACATTCAAAAGTTTAAGTTACTATCAAAGAGATAATTATCCACTTGCTTCATGACATTTTCACATCTGATTGGTCAGTCATGTTTTACAATTTTCTTTTGTAGAAAAAATAAGTCGTATATGGTTGTCATTTGGTGTTGTGAAAGACTGTTTTCACTTTTCCCATGCAAATGTTCTATTTTCTTTTGGTTCTTCTTGTCTTTTGTTTGCATGCCTGTTGAATGGTAACCTTTCAGCTTTCGCGCAGAAGTAACAATATTTGACGTGCAATCTTCTGGACATTGTTATATTTGGTTCTACTTTTTGTCTCTGACTGGTATCTGCTGTTATTCATGTGTTTTAAGCCATAGAATATGCTTCATCTTTAAGTTTTCCCTTCAAAAGGTCTGAAGCATATGCTTGGATATCTGTCAGGATCCTACCAAATATTCTTTGGAAGCCGCCACAAAGCTGTAAAATCAAGTATTCTCTAAGTTACCGTTTCTTGTCTTTTTCCCCCTAGATGGCAGGCAGGGAGAATGGGGCAACTACTGTCTCTGCAACAATGTATCTTGCTTCAATGGTGAGGATTGCATTCATATTAGATTTCTCTAGTAATTTGTTTGTTTTTTCTGGTGTCATCCGGATCTTTTGCAACAAAAAATTTACCGTATCTTGTAGGTTGGTATTCCAATATTTGTCACCGGTGGTATTGGAGGAGTTCATAGACATGGAGAGAACAGTGAGTAAATCAATGCTTATATATGTGCTTTGATGGTTTTCTGTGTGGTGATGCTAGAATTATGCATTTTTCTTGGTAGCATTTTAATTAGAACGGTAGCTTGCCAAGTTACTTTGAGCAATTGATGACACTAGTTGGCGAACAAATATTTGATTGATAAATAAAATCAAGAATAGAGAGCAAAATGCATGTCAAGGACATTTTAGTGTACAGACTAGTAAGTGATCAGCGGTTCATCAATATAATAAAGCATGAATTGCTCTAAGCTAGACTTTCATCAGATGATTATGTTACTGATTAGTTCCAAATAATGGCTCAATAATGATTTTTAACTTCTGTAAATGGCAAAAGTTCTAGATCTACGGACCTGGTTAATATGAGGTGCTTAGAGTATCTCCATCACTACGGACAGTTTTCTCCTTAAATGGTCTTGGGCGATCCATACTTTATGAGCTAAGCTTTTGAGGTTGAGTTAGAATCAAAGTTCATTCTTAACATGATATCAGAGTCTGTGCTATCCCTATTCTCATTATCTGTTATCCGCGGTCCGAGTGTCCAGACATGGGCGTGCGGAGGGGTGTAAGAGTGTCCAACAGAATTTGAGGTATTGAGTTGTTATCTCCTCTCGCGGCCTTGACAATTTTCACCGCTAAGCTAGCTTTTGAGGTTGAGTTAGATCCAAGGTCCATTTTTTTAACATTATTCATTTCTCATCTGTCTTTATTCCTCACATGGTATCAAAGTCAGGCCGATCCGTATTCTTGGTTTATCCAATGTTGGGCCTCTCTTATATTGTCTTGGATAGTCCTCACCTAATGAGTTAGTTTTTGAGGTTGAGTTAAGCCCAAGGTCCATTTTCTTGACAAGGTAGATTATTAGGTTGCTTCTAATAAACTTGTTCTCTACACAGTTGTCATTTAGAGCATCTCATCAAGCCTTTCTGGTTTAAGGTAGCAAACTTTTTGTATTGAAATAAGCAACTTCCCAAGCTTTCAACTTTTCTTCTCTTGATTGCATTTATTTTCTTATTTATTATGTTTGAGTAGTTCTTATGCATTTATTATTACAGCAATGGATATTTCTTCTGATCTTACTGAGCTCGGAAATACTCCTGTGGCTGTCATCTCTGCTGGTGTAAAATCGATACTAGATATTCCTCGGACACTTGAATATTTGGTTTGTACCTATTTTTCTTATCGAACTTCAGATCTCTTATATATGGTAATGGATGACTTGGAAATTCAACTGTTTCTTTTCCTATCTTGACCTACAGGAAACCCAAAGAGTTACTGTTGCAGCTTATAAAACCGATGAGTTCCCTGCTTTCTTCACACAAACCAGTGGCTGCAAGGTTCACATTTTGTCATTAATCCTATGATCAACTCCTGTTATATGTTTCATTCATATAGACCCCCTTTCTACATTCGGAATCTCTTTAATTTTAAACTTCTCATTTTACCCTAATGAGGTACTCTTATAGCCATAGGAATGTCATGGCATATTTAAACCACAAGTTCTATGGTATATATATTCAGTGTATGTGTCAAAAATCTTTCTTTCTTAAGCACTGTGCCTAGTGACACCGCCATATAAATTGAAATGGAGGGAGTAAATTGCTAACTGAACTGTGAGATAGTGAAGTATGGGAAAAAGGTTTCAAACATTGTTACATGCTGAAATGTCGTGCCCATCATCACCAAATGCTAACATGGTCAAACGGTGGGTTCTTCTCTGCTTTCCTAAAAAATTTCATCCCCTTGATTATTGGGAAATGGAAATGGTGGGTGGTTCAGAAGAAAATTATTTTATACTAGTTAGGGTAAGTGATTCAATTACTTTTTTTTTTGAATGTTTGGATAACTTGTGAGCAGTCTCATATAATTTCAGTTAAGACGAGATCATATTTTTCTTAATTATATTAATAATGAACACTTCATCATGTTTTCTAATTGGTTATCTTTTTCCATAAAACTTAGGCACCTGCTCGAGTAGAATCGCCAGAACATTGTGCTCGAGTTATTGGCAAGCAGCCCTGAACCTATTTCATCCTTCATTCATTTAATCATTGAGTATATCATTTTTACTTGTATTCTCTAATTTTGACTGTAGATGCAAACATAAGACTAGCGCGGAAGAGTGGAATGTTGATAGCAGTCCCCATTCCGAGGGAGCATTCTGCTTCTGGAAGTTTGATTGAGTCGGCAATTCAGCAAGCTCTCCAAGAAGCACGGTAAGTATTCTGCTGAACCCTCTTATTTGTGGAAGCACATGGTTATTTTCCACTTATTGCCTATTTCCACATACTTCTAACATACTAATGTGGGGATGGAATTACAAACTCAGAGAGAAGAAGATTACTGGCAATGCTGAAACTCCATTCTTGCTTGCAAGGGTCAATGAACTTACTGGTGGAGCATCTCTGGCTTCAAGTATCCTTTATCTGATGTTGCTATATGATATTTAATTTGCAGACCATTCATTAAAATCTGGATGGAGAAAGAGAAATCTCTCAATATATTCTTAATCATTTCCACAGTGCAACCTGAATTAAATCATTGCCTTCAGTTTAGTCCATCTTTCGAGTTTCTTTAATGAAGTTTCAGACATTGCGCTCGTGAAAAATAATGCCAGCGTAGGTGCTAAAATTTCTGTTTCACTTGCCCAGCTTCAAAAGCATAGTGGTCAAAGGTTGGTGTACTCTGTTATCATTTATTCTTCTTGCTTTTCTTTTGATTTTGATTTTTATAATGGGTTCGTTAGAACCTTGATTAGTTTCAAATTCAGTGACGTGCTATGAAAAATGGGTGTTGTTAATTTTCAGGTTGTAATACTGTACTGCATATGGAGCGGCAACAGACAAACAGTGCTCCTGGTTCACACCTAGATCTGGCCGGGAAATAGCAAAAGAAAGATCTCAAGGCTCTGCAAATATACTATTCCCGTTCAAAAGTACTTGCACAATCTCTTTATGACATATTATTCTAGTGGTGTGAATAAGATTAACTAGATATCATGTGGTATTGAACGTGCACTGAATAGAGTCGAATATATAGAGGATTCATATAGTTGATTGCAACTAGTTGGACATGTTCAATAGCTCCCACATCTAGATTGTACTTTTAGAAGTCCTTAGGTGGTCTTTTCATTTACTACTTCCTACACCACCACAGTTCTGTTAGGCAGCTTAGATAAATGCAAAAGTTTCTGGACTTTACATATACTTTTTATAATTTGTAGTATTTGGGACAGTTTGTGCACCTATCTACTACTTCATCAGGTAAGCACAGGTATGGATAAAGTAAAATCGTCCAATATTTAGGCAGAGGAAAGTAATTTACAAAGTTGTCACTATGGCTCTTTGCTGTTAGGCGACCGTCTTGAAGACTTTAGGTGTTGGGGGTTTTCCTGATCTCAAAGACACCATAATTTTACCATATTATATTTGGAGAATAATATTTATTAAGTTAGCAAGGCCACCATAGATCTAAATCTTGCATACTCCACGATCTACATCTTGTATGCGACAACACACATAGTTAACACTAATTTGTAAAAATTCACATTAGAGGCATGAGAGTTTCGTCTAAAAGTTTAAACTGTTAGAGAACACACTTTTATTATTTAATTATATTCTAACAAAAATTGAGTGGAACGATCAACTTAAACTTAAACGTGGTGATTATTGGTTTTCTTAATAAATAATAAATTTGGGCATACACATAATCATATTGAAAAGCCAAGGTTGGTTCTTTCCTTACTAGTAGCCATAGTATTTCTCTATAATTTCTTGTCCTTCAATTTCTGTTAATATTATTTATTGTCTCTTATTTTTCGTTTAGCATAATGTTTTAATGTAGTTACTGTTTCTTTTTTCTATTTGACATGTTTTATTATTGCTTTATTCTGAGCCGAGAGTCTATTGTAAACAATCTATCTACCTCCACAAGGTAGAGGTATGGTCAGTGTACATTCGATCCTTCCCAAACTCCACTTGTAGGACTACACTGGGTATGATGTTTTTATAAAAAGAACAAGTAAAAGAACAAAAAAGATATGGAACCAAATCTAATAAATACTCGTACATGTATAAGATTTAGTCGTATATATTAGCATTGTCTTGGGCAATAGAAAGTATATTAAAATTTTCGAATGACCATAGATCTAGCAATAAAAGTTAAACCAGGGAATGTCTCTAAAATCACCTTTGCTTTATGAATGTTCTCTCCTTATCGATATGGAGCATGAAATAATTAAGATAATTATGATTAAATCGTAATTATAATTTACAATTCATGGTACTATTTCACTTATTGGTTTTATTCTATTAGACTGCCAAAGAACAAACTATCAATATTTCAATAACAATAACATATCCCGTGTAATCCCACAAATGGGGAGATAATTTATCAATATTCCATCACTCAAAATTATATCGTAGTTAACCAAACTAAAAGGAAAATAACCAGAAGGAGAAAATGCAAAGAAAAACTTATGCATTTCCAATGTCTAGAACAAGCATAATTTGTAGGCAAATTGAAGTTTGATTTAAATTGAAATGCCCTCTGAGCTTAAAGAATTTCTTTAATTTGATACTATAAATGAAAGTGACTATTAAGTATAAAGGGATCAAAAAGTTGAAAAGTATAGCGAATTTTTTCATGCAGGCGAGATTTGAATTATTTTATTACATAATAAATGGATAATCATAGTCTCAAATTTTAAGGCTCTGACTTTCATGATTGTCAAAGCTTAGACTACTCCATTATTTTAGAGAAATAAGTATACAGATCGATAAGTATAGATGCTTAAGAAAGGTAAAGTTAAAGAAGTAAATGAAGCATTGCACCAAACATGACACACGAACTTTTTATTTGCATAACAAAAAATAACATCATTCTTAGATAACAAAGGGGGAAAAAAGAATAAATGAGATTACACTTCAATACATCAAACATACAAATATATAGTTGTATAATAATACAAAATCCAACATATTCTTAGAATAATTAAGAGAGATAAAACATATTAGAAGAATTAGTTCACTGCCACAAACCTTTCTTATGGTTCCATTTTGACCGGTTATAGGACTGATATCTCCCATTTTGATCATAGCAGCAGCAAAATCAGATGAGAAAGCTCGAGGACTATTACTATATTCAGAAACAATGCTATCTGTTGATCTGATTGAAGAAGACCTTTCTTTTGAATGAGGTTCTTGAAGTAGTTATTAACTAATTGATCAAGAGGTGCAAGATTTCCATTCTCTCCTTCTTGAGGACATTGACGTCTTCTAGTGCTAGCAAATCCAGCATCTATATCTGTTCCTGTTGGAAATTTACTTTTCGTTTCCCGCAATTGTTGTAACCCCACAGTTTCATTACTATAAATTCTATCACGGAAAAGGAAGCATTGTGCTTGACCAATTATGTGAGCCCCTGGAGATCAAAGAGCTAAATTAATTTCCTATAAAATTTTATATTTGTTCGATTTTTGAATCGAAATCATAAATGTTAATATTTGAATTACCTGACAAGGCGACCATGTCTCTTGTACTAAGTCCCTTATTATAAAAGCCAGAAATAAGTCTATCCAACCCGCAAGGGTAGCCAAGTTGGTGTAGCAGTAGAGCGCGGGACCGCAAGGTCACGAGTTCGATCCCCTGCATAAACCTTCTTGGTTGAGCCTGTCACACATGGCTTGCCAAGTGTGGTTAATCGGCTGACGTGGTTTGCAGGCTATTGCGTCAGTCCGGGGTTTACCCTGTGCGCACTCGAAAGTGTAGCGGCTGCGGATTCCTTCGTCAACAAAAAAAAAAGAAATAAGTCTATCCAGAGAATCACAAGGATTAAGAAGATCTGTTTCTGCAAGTGTCTTTACTTGCCGAGGTTGAATCTCTCCTTCCAAGTTTCACTGTCCATGATGGGCCTCCCACCTAGTATTGTTTTTCACTACCTTGCATGCATTAGGATTGCCAATTCACTGTGTATAGTATAATATTATATACATCTGAGTTTAACTTATATAATGGTGAGAAATATCCTATTTATGTTATAAATTGCAATCTATAAAATAAATATACTTCTAGTAAAGGGTAGCCCGGTGCACTAAGCTCCCGCTATGTGTTGTGTTCGGGGAAGGGCCGGACACAAGGGTTTATTGTACGCAAACTTACTCCACATTTCTGCAAGAGGCTGTTTCCACGGCTTAAATACATAATCTCCTGGTCACATGATAACAACTTTACCGGTAAATCCAAGGCTCCCTCCAAAATATATATACTTCTAGTAAGAAATAAATTATGTGAACTTACAGCAGTCGATGCATCTCGAGCTGCAACAGCAAGTATGTCAGCACAAGAAACCATCTCGGGACAAATCTTTTCCACTTCTGCCTTTGCATCATCTATGACTCCATAACCTCTTGCAGATCCAAGATTTGGCAAAGCAGTCTTCTCACTTTCGATTGAAGTGGTCTCATTAAGCAAGATCGAAGCATCACAACCCTAAATTGACGATTAATTAGTTGACTTCAAAATACAAATAAAAAGAAAAATATAGTGCTACGTCAGAGAAATCACGAGAGACGACTACATATAATCTTTCAACTAACCTGAACAAAGCAGTCATGAAAGTGAAGGCGAATAAGGGAAGCAGCCATGCGACGTTCACGTGAAACTGCTTGCCTAATGCTAGTACGAATCGTGTTGAGTGCATTAGGGCAAGTGTTATCATTGAACGTCGCAGAAAGTTGTGCATGGCATTGCATGCATGAAAGCAGAAGGAGAGAAAGTATAGCAGCCATAGTTGTGAAAGTGATATTCTTATGATATTATTAGAGATCTTGTACATGTGTAATTATGGTAGTAGTCTTGTATTAGAAAAACGTATATTTGATTTCCGTCATTATAGGCTAGGTTTACTATTGTATATCATGTATATAAACCCTTTACATTAATGAAAATAATGAAGGGACATGGTATCAGCAGTCTAGGGCAAAATTTTCCTTCTCCACAAAAGCACTTCCGCCGCCCTACTCTTCTGTCGGTCGACGCCACGTACGTCGTCCCCCATCCCTTCAATTTTTTTCCAAAATCCTAATTCTCCTCTTGATCCTCAATCATCTCTACCACAAAGAATACCTTTCATCATGCCCTTGCAGTCTCCAATATCAAGAACAACATCCCTATTGTTCTTGAGATGGAGAATGTCCAGTACACAACGTGGGCAGAACTTTTTAAAGTTCACGCAGACTAATAGAGTCCTCCATTACATCGTCAAATCGGAAAAAGGCAAGGAGAAGGTGCCTTCCACCGATGATGAAATAGAGTTGTGGGCAACTCTTGATGCTACGGTCCTCCAATGAATTTATTCCACCATCTTTACGGATCTCTTATAGAAAATTATTGAACATGACGCCAGAACAATAGAAGCTTGGAATATGTTGCGTGACATATTCTAAGACAACAAAAATTCTCGTGTTGTAACCCTTGAGCAGTAATTCTCCCACATTAATATGTAGGATTTTTCGAATGCCTCTGCCTATTGTCAAAGGCTCAAGGAGTTGTCGGATCAACTCAAAAACATTGGCGCGCCAGTCACGAATGATCGTCTTGTTCTTCAGATGGTTGCGGGCCTCTCCGAGGCGTACAATGGCATTGGCACTCTCATTCGACAAAGAAATCCTCTCTCGTCGTTCTACCACGCACGTTCCATGCTCACTTTAAAAAAAGTAGGGTTGGCTAAAAAGGCGACAACCGAAGCCAATTCCGTCATGATGGTGACCACGTCACGCGACACCGATGACCCTCACTCCTTCTCGAAAAATTCTAGCCAAAATCGTAATAATGGTGGCGGCAAAAAGGACCAAAATTGAAAAAATGGTTGCAAAAACCGTGGCAGCGGGGGAAACGATGGCAGTCGCGGTGGTAGCGGTAGAGGCAGTGGTGGAGGACGGGGTGGCGGCCAGCAGGGTCCTAGGCCTGAGCACCACTGACCGCAGCTAGGGCTGTTCATTTCGGATTATCCGATCCGATCCAAAATTTCGGATATCCAAAAATTTTGGATGGGTAAAATTATGATCCGAATCCGATCCGAAAAAATTCGGATATTCGAAATTTTCGGACCGGATAACCGGATATCCGAAATTTTCATATTGTCATATTGAGGATAATATATGCAATGAAGTTCTTAAACTTTTGATATATTATAGTAGTTAATTTGCGTCAATGCCGTGTTTTTTCCTTCCACCAAACAACGTCACTTTGTAACATCACCGAACAATAACTCTAAACACGGAATGGAAGTTCAATCCTCCGATCATATTATTATTTGTAAATATTTACACAATTAGATAACTTATTAATTGGTTGTATATGAACTCTTGATAAGCTTAAACTGGTAAAAAATGACAATTAACATGCTATCACATGTTAAAATTTATTAATAGTATAAAAAAAAACTTTGCAATGCTGGTATATTTTATTTAAATCCTATTTTAATTTATCTTAAAATCCCACACAGGTTGGAGTAGCAAGGAAAGATAATTATAGTCAGCATAATGCTATCGTTAATCGTCCACCCCCATCAAGAATTTCTACCAAGTTATACGATATGAAAAGAATTTATGCATTGTCTTAAAATATCATTATTCACATTGCCATGACATAAAATCAAACTCCTTCACTTACTACTTTTTTTTAAGGAAAATGGATAGTGAAGACGGGGAGGAAATGAAGTTTTGTTTCCTTTTGAATCGATTGACTTCTAAAATTTCTTTATCTACTGTAATACTTAGTTGAAAGATTGCATCATTTACTTCGGATCCACTTCAATCTCCTTATCTACTGTAATACTTAAAGTAATTGTATAATTAGTAACAATATTAAAGTTTGTCAGAAGAAGAACTTGATTCTTTCCCTTTGTTTTTTTTATGAAGGTATGGAAGAAACATAAGAATCAAACAAATGAAAACCGAAAAGCACAAACGCAACCTAACTATTGGGGAACATCACAACAACAACAACAAAAACAACATACCCAAGGGAAAATAAAAAGAAAATTAAAAAAACAAATCGGATATTTCAGATATCCGAAAGTAAAGAAATTGTGATCCGTATCCGATCCGATTTTTTCTGGATATCCGATCCAAAAATATTCGAAACTCAAACAAGTTGATCGGATATCCGATTTTTCGGATCGGATCGACCGGATCGCGGATCGGATCGGATCGGATCGATCAGATCGGATTATTATGAACAACCCTAGCCGCAGCCTTGGGCCAGTGGGAAGTGGGCAGTGGCTGTGGGGCTGGGCTAGTGGGCCAGTGGGCAGTGGCCCACTCCACCCTGTCCATTTCCAGCGAGTTATTGGGCAAGCCCATTAGATTTCAGCAGTAGCCGGCTCGGCAGAATGGGGCCTGGCAGCAACCTCTTGGGCCTCGGCCATAACAGGCCTTCGCTGTTGCGGGCCCAGCAGCAGCCCCGACTCCCACGTATATCGAGACAGTGATGCATACGGTTGAGTTAAATCCTCCTGATGCAAATTGGTACATGGACATTGAGGCTGCTTCTCACATGACATCCGCGCCATGTAATCTCTCGTCTTATTTCAATTTGAGCAAAAATTGTGGTATAATTGTTGGTAATGGTAATTCAATTTCAATTCGTGGTTATGGTCACACAAATTTATCTCATCCGAAACCACTTTTAGCCTTGAAAAATGTCCTTCGTGCTCCTCAATTAATTAAAAATTTGGTGTCTTTTCAGAAATTTACAACTGATAACTGAGTTTCTGTTGACTTTGACCCTTTTGGATTTTCTGTGAAGGATTTCTCGACGGGGATACCTCTAATGAGATGTGATAGTTAGGGCGAGCTCTATCCCATCATCACCACCACCACTAAGCAAGTCACACCATCAACGTTTGCCACTTTAGCACATTCCTTATGGCATGCACATTTGGGTCATCCGGGAGCGTATGTTCATTCCTCTTACAAATAATAATTTTATTGAGGGTAATAATACGGGTAGTGCTAATATTTGTCCTTCTTGTCCGCTTGAGAAACATGTTAAATTATCGTTTGTTGCCTCCAATTTTAGTACTTTGTTGCCATTTGATATTATTCATAGTGATTTATGGACATCTCCCGTTTTGAGCTCTTTGGACCACTGTTATTATGTGTTATTTTTGGATAATTATTCTAATTTTTTGTGGACCTTTCTGTTATCTAAAAAGTCTCAAGTTTATTCCACATTCATATCATTTAGAGCACTCATCTGTACCCAATTTGAACGGGAAATTAAGAACATTCAATGTGATAATGGAAGGAAATTTGATAATGGGCCATTTAGGGAATTTTGTAAGGTTAATGGTATATTTTTTTGATTTTCTTGTCCACATACGTCCTCACAAAATAGGAAAGCCGAAAAAAAATTCGCACCATTAATAATATTGTTTGGACTTTTCTAGCCCATGCTTCATTACCACCTTCATTTTGGCATCATGCATTACAAATGACTACTTACCTTCTTAACATACTCCCTAGCAAAGGGTTAGCATACCAATCTCCCCTAAAAATTCTTTATCACAAAGACCCTTCGTATTCTCATCTTAGGGTGTTTGAGTGTTTATGCTATCATCTCTTCCCATCCACTACAATAACAAACTTCAAGCCCGTTCTACCGCTTGTGTGTTTTTGGGTTATCCGTTTAATCATCGTGGTTACAAGTGTTATGATTTATCTTCTAATAAGATCATAATTAGTCGCCATGTTATTTTGATGAAACCCAATTTCCGTTTGCTAATTTACATAGTCCCGTGTCCACATCTTATTCATTTTGGATGATGTGCTCTCCCCGTATGTGGTCCACCATTTGGTTCAGCCCATATATCAATCCCAGACCCGCAAACACCAACAGGCCCACTGCCTGCCGGCCTTGCATGCTCTCATCCCCCAAATCTGCCAGCAGGCCCACTGTCTGCTGGCCCAAACTCCCTCCGTGATCCCGATATACTAGCAGGCCCACTGCCTGCTGGCCCAAGTCCTTCTCCTGGGTTGTATCTGCCAGCAGGCCCATTTCCTGCTGGCCCAGTTACCGCGCCTACGTCCCTTCGGCCAGCAAGCCTACTGCCTGCTTGCCTAACCTATGACCCCCTCTCAGTCTAGTTAGTTCCGACATCACTACACCGACCCAGGTTCGACCCACTTTTAGTCCGAGTCAAGGGCCCGTTACTCGTAGCCAACGGGGTATCTTTAGACCAAAATGACATTTTAATCTCAACTCTAATGTCACTAAATCACCCCTACCACGTAACCCGTGTCTGCCCTTCGTGACCCGAATTGGAAATTGGCCATGAATGATGAATATAATACTCTTATTGAAAATAAGATGTGGGAGTTGGTGCCCCATCCGCCTGGTGTCAATGTGATTCGTTCTATATGGATTTTTAATCATAAGGAAAAATCTGATGGTTGTTTTGAGAGGCATAAGACCCGTCTTGTAGGTGATGACAAAACTCAACAGGTTGGAGTGGATTGTGGAGAGACATTTAGTCCGGTGGTCAAACCGGCAACTATTCGCATTGTCCTCAGTCTGACTCTCTCAAAAGCATGGCTCATTCATCAACTGGACGTAAAAAATGCGTTCTTATACGGCGAACTCAAGGAAATTGTATACATGCATCAACCCTTGAGTTTCAGGGACCCCAATCATCTAAACCACGTGTGCCTGTTGAGAAAGTCCTTATATGGGCTCAAACAGGCTTCTCAGACCTGGTATAAAAGGTTTGCAGATTATGTGTCTACTCTTGAGTTTTCTCATAGCAAGTCTGATCATTCTCTGTTCATCTACCGTCGCGGTTTTTCTCTGGCATACATCCTGTTATATGTAGATGATATTATATTGATTGCTTTTTCTGATAAACTGCACAAGTCTATCATATCTCTTTTTAGCTCTGAATTTGCTATGAAAGACTTGGGGCCTTTGAGTTATTTTTTGGGAATCGTTGTAACTCGGCATACATGTGGTCTATTTTTGTCCTAGAGGAGCATGTATCAGAGATTATTGAACAGACTGCATGTCATCATGTAAGTCATCTCCTACTCCGGTTGACACGAAACTGAAGCTGAGTGCTAATTCTAGCACACCTTACGAGGATCCCTCCCACTATCGTAGTCTTATGGGGGCTCTTCAGTATCTTACATTTATGAGGCTCGATAGTACTTATGCAGTGCATCAGATGTGTTTATTTATGCATGATCCGAGGGAAAAATACATACACGCTCTGAAACGCATTGTGCGTTACATTCATGACACTCTTGATTATGGTTTACACTTATATCCATCATCGGTATCTACTCTCATGTCTTATACAGATGCTGATTGGGGTGGATGTCCAGATGAAAAATGTTCGACATCTAGTTATTGTATGTTTCTTGGTGATAACTTGGTCTCTTGGTCGGCTAAACGTCAGGCTACTTTATCGCGTTCCAGCACGGAGGCTGAGTATCGAGGAGTAGCCAATGTGGTGTTTGAGTCCTGTTGGTTGCGTAACCTCCTCTTAGAGCTTCACTTTCCTATTTAGAAAGCTACCTTGGTCTACTGCGATAATGTTAGTGCGATATATCTCTCGGGGAATCCTGTCCAACATCAACGCACTAAACATATCGAGATGGATATTCACTTTGTTCGCGAAAAGGTAGCTCGTGGACAAGTACATGTCTTGCATGTCCCTTCACGGTACCAAATTGCTGACATCTTTACTAAGGGCCCTTCCCTTAGTTCTGTTTGAAGATTTTAGGGACAGTCTCAGCGTACGACGATCGCCCGCTATGACTGCGGGGGTGTGATAGAATATACACAATATATTCTTTTGATATTATTAGAGATCTTGTACATGTGTAATTATGATAGTAGTCTTGTATTAGGAAAATGTATATTTGATTTCCATAATTATAGGCTAGCTTTACTAGTGTATATCACGTATATAAACCCTTTACATTAATAAAAATAATGAAGGCATTATTCTCTTTCAGAAAGATCGATTTGAAGCACTCATAATTTAAAGAATGTATTATACTATTATATGAATATATTCAAAAGAATTTGGCTTTTCAAAAGAGCAAGACAAGTGAATTAGCTATGTAGAATTTATGAAGATGATGAAAAGTGAATGCCTAAGGGACTCAATTTATAGGCAATGGAATCTCTCTTTGGTCTCTAATGGCTGCTGTGCCGCGTTACTTCTAGCTCTTTTCATTCTAATGTATTGATAAAGTAAATGTCAATCGATATATATAGGTTGAAATATTCTCTATTTTTGGCTCTGGCAGGCTGACTTTGAAAGGCTTTAGAAATTAGAATTAATCTAGAATTTTCATTGTATTTGTAAGTAATATACTTCATCTATCGCAATTTATATGATGTAGTTTGACTAAGCATGAAGTTTAAGAAATAAATAAAGATTTTTGAATCTTATGGTTTAAAATAAGCCTGAGATATTTGTGTGCTTAAAATCATCTCGTTAAGTGTAAAAAGTAAAATTTAAGTTAAATTATTGTCAAATAAGGAAAAATCTCATTCTTTTCGGAACTGATTAAAAAAAAGTATGTCATATAAATTGGGACATAGGGAGTATACTTTGATAGAAAGGTGAGAGCATGAGAGGGGAAAATAAAGGAAGAGAATAATGGACTAGCTTTTTCTCTTTTGGTTTCCCACCCGGTATCCTACTTGCTTGTGCTCTCGATTAATTCAAATTCGCGCCGTGTAAATTGGGGCGAAGCGAGAGTGTTTGCTACGGGTTCGGATGAATGTAGTAGCTTAGGTTCAATTCTTATATTTTGTCATAAAAAATTATTGAATATGTATGTATTGTTAATTAAAACTCAATAACTTAAAAAAATTAGAATTCAATTGTTAATTAAAACTCAA
Organism: Anisodus acutangulus; assembly: GCA_029783415.1. Taxonomy (NCBI): domain Eukaryota; kingdom Viridiplantae; phylum Streptophyta; class Magnoliopsida; order Solanales; family Solanaceae; genus Anisodus; species Anisodus acutangulus. The sequence goes on along the minus strand of CM056492.1, from coordinate 56,820,195 downwards.
TAACTTAAAAAAATTAGAATTCAGAACCTATAAGATTTATATCTCGGCTCCGCCTATGTAAGACCCATTAAAGAAGAAAAGTTATAAAATCTCTAATTATGGGCAAACCTATAACGAAGACTTTATGCTAAATGCATTGTTTTCACGGAAAGATATTCTACAATAGTCAAACGAACTAAAGTAGTGTAACTAACATGTGTTCTGCTAATTTTTTTAAAGCACTCTCAAGTTGAAATTAACAAAATTCGATTTTCGTACAATATAATTAAGTCAATTTTGTGATCTCATGATAGGTGATTTGATATCTAATTAAATATTAATAATGGAGTTTTAGGATGAAAGGGGAAAGTCAATGGATAAATTGAAATATCAAAGGTCAATTGTCAACGGCATTAGAAACTTCTTTAGGAAAAGTATTCAATTTCCAGCTAGCATTAAGTACAATCTATTCTGAAAGTGATGTCATCTTACGTTTGTTTATTAGTACTAACATTTTCATGTGCATATTTACGTGCATGATGTTGTGCTTTAAGGCTGTCTTTTTCAATTTAGCTTCAAATTCATTTGATTATTATTGTTTGCAAATCTAATATTGTAAATCAATAAATAAAAATTATTATGACATGCATTTTTCGGAAACCATTTAAATTTAACACAAATGTATACCATTTTTTTTTTTTTTACATATGTGTAAATATATACCTTATATGTATATATAAGTTTAACCCAAACACATTCCCACGTTTTTTTTTGCTAAAATCATACCGTATCAAGGTTCTAATATATATTCAAATTTATTCTTCTTCATCGAAAAGTAATCGGTATTTTATTTCTTAATTAACTTTGATTCTCAGACTTGATAGATAAGGAAGGGCAGCTCCAACATCAGGATGTTCTTTTTGCGGACTGAGCAGCTCCACCATTGTTTGTTCGGCAAGCTCTAGAAGCAGACAAGATTGGAACTCTTTCTGTTAGGCCTAATAAGGCTTTTTGTATTTCGGCTTGTAACTATGGTACTCATCCCAATCAATGTATTGCTAGCTTTAATGCCGGACACCTCATAATAAGGCTTTTTGAGAAAATATTCTTTTGTTCATATATGTTTTTCAACTGCTTTAGGCAGTATTGTACTGAAGAAAAATTCTCCTTTGTCCTCATTCCTTCATTTTGAGTACTATTGTACTCTACCTTTTACATAGTGAATCGTCGTTGTCCGTGGTTTTCTCCTGACTTGAGTTTTTCCACGTTAAATCTCCATGTCATCTATTCATTTTCAGATTTCTTTCTCGATTGTTTACATCTATCTTGTTTTGATATATGCTAGTTCCTAACCAGTGGTATCCGAGCAATGTTCGAGGATGTCTACTGTAACCAAATTTGATATCGAGAAATTTGATGGAAATATTAGCTTTAGTATCTGGAAGATCCAGATGAAGGATGTTCTCACACAGAATGGTTTGAAGAAGATTTTAGCAGGAAAGTCAAAAAAGCCTGATTCTATGAACACAAGCAATGGGAGGAGTTGGATGAAAAGGCGCTATCCGCAATTCAACTTAGTCTTTCTAAAGAGGTTCAGCGGGAGGTTATTCGTGAGACTACTGCTGTAAGTCTTTGGTTGAAATTTGAGTCTCTCTATATGATCAAAAGTCTTGCCAATAAACTCCATCTCAAAGAGTGTTTATACACGCTTCGTATGGCTGAAGGTTCTGTTGGAAATTAGCCTTTGGCGGGGAGATGCGTCCACCCATATTTGATGAATTAAACACTAGTGTTCCGCATGTTGGAGACCTTGTCTCTTCGCACATGCATGATCTACGAAGTGAGTAGATGACCGTAGGGCCAAGGATCGTCTAATTTCGTTGAGAAATGAAAGAGATATTGGTCCACGAAGTAAGGTGTTTGAGATATGGAAATGTGGTGTGAGACAAATCTACCACATCGGTGGTAATAGGAAGAATTGCTCTCTATATAAGTCTCTAATTGGTAAAGGGTTTGTGACCCCAAGGGGTATCCCATATGTTTAAATGAGGGAAGACCTAGATGTGCTTGGGTTCAAGGCTAAGCCCACACGCGCGCCGCCGCCCGCCCGTCCGGTTCCGGGTTCTCGGGCTCACGGGCTCACGGGCTCACGGGCTCACGGGCTGTCTGATATTATCTTTTTAAACCAGAGAACTCTGCCAGATGTACAGTTTGGACAGAATTCTTTCATATGTACAGTTTGGTCCCTGAAGTTTCAATATTTACAGTTTGGTCCTCAGAATTTCTGGAGACTTTTTCGCCACCGTTGATCGCGTTTTGAGCATTAACCAGCCATTACTTGGCTGATTAACTCTCCATTAACAGCCCATTACTTGGGCATTTGGACAACCTCTTTCAATGGCCTTAATAGCCATTACTTGGCTGTTTTAATGGCCTCCCTTAATGGCCATTACAGCCTTGTTTTGGCAGTTGGACAGCCCCTCTTGTATGCTATATATTGAGCAGTTGTTGGCTCAATTTTGGACTTCAGAAAAACGCTGAAAACAGGCAGAAAAACAGGCAGAAAACAGCCACAAAAACAGCATTTTCAGCACAAAATAGTGGCTGAAAATTCAGTAAAACAGTGGCTGAAATTCAGCAAAACAGTGGTTGAAATTCAGCAAAACATTGGCTGAAAAACAGTGATCAAACCCTCACGTATACACAAGATATACACTATAGAGACACACTATATACACAGAGACAAAAGAGAAGAGTAGACATAAACTCTTCCTTCCTATTCCATATCTTCAGCAAGTCAAGTCATATTTGTTTTCTTCGCCAGGCTCAACCTATTGGCTTTGTAGCGTTGAGATTAAAGTGTTGTTTTATCTTGGGAGACTATTGTCCGCTAACGTAAAAGCATATATACGGGGCAATCTTGTCTTAAGGATAGAGGGCTATCCTCGACTCAACACACAACGTTATAACCATCCAGATTTAGTTGTTTCTTGATTTCAGGATATCAACATTCAAGACACAACAAACTTGCGGCAGTTCTCAACATTGGTTTTGCAATGTGATCAAGATTCAAGACACAACACACATGCGGCAGTTTTGAAGATTGATCATTTATTTATCCTTTCGAACATTTGTAATAGTTATTACTTCCCGTACTGCTTTATAAAGTACCATAGAATCCCAACATGTTCTTCCATTCAATCTCATCTTGATGCATACAATTCAATTATAATAGATCTAGAAAAATTAGAAGTTAAAATTGAGGATGAGGACAAGGCTGTTTTGTTAATTGTCTCTCTGCCATCTACCTATAAACACTTCAAGGAGATTATGTTATATGAAAACAATAAAACTATCATATGAAGACGTTAAATCTAATTTGTTGTCCAAAGAAAAGTTTGATCTTGAAGTTTATTATGAGGATAAATCCTAGGGCTTGTTTGTTAGAGGTAGACCAGAATACAAAGGGAGTACAACTAAAAAGAAGTTCAAATCTAAATCTAAAGGACGTAATTCTAGCAACACATGCCATTATTGCAAGAAATCAGGGCATGATATTTCTGAACGCTATAAATTGAAAAATAAAAAGGAGAGAGAAGAAAATAACAAACTGCTGCAGAAAACCACTAAAGCCGAAGTTGTTGAAAATGACTCCGAATGTAATGTTTTGTTGGCTGTCTCTGTTGATAAGAGAAACACTTCTGAATGGGTTTTTGATTCTGGATGTACATATCATGTGTGTCCTCATAAAGACCGATTTCAACATATGAGAGAGCTTGTGGTGTTTTCCTAATGGGGAATGATGCCCAATGCAACGTTGTTGGGATTGGTACTGTACAAATTAAGACTCATGATGGTGTTATCAGGACCTTGTCCAACGTTCGTCATGTTCCTGACTTGAAATGTAACTTGATTTCTATGGGTACTCTTGAATCTCTTGGATGTAAATATTCAGCTAAAGGTGGAGTTCTCAAGATTTCAAAAGGTGTTATGATCTTGATGAAAGGAATAAGACGTGGGACTCTCTATTACTTGCAAGGTTCAATTATGACGGGGTCTATAGCAGTTTCTACTTCATTATATGATGATGATCTCACTCGTTTATGGCATATGCATTTGGGTCATATGAGTGAGAAATCAATGATTCTTGTTAGCAAAAGAGGTTTTCTCGATAATCAAGGTACAAGAAAATTGGTTTTCTGTGAACATTGCATATTTAGAAAACAAAAGAGTGAGTTTTTCAACAGCTACACATCGTACATATGGTATTCTTGATTATATTCATTATGGTTTATGGGGGCCTTCAAAGATTCGAACTCTTGGAGGAAAACACTACATGACGACCCTTATTGATGATTTCTCTCACAAAGTTTGGGTTTATTTTGAGACATAAGAATGAAGCTTTTCTAAAGTTCAAGAACTTCAAGGCTCTTGTTGAGAACCAAATTGGAAGGAAGATAAAAAAGCTTCGGGCTGATAATGATTTGGAGTTTTGTGAATCAGACTTTAACAAGTTTTGTACAATCCGTGATATTGCTAGACACAAGATTCGTGTTGGGAAGGCCCAAAAAATGGAGTTGCGAAACGTATTAACATGACTCTTCTTGAGAGAGCTCGTTGTATGCTCTCAAATGCTGGACTATGGCATCATCGTGATTTTTGGGCTGAGGCTGTTTCTACAACTTGTTATCTTGTCAATTGATCTCCACACTCATCAATTAACTTCAAAATTTCGAAAGAAGTTTGGTCAGGTAATTCTATAGTTTTCTCTAGTTTAAAAGTATTTGAATGCCCTATTTGCCCATGTTAATGATGGAAAGTTAGCTCACATGGCCGTTAAATGCTTATTTTTTATTATGCTTCTGAATCAAAAAGTTATCATTTATGGTGTCTTGATTCTAGAAAAATCATTTTGAGTGGAGATATCACTTTTAATGAAAATCCAATATTGTGTTCTTTAAAAAAGTTATGTTTCTCCTCCTGGTACAGGTGATCAACAAGATGTCGGTAAAAAGGTGGAATTAGAAGTGATAACTAAATCTCAGAAGGTTGACCATATCTCTTCCCCAGTTCCACAGTCTAGCAGTGATGTTCATGTTGATGAACAAGATTCGAGTACCACCAGTACGGTAGAGCCACAATCTGTTGATGATTTCTTTATTGCTCATAATAGACCAATGAGAGTTATTAGAAAACCCAACAGATACCTTGATAATGATGGCCTGATTTCCTATGCATTATCAGTTGCACAAGATATTTCTGAAGGAGGTGAACTTACTTCATATTCAGAGGCTATCTCTAGTTCTAATTCATCCCAGTGGCTTAAAGCAATGCAAGAAAAACTGAATGTTAGTACAAGAATAGAACATGGGATTTATGCGAGCTTCCTAAAGGTCGTCGTGCATTAAGCTGCAAATGGATCTACAAACGGAAAGATAGAATTTCGGGAGTTGAATGTGCAAGTTGGAAAGCCCGCTTAGTTGTTCGAGGCTTTGATCAAAAGGAAGGTATTGACTTTAATGAAATTTTCTCTCCTGTTGTTTGTCATTCTTCCATTAGAGTGCTTCTTGCGTTGTTTCACTATTTGATTTAGATTTGGAGTAGTTAGATGTTAAAACTGCTTTTCTATATGGAGAATTGGAGGAAAAAGTTTATATGAAGCAATCCCAGGGCTTTGTTGTTCCTGACAACGAGCAATGTGTTTGCCGTTTGAAAAAGGTCCTTGTATGGACTTAAACAAATGTCACAACAATGGTATAATCGATTTGATGCTTTTATGGTTGGTCAAGGCTACACACGGAGCCAATATGATAATTGTATGTACTTTCAATAGTCTTCAGATGGTTCCTTTATTTATTTGTTATTATATGTTGACGACATATTGATTGCTTCAAAACATATGTCTTTAATCAACAAGCTAAAGTCTCAACTTAGTAGTGAGTTTGAGATAAAGGACCTTGGTGCAACAAAGAAGATTCTCGGATTGGAGATTCGTAGAGAATGACAAGCTGGTAAGCTATACTTGTCTCAGAAAATACACTGATAAGATCCTTGACAAGTTCAATATGAGTAAGAGCAAGCCTGTCTCAACTCCTCTTGCTGTTCACTTTAAGATATCTTCTGAATACTGTACGAAAACAGAGAAAGAGGTTGAAATGATGTCTAGCATTCTCTACTCTAGTGCAGTTGGTAGTCTTATGTACGCCATGGTTTGTACTAAACCTGATCTTGCAAATGCAGTGAGTATGGTGAGTTGGTATATACACAATCCTAGCAAGTATCATTGGGATACGGTGAAATGGATTTTTCGATACTTGAAAGGTATAATTAGTCTTTGTTTGGTTTTTGACAGGAACAAGGTGACATCTAATGATGTTGTTGGGTTCAATAATTCGGATTACGGTGGTGATCTTGATAGGCGCGGATCTCGGGGTATATATTCACTTTATGTTTGGTGCTATCAAGTGGAAAGCATCTTTGCAATCCATTGCTGCTCTATCCACTACAGAAACGGAGTACGTTGCAGCTACTGAAGGTGTAAAGGAGGTTACATGGTTATGTGGTCTCATTCTTGAGCTTGGTGTTTCACAAGATACTACTGTTGTGTTTTCAGATAGTCAGAGTACGATACATCTCACGAAAAATGATGCTTATCATTTCAAGACTAAGCATATTAGTGTCAAAAATCATTATATCAGAGGTATAATGGACTACATGAGCGATTGTAGTTAAGAAAATTCACACTTCGGAGAATCCTGCAGACATGCTTAGTAAGCCACTTCCCATTACTAAGTTCAAACATTTTTTGAACTTAGCTGGTGTTTACAACACTTGGTTGCCCTTCGAAATTTTTATGGTAATGGCGAGCAATATATTAAATTTGAGCCAAGTTGGAGATTGTTAGAGTTGCCTCAAATTTTCCTTCCTATGCTGATTCTGCCCCTTCATCTCGACATGTTTCAGCTTGGTCATGTTTTTCATGCTCCAAGTTTTTTTGTTTAGGAAATGGTCAAACTTGTGAGTTTGGTTCTCTTTGTGGTACTTTGCACAATTTCAAGGAAGTTGAAGATCATGGGATTACTGGTCACCAATTTTTCTGGAAGTGGAACCTATTTTTTTGGGGCATTTTTTTCTTTTGTGTATATATATTTTTCAACTGCTTTAAGTAGTATTGTACTGAAGAAAAATTCTCCTTTGTCCTAATTCCTTCATTTTGAGTTCTTGAGGACTTGATTGTACTCTACTTTCTACGTAGTGAATTTTGCTCATCGTTCCCAACTTGGGTTTTCCACGTTAAATACTTAAATCTCTGTGTCACATTTTATTTTCAAATTTCTTTCTCGATTATTTACATCTGTCTTGTTTTGATATATGCTAGTTCCTAACATAAATGGAGCTAAGTAATTTCATTGTGAAGCATAGGTAGAACTTAAAGCAAAAAGAAGAATTTATTTCATTCTTGAAACATTACATAAGGAAAGAATCAAATTAATACAAACAAAAAAAAGAAGAAGAAAGACTTGGCAACAAATATAGAAGTAATATGCTTTTGAGATATCAATTTATAGAGCCACACACAGTTCTTATAATTCCGTTTTGGCCAGTTAAGGGACTGATATCTCCCATTCTAATCATGGCAGCAGCAAAATCAGAGGCAAATGCGGGGGGGCTGTTGCTATATTCAGAAACGATGCTATCCGTGGATCCGCCACCAAGAAGGACTTGATCTGATTGAAGAAGACCTTTTCTTTGAATCAAGTTCTTGAAGTAGGTGTTATCCAATTGATTGGGTGTAACCAAATCAAGTGGTGCTAGGTTTCCATTTTGATCCTCTTGAGGGCATTGGCGTCTTCTAGTACTAGCAAATCCAGCATCTATATCTGTTCCATTGCTGTAAATCCTATCACGGAAAAGGAAGCATTGTGCTTGACCAATTGAATGTGCTCCTAAAATTAGAAATATTTAGATCGTTAGAACTTCTTAACTATACAAGTGTATGATCAATAAAATTTTATTCTTAATAATTTGATTAACTTTTTACCTGATAAAGCAACCATGTCCCTTGTGCTAAGGCCCTTGTTGGCAAAGCCAGAAATAAGCCTATCAAGGGGATCAAAAGGACCAGGGAGATCAGTTTCTGCAAGTGTATGACTTGCAGTTGTTGAATCTCTTCTTCCCAGTTTCACTGTCCATGATGGACCTCCAACCTGATTGTTATTAGCATAACATTGGTTAGTATTCGACAACACTTTTATAACACACTCCTTTTTCTTTTACAGTGTGAAGAAGATGAGGTTCGAACTAAAAACACTTACGAGAGTTGATGCATCTCTAGCGGCAACTGCAAGTATATCTGCACATGAAACAACTCCTGGACATGTTTTCTCAACCTCTCTTTTTGCATCTTCTATAATACCATAGCCTCTAGCTGACCCAAGATTTGGCAACGCAGTCTTCTCGCTGACAATCGTTGGAGTCTCATCAAGTAAGATAGAAGCATCACAACCCTATAAAGTTGAAGCCGCAAATTATAATTAGTATATATGTCAGTCATCAAAACCAATAATTTCGAGAAATATAAATGTATATCTAACCAATTAACCTGAACAAAGCAATCATGAAAATGGAGGCGAATGAGGGATGCAGCCATGCGACGTTCACTTGATACTGCTTGTCGAACACTTGTACGGATCGTGTTGAGGGCATTCGGGCAAGTGCGGTCATAAAATGTGGAAGAAAGTTGTGCATGGCACTGCATGCTGGAGAGTAGAAGAAAAGAAAACACAGCAACAATGGCTGCAAAAGAGTTTGTTGAATTACTCATTTTGAAAATGCAATATATGGTGATGTGATATCAAGAACTAAGAGTAGACGATGCTTAGTAGATGGAAGCTGTGAAGGTGATAGAAGAGGGAATGTACAATGAACTATTTATAGGCACTCAAACACGTTATTTTCAAAATCTTTTTTCTGGTCACTATTGGCTGCCAAATGCAAATTGCAATCCGCGTTATAGCTAGCTTTTGTCCCTATCATTTGACTTGTTCTTTGGCTACCTAATCCAAAATTATGCTGTAAAAAATACATTATAAAACAACAAAGAGGAATCCATTCCCATACTAGTGTGGTTAAATTTCAAAATAAGATGGTTAGCAAAACATGGATGTAAGCAACTTGGACATAACGCCAGGCTATAGCGTGGTTGGACTTTGAAATAGTTAATGTTAAGAGTCCCACATCAGATATGGAATGAGAATATGAATAATCCTCACCCTATAAGCTAGCTTTTGGGGTTGAATTAGGCTCAAAATCCATTCTTTACATGGTATCAGAGCCAGCCACATTCCAATTCTTTGTTCATCGTTATTGGACCCCCAAATTATATTATCTACGCTTCAGTTTACAAGGTATGTGCGTGTGGGAGAGTGTCCTACAAGCTAACTTTTGAGGTTGAGTTAGGCTCAAGATCTATTCTTTATAGTTAATATAAGGCAACATCTAATATTTCATTTTGGTATAGTCAACATCTAATATTGTACTGTAATAAATTAGGTGCTTTATGTATTTTTCTAATAAGCTCCTTTTACAAAGATTTATACTTCTTCCCTCCCGAAATGGTCGTCATTTTTTACGAGAGTTAATTTGATTAATATTCAAAATTAAATTGGATTAGATTAATTTAATATTTTAAAATTTAAATATTTAAATTTTATATAAAAGTATAATAATTTTAATTCTTCTCATATTAATATGATAAATATTAAATCTTTAAAATATTAGTCAAAGTTTATACAGTTTGACTTTGTAGAATTGAAACCCGATAAATATTTTGGGACTAAAGAAGCGTACTACTTTTTTCTTATAATAGTATAAATGCATTGACAAAGATTCTGGTTAGATTTTTATGATTGTTCCTTGCTCATTTATTTAGTTGGTAATATAATAGTCATACCTCATCTTGTCTTTGATATTCCCCTTTTTTGCTCACTCTCACTTTCTCCTTTTTGTTTTTGGAAACCGGTATCATTCCAATAATTTCATGATCTAGCTATAATACTCCCTCCATTTACTTCCCCACTATATAATAATAGATATTACTTTTTCAGTTTAATTACTTGTCCAGTCTAAAAAAGATAGTTTACCATTTTATCTATTTTATTTTTATAATTAAAGACTAATTATTTTAAAATCATTTTCAACGGATGAGATGACTTATAATAATATAATAAATTATTATTTTTTATATATTTTAATGGGTGTGTCAAGTCTAACCTGTACGGGAAGTAATTATTAGTTGCGTTTTAGGCCGAGACGAGGAAGTCAAAGGATAAAATTATGAAATGTCAAACGTCAACTGCATTACAATATGTTATTTTAGGAGAAGATTTAGTTTTTCAGCTGGACAGTTTATTCAGAAAGAGATAGTTATTTTGTTTGTCTTTATTATAATATGAATTTAAATCATACAAGATGGAAGGATAGTTACTATTTTTATCAAATGTTTAATTAATGAATATCAAAGTTTTTTTGATAATTATTTAACAAGTGGTCTGATTTTGTAATCATTATCTTTAAAAGTTTTTCTGAAAGAGATAGTCATCTATTTTTTTCTCTCGAAATAAATGAAATACTGTAGAATTGGATATGCTTTCATTATTTCAGAAGTTATTAGAATGGATTTTTTCTATAGATATGATCTTAAACCAACTCAATTGGCTATATATCCCATTATTTTTCTAACTTTCGTAAAACAATATAGGCTTACACTTATTATGGCAAATATATATATTCATGAATTTGACTTATGAGAGTACTATGCTTTCCATTTTTTTTCGTACTCTCTCCGTTCACTTTTACTTATCACATTGCTTTTCGTGAATCAGTTTATCTAATTTGTGAAATTAAATTGAATTAGATTAATTTAATTTTAAAATTAAAATTAAAATTAATTAGATGTTAAAAACTATGCAGGAAATACTATAAGTTGCAACACTTCTCAGATTAATATGATGACAAACTACATCTTATAATGTTGATCAAAGTCAGAGTAGTTTGACAATCAAAAAGCGAAATTCTCCCCTCAAATATGAATACTAGATTGGAGTTTTACAAAGCCCCTTATCGAATTTGAACCGATGACTTACGCCTTACCATGGCGTTACTCTACCACTGAGTTAAAAAGGCCTTTTTATTTAATTCTGGAATTATTCACTATGTGGATAAAATATCTATACGTACATATATTATAAGCATAAGTATATATGCATAAGTACGTGCAGTAGATACATAGTGTCTAGTGGCTCATTGTTGAATAATAAAATGGATTTACCTAGGAAGTCTAGGAGAAAATGCAATGAATTGTTTAAAGACCCACTCGAATTGCTTTTTTCTTTTATTGAATTGATCCCACCAGAACAAAATTCACTTGATTGATACATGTACATACACCTAGCAATTCAACATAAAATTCAAGATATTTCATCGAATCATGGAATGAAGAGATTCTACTTGTCTCCTGAACTAAATTCTTAGAGAAAAAAGAATTTTCTGCTTGATCCCGCTTACTAAATTTCTCGTTTGTTAAGTTCCTGTCTTGGTGGGAGGGAGATAAGGATATCTCGTCTTAACAATGAATCAAATGAAAGTTTAAAAAAATAGAATTTCACACCTTTTTCCTTTTCTGACGGACCAATCATGCCCTGAAAAAATCCTACTCTTCCATATTATTTCTATTTTTTGTATTTATTATTTTTTTATTTACAAATTTCTAAATAAAATTCGAAATACTAAATAAACAAGTAAAAATAAACGTAGGGAGTACAATGCAAGCACGTTCTGAGTATGCATAGAAGTCGTCTTTAAAGTTAAGGGAAACATGCATTATAGTTATTTCGTTTTTTTTTCTATTTCTTCAAAATCAAGGAGACATTATCGATTTTTTTTGTTCTAAAAAGGTATTCATATAAATATATTGTGTACTATGTAACTAGCACTGATATTTGATTTTTTTTTGAAAAAACTGCTTTTAAAATCTATTGCCAAACTGAAGCTAAGTAGTTATGAAAGAGACTCATGGATTGAATTAAGAAACAGGCGGATATTTAGAATTTTACAAAACCAATATGATCTAATGTGCTCAAATAACTAAATCACATTTTGACATGATAATCATTTTTTAAATTAATCTGCGCATCGCGCATGTACATATACTAACAACAACAACATATTCAGTGAAATCCCACAATGTGGAGTCTGGAGAGGGTAAAATGTACACAGACCTTACCTCTACCTTGGTAGGTAGAGCAGCTGTTTTCGAGAGACCCTCGGCTCAAGACAAAGCACAAGTCTAAGCAAAGTACGACAAACAAAATGCGTAAGTCATGATAGCGAATTCTGAAAAAGAAAAGAAGCAAAAAGAAGCAATAACTAATGCAAGTAAATAAGACAAACAAGATACACATAACAGTATAAATCGAACGACAAGGGACTATAAGTCAATATTGTGCCTATTAGTATGATAGGCTAAGCGAGCCTACAATAATAATACTACAACTACCAGTTTGTAAGCGTATGTAGGACTACGCTGGACTACCTACTACCCTTCTACCCTAATATGTGTCCTCCATAACCCCCTATCTAAGGTCATGTCCTCAGTGAGTTGCACCTGCGCCATATCCCGTCTAATCACCTATCCCCAATACTTCATCGGCCTACCTCTACCCCTCTTGTACATGTCCATAGCCAACCTCCGCACTGAGTCATTTGTGTCTCTACTCTGCACGTGATCGAACCATCTCTACCTAGCTTCCCGCATCTTATCCTCCACCGAGGCCACATATATCACTTATCATTATAATGAAAGTAACGGCCACGATCTGAAGCCCATTAATTAACGCCTTCAATATATTGAATGTGGATAGAATTATACGACTTTGCACTTTGTTTTGTGAGTATATAAACAGTATTCCCAATTTGATCGGATGAATTTGTTGGTTGTATGTTTCATTATCGGTAAATTATTAGCTTCAGCAAAAATTTTAGTTAAATGACGCTATTCATAATTTACCTTTTGGTGCAGGTACATGACCAACTGATCATGGCTTTGCTTACTGTGATCAGGTTAAGGAAGGATTACAAGTTAGTGGAGATTGAAATCAATTTTAACTGCTTTCATATAACAGGGAAATAGTTTCGAGACCACAACGACAATACATGGTATCCTCCTCTATGCTTTTTATTAGCGAATATTCTCCGAATATTCACCGTATATTTTGTAATTATGATAGATGTATATTTAAGATAACTTAGGATTCTAATTGTGTTGGGATTAAATGATAGATTAAATGGGAAATGGAGGGAGTTCCCTCTTGCTCTATAAAATAATCATTTGTCCCACATCGGTAGTGGAAAGAAAAGTGGGAGTTGTCCCACATCGGTAGTGGAAAGAAAAGTGGGAGTTGTCCCACATCGGTAGTGGAAAGAAAAGTTCTTCTACTTATAAGTAGAATTACTCCTTCTTGTCAGTAAAAGGGTTGAGGGGCAAGGACCCCTCGCGCCGTCGTCGTCGCTCGCTCGGCTCGGCTTCGTCTTCGGCTTCGGCTTCGGCTTCGGCTTCGGTCAAATGATTTGATTGATAATCTTTTTGGACCAAATTTTCTTTAATTTTTAATTATTTAATTATTTAATTAAATTAATTAACTTATCCAATCCTACCCGTTAGTGACCCTGACCCGCGACCCGGCCGGATCCGCTTCTGACCCGCGACCCGGTTTCTTTCCCACATTTAAATTTCCCACCAGTTTTAGTGACTGCTCAAAAGGGTTGCAAACCTTCAGAAACAGTACTTCCATGGCTATAAATTCATTTGATTCTTCAGAATTTTAATTACTAATTTTTTGAACTACAAAATCTTCTTCTTCTTCTGCACGAATCAATTCTGTGTGATATACTACTGTTGAGTGGTTCGCCGCTACCAGAGTTTGGAGTACTACTATTCTGGTAAGATAATCGTTCTATCCTGGGAGGGGATATTCCATCAACCTCGAGTACTGTGAGGGGAATAATTTCCTTAAGGACACACTTTGAACTAAGTGGGCTCGATTATATTCTGAAAAAATATTCTTATTTTTTCAACACTGATTTTGTTTATTTTCAGTGTTTATTATTTACTGGTTTTTTTTTGGAATACAGATTCATAACAAATTGTATTATGAATCAGCCAGTTAAGGTAAATTAGGATTCGTACTGTATTAGGAATCAACCTTTGTGAAACTATGTATATTGTGAATAATGAAAGGAATCCCCAAGGGAGATTATTCTATCTTACATGGTGAATATTCGGAGAATATTCGCTAATACTTTTGAAATGCTTTTCAATGAGTTTTCTCAAATCCATGGATCTACTTGTCCTGGCAAACTCTATCAATATTCTTGAAGTAATTGATAATGTTTTACTAGGAGATTGAAAAATGACCATATATATTTGTTATATTGCTCCTTTTGCTTAGCGAAGCAGAATATAAACTTTGTATGTGGTGAGAAGTCTTGTGTTTTTTTTTCCCGTGAGAAGTCTTGTATTGACATGCCCATTTCTTCTGCTTTTAACACTATCAATGTTCATATATTTTCACGTACACCTGAAGTGATAGTAATGGCGTTAAGCATCAACAGACTTTTTTTTTGGTAACTATGTATTGTATTACCAGGGAAAATGATTACACAGTTTAGGAACAGAACCCCACTAGAGTTGGACATATGCCCTAACTTCTAGTATCTCTTGACATCCTACCATTACAAACACACACCAGTACATCAGAATACAAAACTGCTATGCCTAAGGGTAAGAGTTCAATGTTTGTAGTTTTCTTTGGTTTCTTTACACCTTTGCTATGTATATCTTGAATCAGCTGTTTAATCAGCATTGTTTCACTCCTTTTCTTGCTTTGAAATACCCTCTGGTTCCTTTTTTGCCACAAGTAATACATGCAGCCTGATAGGGTCATTCTATAGATCTCAGACTTTGCACTATTTCCATTTGCATGTTGCCTTGCCCATCTCTGCTCCTGCTCCCAGTTCAGCACAGGTCTTTGCATATCTTGCCATTTGAGTAATATTGTCCACACCCTTGATGACATGGGACAGTTAAAGAAAAGGTGCCGAATGGTTTCTGGGTTGGCCTCACATAAGGGACATGTTGAATTGCAGTTGAACTTCCATTTTAGTAGCCTGTCCTTAGTAGCAAGCCTCTCTTGAATTGCCAAGTAAAGAATGAATACCCATCTGGGACTTCCCTGGTTGTTACATATCATCTTGTACCACTGAATCTTTGAGAATTCCCCTCTCAAGTTGTTGTACATCTTCCTAATGGAGAAGACTGTCATCTGAATGAAATCCTGCTTTGGATATCAGCTTCCTCCAAGTACTTCTGTGCTTTGATTATCTTCCTTATAACCCAAGAAGCCTGGTTTGCTACTGTGTCCCATATTTCATTTTCTTTAATGTAGTATGTGTGAACCCATTGTATCCAGAGTTTGTCCTTTTTCTTGCATAGGTTCCACAAGTGTTTCAAAATAGCATTCTTATTATGGAGAGTATGGAAGTACAGATTGCCTATTGATGATGTTCTAAAGAGAATGCACATATCCATAGTGTCTAAATGTAGATGTTGTAACAATACTCAGCATGAAGAAACTGTGCAGCACCTATTTCTCACAGGTACATTTGCTACTGATATTTGGTCTTACTACACTGTAGCTGCTGGGATTACAGGTAATTTAATACAGATTCATCAAGTTGTGGTGAAATGGTGGGACTGTCAATGTGGTTCCAAACTAAAGCCTATATATCAAGCAATTCCTGCATTCATATGTTGGCAGTTATGGAGAAGAAGAAATGATATTATGCATGATAGGTCCATGAGCAAGTCTATGGTTATATATGAGATAAACTTCAACCTATATAAGTTAACTAAAACTTTATATCCATGGTTGCAAGATATTACTCATAACTGGCCTCAACTAGTTCAATTTCTGGAAGGATATAGACCTCAAGTTAGAACTAAGCTGGTTTTTTGGAGAAGTCCTCATGTAGGATGGTTTAAATGCAATACAGATGGTGCCTCTAGGGGAAATTCAGGCCAAAGCTCAGAAGCATTTTGTGTTAGGAATCACCTAGGAGATTTGGTATTTGCTGGTGCTAGAAGATTACAAGACACAACAAACATTTGTGCAGAAGCTGCTGCTATTCAGGATGAAATTGAGCACTGTATCACTAATCATCTTGTTCCTGTGATCATAGAGTCTGATTCTTTAACTATGATTATAATACTGGAGGGGAAATGGGAAGTTCCTTGGAATATTAGTGTTGAAGTCAGACAGATACAGCAGTGGAGATGCAAGGGTCATGTGCAGTTGGCTCACAATCTCAGAGAAGGTAATGCACTGGCTAATTTTTTAGCTAACATGGTTTTAAATTTTGCAAGTACAATCCATATACACAGCTTTCAAGAGCTACCTTCAAAGGCAAGAAAGATACTAAATAGTGACAAGAGCTCAATTCCATATCTCAGATATGCAGCATTCAAAAATAGGGAACCTGACTGAGGAACTAGTACTATATAGAGACATAGGGTCATAACAAACTGAGTTGAGAGGCATCATTGTATGATTAGCTAAGGTCATCCTATCTAATGTGTGGTATTAACAGAATTTATGTTCATTCTGTTAGAAGGATCTCCATAGCTGCTAAATACAAAAACGCAGGCTGTCCTAGTAGTACCAGATCAATACTGATATGCAGAATGGGAAAAGGGAGACAGATGAAGATTTTGCCTGTTTGTTGCTTGACTTTGTTCATTATGGATGTGATATCATAGCACCTGGTGAGAGCTTGAGGTGACTGATGGTGATATCAATCCAAAGCAGCAAATTTCTTTGCAAACTCATCATATTGTTTTGATTTTCTTGTGTTCCTGCCATAAGTTTAGTTGTCCATTTCTATAGCTTCTTAGTTTCTAAGTGAGTAGTTTGTTTTTTCAATTTGGTTTTGATGTATTTCTTGTGTAAATATTTTGATTTTTATGAATAAAATACCATCAAGCTACATGTTGTATGGTTTAGATTAAAAAAAAGTTTGAGGATAGCTGCTATGTGATGTTGAGCTCACCTGCTGTCATTGGCAAGCATATAGTGTCCCAAGCTACAAGAGCTCTTTTAGTGTGTTCCACACTACCAGTCCAGAGGAACTTTCTGCATACAGTTTCAATCTGTTGGCAAATCTTCTTAGGCAACATAAAAATTTGAGACCAGAAATTCTGCATAGCCAGTAACACACTTTTGATTAGTTGAAGCCTGCCTGCATATGATAGAAATTTAGCGGTCCATGTGGTAATCTTCCCAATCATTCTATCAAGCAGGGGTTGGCATTGCCCAATAGATAATCTTTTGGAGCTCAATGGCACTCCTAGATATCTGAAAGGCAAGGTGCCCTTGGTAAATCCCAGGACCGGGATAATTCTCTGTTTTTCTTCCTGATCTACCCCCCAAAATAAATGCAACTTTTGCCTTGGTTAGCAATCAGTCCAGAAGAGGCAGAAAAGAGATTGAAAGCTTCAAAGAGTAACTGAGCAGAACCTACGTCACCTCTACAGAAAAGTAGTAAATCATCTACAAAACCTAGTTGCACCATGTTCATTTTCTCATATCTAGGGTGGAAATTAAAATCAGGGTTACATTTGAGATTTTTACTCAAGTATTCCATGGCAATCTCAAATAAGAAAGGTCACAAGGGATCCCCCTGCCTCACCCCTCTCTTAGCATCAAAGGGTGGGGAAGGATGGCCATTGATCACTATTGAGTAAGACACAGTTTGCACACACTTCATAATCCACTTAATGAAAATGCTTGGAAAATGCAGTCCACTGAGTACTTGTTCTGAGAACACTCATTCAACTGAGTCATATGCTTTTTGTATATCAATTTTGAGCATACATCTAGATGACATTCCCTTTCTCCTATACCCATTCACCAATTCATGACTTAGGATTATATTATCATGTATCACCTTCCCAGGGTCAAAGCAGTCTGCCCTTTGCCAATTATACTATCCATCACCCCCTGTAGTCTAGATGTTAGCATCTTGGAAATGATTTTGTAAATGGTTGTGCAGCAAGAAATAGGTCTACACTGTCTAATGGTGGGATTATTAACTTTAGGAATAAGGGTGACAGAGGTTCAGTTTATGGCTTTATACATGCCATGTGTCTCAAAGAAATGTAAAACAACTTGGGTTACGTCCTGGACAATTATTGGCTAAGCTTTCTTGAAGAAACATGAGTTGAATCCATCTAACCCTGGAGCTTTTATGGTTGGAAATTTACTAATTTGGAATTAAGTTTATCCCATTATTTATGACTCGAACAATTGGGAGCCCGCACGTCGGAAACGTCGCTTCCACAAACGTGCACACGTAGTGCCAAGTATCGCAAATTTCATTAGTGAAAGAGATATTGGTACGTAAGTAATACGTTTGAGACATAGAATGATGGACGGTTATTGGCCAAATGACAAGTATTCCACGTTGGTAAACAAAGGGAGAAGTGTAAGATGAAACGAGTCGGAAATCGCCACGGAGCCGTGAAGGGCCGCGGCGCAACACCGTCGGAGCCGTGGCGCTAAATGGTGGCTTGGGCTACTGGAGCCGAGGCGCTAATTCGCAGAGCCGCGACGCTTCGGAGGCAGAATGCTGCGACGGAAAGATGGAAAGTTCTGACTTTTGGGCTGATTTTGGAGCATTGAATCTCCATTATTTGACACATGAATTCAGCCATTGTAACCTCTCAATAAGTGTCATTACATGGCTATTGAAGTTCATTAGTTGGCTAGTTGAGGGGTCATTTCCTTACACTATAAATTGAGGCATTTGGCTCAATTGTTAAAGACTGAGAAATTTTCTGAAATCTTCTTCTTCCTCTCTAGCAAGTTTTCTATATTCAAAGTTCTTCAAGAGTAACACTTGGGTTTCCTTTGCTCATTTGTTAGTTGCTGTTGTATCTTGGAAGACTATTGCCCACAAACGTAAAAGGATATATACGGGAAAATCTTGTCTTAAAGACAGAGTGCCATCACTCGACTCAACAAATCACAAGGAGTTTGTAATCGTTCTTATTTCCAGTTTGTTGTAATCTTGAGTAGTTTATCCTTTCTAGCATTTGTTATATTTATTTACTTCCCGTTTCCAACAATTGTTGTACCCACATTTATATCATCTATGTCCTTCAGAGCTTGGTACACATCATTCCCTTTGAAGGGCCTGATAAGGTTCTGTTGCTGTTCTCTACTGAGCTTTGGTTCATTCTGGAGTACATCTGGTTGTATAACAGGCACACAGAAGTAATTGCAGTGCCCAAGAGGGACTTGTAAAATCCCAGAATCTCAGCCTCTATGTCTGCTTCATTTTGAATTGTGGTACCATTATCTGTCATCAGTGCAAGAATTTGGTTCTGTGCTGCCCTACTCTTGATACTAGCAAAGAAGTATGCAGAATTTGAGTCCCCTTCTTTAAGCCATTGGATCCTTGACTTTTGCTTATAAATGTTCTCCTCTATAATATTTCATTTTTCTAGTTTCATTCTGAACTCCTTCTCAGCTTCAAACATATCTTGTGTTAGGGTTGGAATTCTCATTTGTTCCTGTAATGTATGCAGTTCCAGCCTAGTTTCTTGAATCTTTGCAGCCACCCCAATGAACCCCTTGGTGTTTAAAGTTTTGATTCCCTGCTTTACTCCTTTCAATTTAAGCCATACTTGTTTCATAAAGCCATTTTCTACTTCATTGCCTCATCTGCTCTGAACTTTATCTGCAAAACTTGCATGATCAGCAATGCAGATAAAAAATCTGAATGGTTAGCGGTTTGTCTGGCTGCAGTACCCACTCCAGGCTAAGTGGTGAATGGTCTGAGAATAAAGGGTCCAAAACTTGCACTATGACAGGGGGCATTGTCATCATCCATTGGGTATTGACTAGGGCTTTGTCTATTTTGCTAATTACATGGTTATTTGTCCATGTATATTCTCTTCCCACTTTGTTTAGTTCAGTCATCCCTGTGTCAGTCAAAAATTCTCTCAAGTCTTTTAATCTCACTAGCGTTAATAGAAATGTCCTGTATCCTGTCACCAACATTAAGAATTGCATTAAAACCACCGATTAGAAGCCAAGGCTGTTGTGTTCTACTATCAATATCTTCAACTCCTCCCATAATGCTAGTATGTCATGTACAGTATGTAGACCATATATAACAGCTAGCAATAATTGTGTTCCATTTGGTTCTTTAATATGCACCATGACAAACTGTGTGTGTGTTTATATCACTGTGATTGTCACCTGTCTGGGATCCCATATTACCCATATTCTTCCTCTGGTTCCGGTGGTGGCATTTGATGTCCACTCCCACCCTGGTGCAACTTTATTGATGGTTTTCCTGGCTCCATTATCCCGAGTCATGTGTTCTATAATGGCTAGGACATTTACTTTATTAATTCTTACATACTCCTTTAATTCCTTTTGCTTGTAAACTTTATTCAACCCCCTTACATTCCAAGTGATTGTCTTCATTTAGGGATGGGAGGAAATTCTTCATTATAGTGCTTCCCACTAGTACTTCAAGTCTCAGTTCCTCTATTCTTGTCAACCAATGCTTAAGGGGGCCAATTTGGCTGAGTAGTTATAGTCAGAGCATTGAAGACATTCTCTGTACTCACACTATTCTCATTTGGCCTTGCTTTGTTGGGGCCCTTTGGAGGTGACTTTCCCCTAACTGGCATCCAGTCACCTAATTGATAATTTTTCCCTCTATTATTTCCATACACCTGGCCTGGTTTAGCATACTCTCTCCCCTTATCACCTTGTTGATTTGGTTTGGCCTGTTGGGCCTTAGGATTGTTCTGATGTATAGCAGCTTCTTTATTCTTTCCACCCTGCTGTCCTCTATTTGGTTTAGTTTTCTGTACTGGTGCTAGTGGTGGTGGTTGCCCCTGTGGTTTTGGTTGGGTCCTTTGTTCATTGGCACAATTATGTCCTATTTGCAAGCACTTTTCACAATACTCCGGTTCTCAATCATATTCTACTATTTGATCAATAACCTCTCTTTTGGCACCTGAACTTTTAACATTTTGGGAAGAGGTTTAGTGATGTCCATATCTATTAACACCCTAGCCAATGACACACAAGCACCATTAGTAGTACATTCATCAGCATAAACTGGCGTCCCTAAGCCACTACAAATTTTCCCTACTGCTTTGTTTCCCCAGCAAACTAGAGGTAG
This sequence comes from Anisodus acutangulus, assembly GCA_029783415.1. Classification (NCBI taxonomy): domain Eukaryota; kingdom Viridiplantae; phylum Streptophyta; class Magnoliopsida; order Solanales; family Solanaceae; genus Anisodus; species Anisodus acutangulus. The sequence continues at coordinate 56,798,898 of CM056492.1, read as the reverse complement.
GTTAGGGACAACAACAACAACATACCAGTGAAATCCCACAACGTGGGGTCTGGGGAGGGTAGAGTGTACGCAGACCTTACCTCTACCTTGATAGGTAGAGCGGCTGTTTCCGAGAGACCCTCGGCTCAAGACAAAACACAAGTAAAGTAAGACAAACAAAGCGACTAAGTCATGATAGCGAATTCTGAAAAAGAAGCAATAACTAATGCAGGTAAATAAGACAAACAAAATACACATAGCAGCATAAATTAAACGACATGAGACTATAAAACAATATTGTGCCTACTAGTATGATAGGCTAAGCGGGCCTACAATAATAACACTACAACTATCAGTTTGTAAGCGTAGATAGGACTACGCTGGACTACCTACTACCTTTCTACCCCAATATGTGTCCTCCATAACCCCTATCTAAGGTCATGTCCTCAGTGAGTTGCACCTGCGTCATATCCCGTCTAATCTCCTCTCACGAATACTTCTTTGGCTTACCTCTACTCCTCTTTTACCCGTCCATAGCCAACCTCCGCACTAAGAGTGGCGGTGGGCGAGGCTCGAATCCGCAGCGGGCCGTGCAGCGAAAGTCGAGGTCGAGGCGGGGCGGGAGAAGGCGAGGGTGAATCTGGCGGCTGGCTCAAGGAGTCGGTCAGAGGCCCAGAGCAAGTCGATCCGATCCGATCCCGTCGGGCCTCATGCGGCGGGCTTCGAATCTGGCGGGTTTTTTTTTTTTAAAAAAAAAAAAAAATAACATATGTATAAAAACTCAATAAACAAAACAAGATAGTATAATAAAACATCCCAAGGCGTTTTTGTGTTCTTATATTATTTAATAGACATATGATTTTTTGTAATACAAATACAATTGTCTAAAATCTAAATTGCAACTTTGTGGTGTTGTCCAAAGTTACAAATTACATAATAAAATTACAATTAAAAATTACATTCTCAAAACACATTAATTGCTTGATGATTTCACGTGGTTCTTCGGCTGGAATTGGTATTTGTTGGTCAAATTGATCCACGCCGCTTCCATTACCTTCTGTTAAGATTTCGTTTGTAGTTTTCATCATCTTCTTCGTTTGATCTCCAGGTTGCACCTTTCCGCTCGCTCGTATCCAATCTCACGAATAATACCGCAATTTCCAAAGCGTCTCAAGGCTAATGAGTGTCCAGGGTCTCCTATTTGATATCTCGTCACAGAAAAGCGCCAGAGGCGTTGTGACGACGCTGAATGTTCAAAACATCTCGAGCCATCATTGAAAGTGTCGGAAAGGTCTTCTCATTCCCCTCGATGTTCGCAAGTCTTCATGTCCATCTTCATTGATAACTTCTTGATGCGATGACATGAACCCCGCAAAACAAAATATCCAACTCGCTAATTTGGTTAGTAGTGAAGATGCGACGCACATTCTATTTTCCGAGGCTTTCAATACTAGCCGCAGAAACAACATGTCTTTGTGAGGTTGTATTGAAGATGAAGAAGATGGTATGGAATGGTAAGTTACTAGCATTTTCTTGTTGATAAAATCTATATATATTTTTGCATTGGTGTTCTACGCTTTAGACAATACTTCTTCTTTAGTTTGTTCAATAGGTGGTGGGTGATTTAGATTTTTGGGACTTGGAGGTGGTAGTACTTCTATACAATCGTAAATAGTTTCAATTAGTGATTTAGTGCAATGCCTATTTTAATAGTAGGGATTTAATACTGAACCAATAATATAAATAGAGGAATAGGAATAAAATATTTTTTTATTTTGAGAAACATTTTTTAATAGCTGCCTTTATAAAGTCGGGTTTTTCCATATATTCACTAAGTAATAAAAATATTAGAGTTGTATAAAATAACATAGTTGAAATAGTAGGATAATATATACGAAAAATTCTTTTGTTTGCTTGAAAAAATTTCTCTAAAATACAATAAGTTCGGAAATTTTTTCCCAATCACTATCTAAAATCATATCACCGGCTTTTATTATGAGAGTTAAAAATAAAGTTATAGGTAATTTATAGTCATAAGCAACAAGTAGTTGCTTCGTATAAAGCAATTCCACCTAGTGGATACTTCGTGGAATTTTTCTAAAAGGTAGTCCACAATCATGACAAATTTTTATATTCTTTTCTACGTTGTACTTTATTACTTTTAAAAATAAAGTTTATAGCAAATTGTATTTTACTAAGAATGTCTTCAAAAAGTGATAGACCATCCTTTACAATTAAGTTATATATATGGCACGACATTTTATATGAAAATGGTCTGGAAAAGACGGAGTTAAGCTATTTTTTAAAATTGTAATTGCGTAATTGTTATTAGAAGCGTTATCTAATGTAATAGTCATAATTTTATCGGTAATTCCGTAATAATCGTGACACTTGATAAATATTTTTCTAATAAAAGTACCATTAGTGCCTATCATCTATATATCTATACGCTAAAACACGCTTTTTGCATAGACCATTTATAATCTATCCAATGACAAGTTACGTTAAATAATCATGTAGTTAGTACTATGACCTATATCGACGTGATTGATACTTTGCCATTAAAATGATATAATGAAAACGTAAATATTGTTGATATTCATGCGAATTTAAATACATCTCTCTTAACGGTTGATCTAGGAAAACCGTTAAAAGCGAGGATTATATATATCTCTAATGTAATGAATAAACCGAGATGAAGGAAATGAAAAGGCAAACCCTCCAGTGAACTAATTTTGATATTGCTTCCCTATCTCTATGTTTATTGTATTTGGGCCTACAATTCCTACAGTGGCTTAGGGGTTAATTTGACCTTGTACTTGGTCCGACAATATTAGTATGTGAACCTTGTCTCGATGGAGGCGGGCATTTAGCACCCAGGTTTTGAAGCCCGGTATTGGGCATACTTAGTTGGATGAGCACTTACGTGTCTAATTAAACCCCGCCCCAATCAAGTGACCTTTTCAGCTTTAAATTTTAAAACATTTTTACAAATTTTACATATGGCTACTTGATTCTTCATGTCCCTATCAAAAAATGTCCATGCATCTGATTTTAATGGTGCGTTTGCTTTGGACCTCGTCTCATACTAGGGAATAGAGGTATTTCGGTTGAAGGTGCGTACCTAGTGGGTGTGTTGTCATCAACATTAGTGGGTATATCATCTAGATCATCGCCTAAATTAAAGTCTTCTTAGTTTAGAAAATAGCTCTGGTCTAAATCTAATGGTATTGTAGGAAAATGTTGAGTATCAACAAAATCATCATGTGTAGGAATAAGATGACTAGAAGAAGTACTTTGCCCTGGGTTGCCCTACTGTAAGAAGCACCTTACCCTTACCCTTAAACATACCTTTTAATCCTTCCATTTTAATTATGATAATAAATAAATAAATAATTAAAGACAATAAAATTAAGTGATCTAAACTAAATAAACATACAATAATAATTTAATGAAGGAACGAATGTACCAAACGCCGACGTAACGTCGACGTGTAATCGAGATGTTGAAAATTGAAACTTTGCTCGATGGAAGATCCTCAAGCTAGTTGCCAACTTCACTACCAATTCCCAAATGAATAAATAAAATTGAATATTTAGCAAACAATGTAGAATTGTAGAGAGATATATTGAGAAATTAGAGAGATTGTAGGAAGATTTGTGAGAAAGATGAAGAGAAAATGAGTTATTTATAGTTGAAAAATTGGGTTAAAGTGTAAATATAATAACTTATAGGTTAAAAATAAATATTAAGGGTAGGGGGTTGGGGAGGGGGCTAAAATGGCGTTAGCGGCAACGACCATAATCTAAAATGGCTAGCAACGGCCATTTTTGCAAAGTGTGGGAGTCGAGGCGGCTCTCTGGTTCTCGCGGACATGGGCTCGGGTCTCGCGGGCAGACATCGTCCGTCCGAGTTCAAGTCCCGCCGTATTTTTTTGCGGGTCGAGCGGGGCGGGCGGCTCGGTCGGGGTCATTTGTCTCGCGGCTGGCCACTACTCGCCTTTGAGGTATTTGTGTCTCTCCTCTGCACGTGCCTGAACCATCTCAACCTCGCTTCTCACATCTTATCCTCCACCGAGGCCACTTCCACTCTGCCACGGATATCATCATTTCTAATTATATCCCTCCCTGTATGCCCACACGTTAATCTTAGCATCCTCATCTCCGTAACTTTCATCTTTTGGGTGTGCGTAGTCTTGACCGGCAAGTAATCCGCCCCATACAACATAGTCGGTCTAACTACCACCCTATAGAACTTACCTTTAAATTTTGGTAGCATTTTTTTATCGCACAAGACTCCATATGCGAGCCTCTATTTCACCCCCTGCCCCATCGTCATCAATCTTTCCGTTACCTTGGATAATAGACTCGAGGTATTTGAAACTTTCTTTCTTTGAGTAACAAGGCTCACATCCACGCATGTCTTAAGGTCGCTCATGTTACTGAACTTGCACTCCAAGTATTCTGTCTTGGTTCTACTCAGCCTGAACCCTTTAGACTTCAAAGTATGTCTCCAAACCTCCAGCTTAGCTTTTACTCCACTCATCAATCAGGACTATGTCGTCTACGAATAACATACACCATGACAATAGAGGTAGGTTAGGGAATCTTACCCAAATTGGCACTGTGCGCAGGACTTTCTTTTCGAAGCTGAAATTCTGAGCCCATGCTTTCACAATTACTGGTCTGTTGTTGATTGTCCCAGGTCCTGCTAGAAGCACCTAACCTTTTGTTTTTCTATAAGAATAAATATTTCGCCCTTTTTGAGTTGGATAACAATAGAGATGATTGGACTATATGAGGATTATAGTTTATAGTATGTGGACTCTATCAATGCAAAGGAAAAAAGTTTAGTTTAATCATATCTTTATGGATGACAAGGTAGTTTAGTAATACTCATGTACCTTCTTTTATCTTGACTAAACTTAACAAAAAATAAATACTCCTGGGTATGAATATTAAAAAAGAAATAAAAAAATTTGAATCTTGTAGTCTAAAAAAAGTCCAAAAACATTTGTGGCTAGAATTCATTACATTAAGGGTAAAATGGAATTTTTAGAGTTAAATTGTTGTTAAATATAAAAATGTGTTATTCTTTTTGAACTGGCTAAAAAGATAAGAGAATCGTATAAATAGAGACAGAGAAAGCAGTGTTTTGTAAGTTCACTGACTTTTTTTAATGTAAGTTCACTGACTTTTTTTAATGATCGCGCGAAACGCGGGAAATTTCACTAATTTGTTATAGCATTACGTACATGTCTAAAAACTAGCTCCATTAAGAGTGTCTTTAGTACGTAGGAAAACATTTTTCTAATTTTTCATGTTTTGTTGGTCAAATTGTCTTGAAAAAATATTTTCTCTAGAAAAATAAGTTCATTGAAAAAGAGGATAATGACTTCCTTAAATGGAAGTATGGAAAACAAGTTCCACAAGTAACTTGCAAGTTCATTGTCTCCTTCCCACCACCCAACACCCCCAATCCCTACACCTCGACCTTCTCACACCCCGCCACTCCCCACCCCCTACACCACCCAAACTACCCCCCACCGCACAACCCCCACTACCCCCACCCTATAACCACCTACCCCACCCCTACTCCTATAACCACCTACCCCCACCCGTCTCACCTCCCTACCACCACCCCTTATCTCTCAACTTTTCAAAACTAGGTACTTTGTGAAAGTAGTAAGTTTCAAAAATAACAACTTTACAAAACTAATTACTTTTTAAAAATAATCGTTTTGCAATAGATGTCGCTTGAGAAAATAGATGTCACTTGAGAAAATAGTCACTTTGTGAAAAGACATACTTTTTAAAAAGTCACTTTCTAAAAGTAACTAGTTTTCATAAATAGTCATTTTGTGAAAGTAGTTACTTTTAAAAACTAGCCACTATGCAACAGTAACCAGTTTTTAAAATAGGCTCTTTGTGAAAGTATTAAAACACCATTTTTCCAATGTTCCTCTCTAAGATAGTGGTCATTTTTGTAAAGTAACCATTTTTTAAAAGTGACACAAAACTGGAACTTCTGTAAATTATATTTTTGAGATAATGACAAAAAAGTTGTTATTTTTGCAAATTTTCATTTAGGTTGTTTTGCAAGAAATATATTTTTTGCAGAAATAACAATTTTATGTCACTTTCAAAAAAGATCAGTTTACAAAATATTTATCTGTGAGTCACTTTTTAAAATGGTTAGTTTACAAACATAGTCACTTTTTTGGGTTTCCTTCAAAGTCCAAAGTAGCCATTTTTTGGTTGTCTTAGAAAAAGGTCAATTGCAAAGGAATGCACATAGTTGGTTATCTTATAAAAATAACCACTTTGTGAAAGTGTACACCTCTTTTAAAATGCAGAGTGGGATAGTAGAGAAGGTTGGAATTGGGGGGGGGGGATAGGAGGTGGGATAGTGAGTTGCGGGGGTTGGAGGTGCGTGTGGTTAGGGGGTTGGATTGGTATTTTCGTCAAACCAAACACTAAAAATATTTTCCATAAAATGTTTTACACATTTCCAAACACAAGAAAATAAGTAGAAAAATCACTTGTTTTCCAAGAAATCATTTTTTAGAAAAATAAATCCATCATACTGTTAAACAGAGCAATATACATGTGATATACACTGAATATACAGCAGTGTATATCACATATATATCAGAGGACTGAAGCTGAAGCAGTGGGCTGTTGGGCCTGGTACACGGCAGTAAGGACTGAAGCTGAAGCCCAGTCCATCACGTTACAAAGGGCAGAAAATCAGTAGCAAAATCTTGTATATTAAGGAAAGTATATTGTATGTATATTGTAGTATATTTATTACCATAATTAGTGTTATACACTTACCATAATTGTATAGTTAGAATTATGGTAGAATAAGGTTTTAGGAATAGATTAGGAATAGGATTCTCCTATTTTGTAACTTGTATATATATATATATTCAATCAATGAAAATAATCAAGGAGATTATTTCTTTCACATACCAAACACACCCTAAATTATTATTGTTCTCAGATTTCTCTTCGGCATGTGTATCTGCAGCGATAAAAAAACACTTGTAGGGGGCGAATTTTGCTTCAAAAAACAGGTGCAAAAGCTTTTCCTCTCCAGGGAAGCCAGTTCGATTCCCTGCTTTTTAAAACATTTTTAGTATATACAGATTTTGTTACTTATGGTTATGGTGCGAAACAAAATCAAACACGTTCACAAGTGGAAGATTAAATGAACAAGTCTTTATTTATTCTTCTCTTGATTTATACCATTTTTTCCTTTTTATCTTAAGTAAAAAATATTAGTAAATAGTTTTCTTCGTCCAACAAACTCTCTCTCTTCTCCCAAATTTTCTCTTTCTCTTCGTCAAAATTTTGTGGGTTACAACAATTGCAAGAAACGGAAAATAAGTAACTGCTAACTATTACAACAAACTGAAATTACAATCACTTTGATATTTTGGAGGTGACTTCTCAACTAGCTAACTAAGGTTTTTAATAGCCATGTAATGACACTTAGTGAGGAGTTATGTGAGCCTCTTCTCAATTTTATCTTTCCTGAAACTTCAGGAACCAAATTGTAAATATTCAGCAATTTGTGTCCAAAAAAATAATATTAGAAGAAGCCCATAGCCCAAAGCCCAAGCCTGGATGGGCGGCGTCGCGCATTTGGGCTTATCCCCGAATCCAAGCACATCTAGGTCCTCCCTCCTTCAAACACATGAGTTACCCTTGAGATCCAAACCTTTATCCATTTTTTAGACTTATAAAATGAACAAATCTTCATTTCCCCACCGATGATAGAGATTTGTTCCACACCATATTTTCATGCTTTAAACACTTCACTTCGTGGACCAATATCTAGGGATGGCAACGGATCGGATCTGGACCGGATCCTACTAGATCCAGATCCATTTTTCATATCTGGATCCAGATCCATCGGGTCCATAAAAATCAGATCCAAATCCGGATACATCGGATTCACCGGGTCCACGGATCGGATCTGGATCTACATGTAAATTTTTTTGGCTTGAATAATATTCCAACATGTTAAAACTTTTATGACAAAATAAAACGCAAATCTGATTGAAAAAAAATGATTGAGTTCATTCAATCAACCTACACAAACATGACACAATTCTTCCAAAATACTGAACAAAGTTTTAGCATCACAAGAAAATAAAGACGATTGACTTCATTAGTCATACTGAACAGGTTGCAACTTTGAGCTAATTTTTGGAGGCTTTAGTGATGCTCCACTTATAGTTCTACTGATTGACTTCATTAAACAACATAAAACAATGTCAGTCATATATCAAATGTCCTAGTTTTTTTTTTTTGTTGATCAAACAAATGAGAGAAAGATACTTAAAGCTTACGACTATCAGATTCAAGAAAGGAAAATTTAAAGAAGAGTGATAATTTTTTTTTTATAGAAATGAAAATATGGGAAACTGCATAAAGCATATAGGTAAAAGAAATGAAACTTCAGAGACAAATTACATGGTTGTGTGACTTGTGTCTTATCCTGGTTCAACCCTTTACCCAATACATAAATTATGAAAAAAATTTAAGAAAATACTTATTAAATTGCATTCTAGGTTATGAATATATTTAATAAAAAATGGATTCACGGATCAGATCTGGATCGGATACGGATCTCAAATACAAGATCCAAATCCAGATCCGATCCGTCAGAAATGGATCTGGGTCCGATCCGGATCCGTCGGGTCCAAATTTTGAAGATCCATATCCTATAAAACGGATATGGATCCACCGGATCCGGACCGCGTCCAAGATCCATTGCCATCTCTATCAATATCTTTTTCATTTCTTAACGAAATTTGACGATCCTTGGCTCTACGGTCATCTACTCACTTAGTAGATTATGCACGTGTGAAGAACCAAAGTCTCCAGCATGCGGAACCCTAGTGTTTAAGTCATTAAAGATGGGTGGACGCAACTCCCACCAAAGGCAAATTTCCAACAAATTTTTATGATCTTTCCCTGCTACCCTAGCTTCTCTTCCGTTGTTGTTTCTTATATTTAATTTTACATGTTATTTTATTTTTATTTAAATGATTTAACAAAATACAAAAGAAAAGGGTATGTTCAGTCTTGGTTCACGCTGATTTAGAAAAGAAATCTTCTTTATGTTATAAGAGTGATAATTATGCTTGTAAACTTGAGTTGTTCTATATAGTATTTGGAATAATATTTGGCAACCTAAATCGAAAAGACAAATAACTTGAACCGTAATCCATAGTTGATTCAACCGATTAAATGTTTACTCTATTTGGACCATGTAAATTGTAATACATCTATTTTTACAGCAGAGTAGCACCCGAAACCTCTAAATCCTGGACTCGCCTCTGCTTTCAGAAACTTCCTTTAAGTTTTTGTATGAAATACCATTAGAGAAAAAAAATTACAAAACTGAAATCTCCTGTAGATTAATTTTCGTTTTGTTCAAAAACTAAAAAGCAACGAATATTTAAAGAATTTATCAGCTTTCGAAAACAAACATCAGTTTTAAAATGTTTGGCTCATTTTTAGGACTTCAAGGATGTACAAAAGATTAATCAAAGATTGATTTCTATAAAGTGGAATAGTCTAGGTGAAGGCGACATTTGGCTTGTGGTGAAGATAAATGTTATTACAAATTCTGCTGGTAAATACGTCTGAAGAGACTCCAAAATGATTGACAATGGCGAATTTAAGATTTTTACATTATAGGGGTTTAATTGTTTTTAATTTGAAAGTCGCTACTAAAAATTGGGTTTTAAGTTAATATAATTGTATGAATTACTAATCAAATATGTCATTGAATTATCAGAAATGGTTCATTCACGCCACTCATTAATAGTTGTTTTCATTTATGACATCGCCGTGACACATTTGGTTCATTCGTGCCACTAAAAACTAACGGAGCTCTACTACTACCAGATTTTTCCACATTGCATTATCAACAGGGCCGGTCCTGACATTTAGTAGGCCCCTGACAAAATATAAATTGAGGGCCCCTATATAGCAAATAAGAACGATAACTTCAAATATCAATACTTTGTCATTTTGAACTTAGTTAGCTTACATTTAACTATAAAACTTCATGGACTTAAAAATAGCTAAAGTGATTGTTTTTAAAAAATAATCAAGTGATTGTTTAATGAAAATAACAAAAATGAAACATGAAATTCTTGTTGGCAGGCTTGAACACGCTTGAATCATCCATCATATTATTTTTTTCCTTTTTTGACATCCAAATGGATTCTTTTTAGCAACATATTAACATAATTGTAAGATAATAGGCCAAATGTAGAAAAAGAATAATAGCACCTGGAAAGGATGTCAGCAGCGTATGAGCAACTCCAATGACCAATCTATATTTTAAGTCTGATTCACCATTGACACCCTATGAACTCTCTGCATCAAGTATTAAAAAATCATTAACTAATTAGAATATTTAAAAAAAGAGCAAATATGATTTCAATAAAGATTTATAATGTTGCAGAGATTCACGTACACACACAAATTAAGTACTAAATCATCACCTTAAGTTTACACTTGCACCACGCACACACACAAACTAAGTACCAAATCATCACCTTTAATCAAATTATCAAATCAGTCCAAAACACCATTAAACTACCCAAATCAACCAATTTTAAATCTAATAACTAATCAATTAATTCAAGTAAAAAAAAATTGAGTACAAGCATAGCTATTCTATATTAGAAACTAGAATACTAGTCTAAATCCAGTTACTTGAAAATTACATAAACGCAATTGAAAAACTACAAAGCAATAACATCAAATTGAACATTAATATTTTCAATTATCAAAACCTAACATAAAAAATTTGACAGAGTTGAGACTTGGAATCAAATAAATTAAGTATGGTCTTACCGAAAAACTCAAACAGATGGATGGTGGTCGAAATTCCTCCGGAAGAACCAGATCCAAGGACAACAATGGTGGAATCGGTGGATATGGCGGTGGAAAATAGATATCGTTAATTGAGAGTAGAAAAAATTCACAAGTGCACTGGAGGAGAAATAAAATAGGAGAAACCTGAAAAGGGTTTAGAGAAATAATTGAATTCCATTGGTAAGGATGAATTTGAAGAAAATAATTAAGGATAGAAGTGAAGAAGACGAAGAGACCGCCCATTTATTTCTCCCTCTCTTTCTTTGTGCTCTCTTTATTTCCTTTCTCTTTCTCTTTCTCTGTAACTGTAATCTCTTCATCAGATACGGAGACTTTTTTTCATTTATCTCTTTAATTGATAGGTAATTAATTTTTTTTTTATGGGTCCAACATATATAATACTAATACTAGTATATGTGTACATGGGCTGGACCCTCTATCACTTTGGGGCCCTGGGCCGTCGCCCTAGCCCAACAAGGCAAAAGGTCGGCCCTGATTATCAAAATCCTTCATTACTTACCAGCCCTCACCCATCTCACCTCCTTTTACGAGTGGTATATGTGAGCCATTGCGTTAAGTTTAATAGCATATTTAAGCCTTTTTCTAGTCCCTTATTATTTCACCATGAGAAGACATACGTACTCTTAATTCACACATTGATCATATAATTTTCATGTAAAATAATAATGTTATTAGTGTAAGGGACAAACTTGCCCAACATAAGTTAGAAAAAATGGTGGTTTATATATGAAGGGTATCCTTGAGCCAAAAACAAAGATTCAGTGTATATGTCTAGGCCAAAGGTGCGTGGAAGGAGGGTACTTATAATTCATTTTTCATAGGTTCGGTGTACTTTTTGGCCCTTTTCCACTAAAAACAAATAAAGGAAAGTAGTGAAACTCCTTATTCTACAAGGAAATAAACCTACCAAAAACAAAACAAAAAAAGGATACAAGAAGTCCCTTCTCGAAAGAAACAGTAATACTTCTTAGGAAAGGAAACAAAAAATAAAAACACCCTTTCAAATTAACCTATAACAAATAAGTACTTCCATAAACTCTAAATATTAACATACCACTGATGACTACAAAGAACTAATTTACTATCTGCAAAGAAACTTATTGGAAAATCACCACAGCTTTCCTAGAGATAGCTTCTCCACATAGTTGTCGTTGGATCGAGTTCTGTCTTCTTGCATCAAACGAAACAAACATGTTCTCCCGTTTGCCAAAACCAGAATAACATTGTTGAATTACACTGTTACATTGAGCTCTGACTTGTCGATAAGATGATAGCAACCACCATTGTCGACCAATTGAGCTCTAAGAGAAGTGAATCGAACAAAAAAGAAGAAAGGAAGAAGAGAGAATGAGAAAGTCGAAGAAGAGATCGAAGCAGAAATTAGAAGAAGAGAATGGGAAATGTTCTATGTATTCAAGTCAAGCTACAACAATACAGTATCTCATATATATATACACTAGTATTAGATGTCTAGAACCATCTAAAAACTTATCACACTCAACTAGCTATTAAATACCTTCTACACCAATTAACTAACTTGTAACTAACCTCTAACAACCTTAACTAACTTCTAACAACTTCAACTAACTACATTGCATTTATCAAGTAAATTGCACCTCATGGTACACTTCCCTAAATCTTTCACACACACCCTCAAGCTAGGGGATATGAAGATATTCTTCATTCCTAGCTTGTACATCAGGTGTTCATGTTGAGGTCGACCAAGTGCTTTAGTGAACAAATATGTTGGCTGGTTGGCAGATGACAAATATACAGTGTGGACCAGACCTTCTAAAATCTTTTCTCTAATGAAATGGCAGTCTATGTCAATATGTTTCGTGCATTCATGAAAAACTAGATTTGCTGCAATCTGGATAGCAGATTTGCTATCTGAGAATACTGAAACTGGTGTTTGAACTTTAACTCCAAGTTCATGATACAGACCAGCAAGCCAGATAATCTCAGCTACTGATGCAGCAATAGCTCTGTACTCAGCTTCTACTGAGCTTCTGGAAACTGTCACATATTTCTTAGATTTCCATGATATTGGTGAAGAACCAAATAACCAGTGACTAATCTCCTGCTGTTAACATATGAACCCCAATTTGCATCACAAAATACTTTAGTTTGATGTACATTAGTTCTGGACATAAGAATTCCCAAGCATGGTGCTTGTTTGATATATCTAATAAGCCTGAGTCCTGCTTTCATGTGTGATGTTTTGGGAGTCTGCATAAATTGGCTCAAACATTGCACATCAAAGGCAATATCTGGTCTAGTTGTTGTCAGGTACAATAACCTACCAATCATTCTTCTATACACACTGGAGTATGCTAGAAGTTCATATGGTTCTGGCACAACACCATCTGATTATGATTCTGATAATAGAAATGTAGCAGCAACATGTTGATCAAATTCAGCAGTAGTGAACTTCTTATTCATGTCCATAGGTGAATGTGCTGGCTTTGCTCCTGCAAGGCCCATATCTGATATGAGTTCCAATGCATACTTCCTCTGATGCATCAATATTCCCTGAGAGCTCCTTGCAAATTCAATTCCAAGAAAGTACTTGAGCTCTCATAGATCCTTAATCTTAAAAGTTGTCTGCAATGCTTCTTTTGTGGATTGAATGAGTTTTGAGTCATTTCCAGTAATTAGCAAGTCATCTACATACACCAACACCACCACTAGATTATTATTCTCCTGTTTAGTAAACAGAGAATAATCTCTGTGACTTTGGTGAAAACCAGATGAGATCAAGACTGAAGTGAGCTTAATATTCCATTGTCTTGATGCTTGTTTCAATCCATACAAGGATTTCAATAATCTGCAGACATGTTTCTTCCCATTCTTGACATCAAAGCCTTCTGGAACTGCCATGTATACCTCTTCATATAGATCTCCTTGCAGGAATACACTATAGATATCCATTTGTTGGATGGTCCATTGTTTATACAGAAAGTGGGATTTCAATATCAAAGTAATTCATCCTGAATACGTTATAAGTAGTTCTTACAACTATGAAACCTCTTTCTCCAACTAAAAGGACAAGAATTTATCTCTGACTAATATATTAGAATAAACAGTATCACGTGATAATTCTCATGATCCACACCACATCTAAATATGGTGAACTAAAAATTTCACGACATCATATATCAAGATACCAACCCGACTTTTACCCAAATCACGTCCAATTCTATCTCGAGTCAAGGGTCTGTTAGTCGTAGCCAATGGGATATTTTTAAACCAAAATGACATTTTAATCTTAATTCTAATGTCACTAAATCACCCCTACCACGTAACCCAATATCTGCCATTCATGACCCGAATTGAAACCATGGATAACGAATATAATGCTCTTATTGAAAATAATATGTGGGAGTTGGTGCCCCGTCCTCCTGGTGTCAATATTATTCGTTCTATGTGGATTTTTACTCATAAAAAATTCTAACGGTTCTTTTGAGAGGCATAAGGTCCGTCTTGTAGGTGATGGTAAAACACAACAGGTTGACGTGTATTATGGAGAGACATTTAGTCCGGTGGTCAAACTGACAACCATTAGCATTGTGCTTAGTCTGGCTCTCTCGAAAATATGGCCCATTCATCAACTAGATGTGAAAAATATTTTCTTACACGGTGATCTTAAGGAGACAATATACATGCATCAGCCATTGGGTTTTAAGGACCCCAAATATCTTCACCGTGTCTGTTTTCTAAAGAAGTTCTTGTATGGGCTTAAGTAAGCTCCACGAGCTTGGTATAAGAGGTTTTTAGTATATGTCTACTATTAAGTTTTCTCACAGCAAGTCTGATCATTCTCTGTTCATCTATCCTCGTGGTACTTCTCTAGCATACATTCTTTTATATATGGATGGTATAATTTTGATTGCCTCCGCTGATAATTTGCGCAAGTCTATCATGTCCCTTCAATTCAGAATTTGATATGAAAGACTTGGGGCCCTTGAGTTATTTTTTGGGTATAGCTGTCACTCGTCATGCTGGTTGTCTATTTTTATCACAGAAGAAGAATGCAGCTGAGATTATTGAGAGGGCTGACATGTCATCTTGTAAGTCCTCTTCTACTCCGGTTGATACCAAACCGAAGCTGAGTGCCACGTCTAGCACACCATATGAGGATCCCACCCACTATCGTAGTCTTGCAGGGGCTCTTCAGTATCTTACTTTCACGAGATCATATATTACTTATGTCGTACAACATGTGTGCTTATTTATGCATGATTCGCAAATTGAGCACATGCATGCGCTCAAATGCATTATACGATACATACAGGGCACGCTTGATTATGGACTGCATTTATATCCATCATCCACCTCTACTCTCGTGTCTTATACAGATGATGATTAGGGTGTGTCACGACCCCAAATCGGAGGGCCGCAAGGAGCACCCGAACCTTACCTTCTGAGTACCACTAATCATATATTTACATCTACTCCTAAGTAATCATGGGCCCCATGGTCCATCATAAGGTACCCAGCTAACATATAAAGATGATATACTGAGAAGAAGACATAAAACATCATACCAACAGAAGGACCCAACCCATCCATATATACATACCAAGGTCGACAAGGCCATATTTGACTGATATACAAGACACTGTTTACAAGCCTCTAAAAATAGTACATGCCATCATAAGGTCGAGACAGGGCCCCGTAATACCCATATATATATGCAAAAATACCATACTGAGATTAGACCGACACTCCGAAACAAGAGGAGTGATCCAATGCCCGTTGAATCAACAACCTACTAATGCGGATCGTCACATTGCCTACGTGAACACGTGGGCATGAAATGCAGCGTCCTACAATAAAATGAACGTCAGTACGACTGATGTACTGAGTATGTCAGGTATGAGAAATAGCATAACAGAGAGACATAAATAAACAGAAACAGAAACATCAGACACAAATAACCGACAGAAATAATCGACAGAAACAGCTGATAGCAACAGCCGATAGAAACAGTCGACAGAAACAGCCGACCAGTAGTGAATGCCTCTGAGGGCCCTAATATGCCTAAATGTCATGTACAATGTGGTATACATATAAATATGCGTATATAATGCCTTTGGCCTTATTGGACATCTTCCTCCCCATAACAGTCTCCGTGGGCATCATAGCATATCGGCCTCTGTGGGCATAATCATCAACATATCCCAGTTGATCAAGTGGTCTGCGTATCCTGTTTCCCATCCCAATATATGATCTAGGGTAATACATGAATAAAATGCATGAATGACAATAAAATATTCTGAGTTTATCCGAGTGACACAATATCCTTGTACCTTTTGGCTAACATCGGGAATATTAACATCTTTCCCATATACCTCAATAAGTATTTAGGAACATATTTAGATATGATTTTAACATAAGAATCAATAACAGGAACATTCTTAACTACTAAGAGTAGAATAATTTATGGAACAATATCACGTTTACATTTCGTTACATGGAACATGCCAAAATAAAGAAATAATTTGCCTTAACATACCTCAATTGTTTATCTCCTGAAAAGAGTACGACGAACCAACCGACCTTAAGTTAGTCTCAATAGGTGGAGAAAACCTTAACTTGCAACCTCAAGTTCTTGAAATTCTAGTTGAAATCTTTTATCTCAAAGACGTTGGAGTTTGGTATATGATAGGATTATTTGCTGAATATTTGGTATATGATAGGATTACATTTTGCAGCAGATGGTTTTATCCCATCAATTTGTTTAAGAAACGAGATAATGCTTCCCCCTAAAGTGTAACCCACACTTAACATGCATGACATCCACCTAATTAACCAAGGTATGAATCATTTAGCTACTCTCTTCCCACAAGACACGTGGAACATGCTTATCCACATAATAATCATTATTAATCCCTACTATTTTCCACTTAATCTTGTCCTTCACCATAATTTATCAATTAGCCGATCATTGTTGTCTCCTACTATAATTTATTCGTTAGCCGATCGTTGTTGTTCCACTTGGTAAGTTATAAATTAATTCGGGACCGCATTCTTTTATATACTAAGCTCTTTATTTGGATGCGTCTGGATGTTGAAACTATCGCCCGAAAGTACAGGGTGTTACATGGTGGGTGTCCAGATACCAGTCGTTCAACATCTGGTTATTGTATATTTCTTGGTGATAACTTGGTATCTTTGTCTGCAAAACGCCAGGCTACTTTATCACGATCCAGTGCGGAGGCCGAGTATCAAGGAGTAGTCAATATGGTGTCTGAGTCATGTTGGCTGCGTAATCTTTTATTAGAGCTTCACTTTACTATTCAAAAAGTTATCTTGGTCTATTGTGATAATGTTAGTGTCGTCTATCTCTCTGGGAATCCGGTCCAACATCAGCGCACTAAACATATCGAGATGGATATTCACTTTGTTCGCGAAAAGGTAGCTCGTGGACAAGTACGTGTCTTGCATGTCCCTTCTTGGTACCAAATTGTTGACATCTTTACTAAGAGTCTTCCCTTGGTTCTGTTTGAAGATTTTAGAGAGCAGCCTCGGCCAGATTTACAACCGTGAGACGCTTATGATCAAGTGGGTGTGATAGAAGACGTGATATACACGGACAAACCGTGTATATCAAAGGATCGGCTTTTGTATAATAACTTATCTTAGTTATAGAATTCTTATACAAGTGTAATTATGGTACTAATATTGTATTAGAAAAAAAAATTATCAGAATTATAATAGGAAAAAGTAGATTTATTTTTCATATTTAGATATTATATATTTATATATATACCTCTTCATTAATAAAAATAATCAAAAAATTATTCCTTTACTAAAGAATTTGGAATGAAACGACACAACCAAAATACTTGAACCTTTTTACTTTCCACAGTAGTTGAATGAATACAACTTGTGGTGGAAAAACGAAAATCTAAAAGCAAGAAGACCAGAAAGAAAGTCATTTTTGTCAACAAACCTCTAGTACACGTAAGGTATAATAAAGCACTTCAAATGACAAATATACCCTCAGATTTTAATTGAGTGACGGAAACAAGCATGTCGAAACAAGCCTTTTCTAAAATATAGTAAAGTAATATAGTAATTTAACATTTTAAGACTTACTATAAAGTTTAATATTTAAGTATTTTATGCAATTTCTTAGAACTATTATTTTTTTAAAAAAAGATTGAGTAATACATTTAATCACTCTAAAAAACATATATTAACTCTTTAGCACTTTTTGACCCAAGGGAAAGGGCAGGAAGGTTGGAAAAAAGTTTTACTTTTGGCTTTTAATAATTTTAACTCATAAAAATTGTTACTTATTCATTTTTATTCAGAAGTTTTGGGTTTTAAATCTAAAAAATGAGTTATCTTTGATAGGAAATGATTTATTCTGTACTAATTCAAATTATTAGTAGAACCCAAGCAATTATCGGCGTATATGGGGAAAAAGAGAAAAAATCTTGTGTTTTCTGGATTGTTTTAATAAGCTGCTTTTAGAAAAGAACATCTTTAATTTGCAATATGATTCTTTTATCCAAGAACATTTACTTAAAATTTTCATTTAATAATGAAATTCAGAAAGCAAATGTTCCAAAGCAATCTGAACCATTTAATTTGATATAATCTGTGAAGTTAATTAATTTAACTATTAAATTAGCAAATTATGTTAATTCCATTGAAGCTATATATATTCAAGTCTTCATTGTCAACTGAACATTCATTAGAAAAAATAAAATTGGCAGAGGAAACGGTAAGAATGAGTAGCCTTTCTTCTATAAGATTATTCTTGATCCTAATCAAATTGAAGAACTGGTAATGTTGAATCCTTTATTACAGTGCTTCTAATGTGCTGGCATGCATTTTTTTGGGTTTAGGTATGCACAAATATTTTGGTTAATGGATGATGGTGAAACTTGAACTCAACTTAAATCAATAATAATGAACATTTTTTTCTTTTCGATCTATGACGTGCTCTGCACGTGCACCTAATTGTTTTATCGCATTAAGCACGTAAAAATTATATTATGTTGATAAATACTAATGAAAGTCAAACTCAAAATGTTGTTTGATCTGTTACAATATCGAATTGTACGAATCATTTAAATTTATATCGACTTTTTTTTCTCTGTTGTAGAGAATTCCATATAAATTTGTGAAGCATATAATAAAAGAAGCATAAAAAATAACACTATTGAAAAGGCCTTGTGGCAAATATTGAAATATGAAATTACGCGAAGATGAAAATGGGATGTTTTTTCATGGTGGCTAAAAGAAATTTTCAATGGAGCAATATTTGGAATGCGATGACTTTCAATGTGTGCATTTTCGATAAAAATGGATTGGAGAGATAAATTTATTATTACATGTTATGTTTTTATTGTATTGATATAAACATCAAACATCGAATGTAATGTTTATCCAACATTTGGACGAATCGTGGTGAGAGCATTAAGGTAAGTGCGATCATAAAATGTCTGAATAAAGTTGTGAATGTCAGTGTAGTAGGAGAATAGAACATATAGGCATCAATGGTTGCAAAAGAGTTGCTTTAAATACTCATTTTGAATTGCAACGTACGGTGGGACTTATCACGCTCTAGTGTGGGTACCCGAAACCGGGTGGAAAACCAAAAAAATATAATTTAACTGAAGAATTATGTCTTAAGTTCAATTCTATTTGACGTGGTTCATAAATTTGTTCTAGTATTAATATGGAGGAATCTTAATTAAACATTCGTCTAACCAGCAGTATCTCCATTTTCCAGAGACTCTAGTCTTCAATACAGAACACAAAATTCACTAATCTATGTTTTACACCGCAATTAACATTTTTTTACAAATACAGAAGGATTCTTTCTTTTAGCAACTCTTATGGTTTATAGCTCGATTCAGTATGGCCACAAGGAGGTCAAAAACGTAAAAATAAGAGTACACTACCTACTTTTCGACCCGGTTAATTGTAATTCAAAAATAACTCTCATAGAGTTTCAAATTCCACATGCAAAACTTCAAAATATTGTCAGTTTCGCAAATGATATTTAAAAACTCCATGACAATGATTATTTTTCAGTTACAGGTAACAAAAAGTAGCTAATTGTGAATTTTACCAGAAAGTATAGGCACCTTTTTCTCAAGTCTCCTCTCAACTTAAATAGCAGGTTTGTCCAAGGCAAGGATGAAATCCGTGACAAGCGTCTCACTCACACATCATGTATTGGTTCCCGGCCTCGAGGCACCTCTAGAGGCATTTGCCGTCTAAGAAAAGGTTAACTATCTAGGCATGGTTTCCTTTTTAGAAAAGCATACATACACTACAAGAAGTACCGCAAAGATGTAAGATTTATTGTAGTCTGAAAAGTTTAAGCATATCAGGAAAACATGTTATCTAGAAAAATGGCCCTGCAAAAAGATCATTATATGCTGCACAAGCAGGTGTTTCCATATACAACCACAAACGTACCATATTATTTTCCTATTTGTTTGATCATTTAGGATTGAACAGAAATTGTCAACTCATACAATAATCAAAAGTTAATAACTAACAAACCTATGATGCAATATTACTTTCAAGTCAAGTACTGCAGATTTAACTGCCTCAACCAATAAGCCCACTATGTCATTAAGATCCATAATAAAGCCATTTATTAGCCCCATATTTGGCATGGATCAAGAAGCGTGACAATTGTACTGACCACCAAAATGCTCCCCCTACAAAATGGATTCAAGCAAATGTTTTGATTATAAACTCATATCATTGAAATCTAGGATAAAGATACAAGACACAAGAAACAAAAAAAAATATGTCAAGAAACAAAGAAGACTAAATATTAAATACCCTGCACCTATCCAGGATAATATCAGCTCATTATTAAATACCCTACACCTATCCAGGATAATATCAGCTCATTAACTTCACTTGTATTTTTTCAAAAGAAAAAAAAGGTGATACCCGGACCAGCTTGCGCAACCTCGACTAATTCCACGGGTACCTGCTACCTCCCACATATATCGGATAACTCTATACACCAAGGCTTGAACAAATGGAAAGAAACCACCTAGTAGAGATTTGAACCTGAAACCTCATGGTTCTCAACCCACTTCATTGACCACTAGGTCAGACCCTTGTATGCTAACTTCACCTCTTCTTCTTTTTTTGTAGTTGTGTGATTTGACCTATGTATTTAGGAACTCAAAAAAGAACTTATGCTTCACGATACGTCTTACATTAAGTTTTTCAGGACTAAGTTATTTCTGATGTTTCCCTTTCTGAAATAGAGAGGATATGCCTAGAATCAAGAGATCCACTACTAGATCTACAACTTCCACCGAAGTAAGGTGGAAACAGAAAGTACTAGAATCTTCAATCTTCTCTGGTCCTCTTAGCGAGGCAAAGAACATAAAGTATCTTGTTAGAGAAGGGGAGACATGCACTGCTGGAGTAGGTGATTGTGAGTTGTGAATATGTTGTCACTTATTCACTAAATGGAAAGAACGAATTTCATGGTTCCAGTGCTCGAAGATTGAGACGGAGAGGAAGAACAGACAACTTTTGATCAGGAAGAAGAAAGACAGAACTTAAGGTTCACGTTTCACAACAGATAGCAGATAGAAATCCCATTAGATAAGACGTCCAGCTTTTTATCCCAAAAAGTGGCAAACACAGACAAATCGGAAGTGCAAGCAACTAGCTCAGTAGGATCCCTCCCGACGGCCTATTCGGAATTACCGTTGGGGTCATCACATAAGTATTCTATTGTGTGTAATATGGCGACAGAAGGGAATGAGACAAGAATAGCATTGGTGGCAGAGAGATGTTTCAAAAAGAGGGAAAGAAACTTTGATAAAAAGCACTACATCTAGCATACGAACCTATTAGATGTCTTTGATGATCATCGTAATGAGTGCAGCACAAAGGAAAGAAACTTGCTGTTGTGTTGAGACAATAAGGGAATCCTGCAGTGACCAGCAGTTAGGTCTCCGTAGAGGGTGTGTGGGTGGAGGGATGGAGAAAGCTTGCTTGAAGCTGCTCTCAAGCTTGATTTTGAGATTTACAAGGCATCACTTTGAATTTTTTGTTTGGATGTGCATCGAAGCAATATTTTGGAGTTGCCTCCTAGCCATTTCCAAGGCATCCCATTTGCAAATTCAGATATTCTTGAAACAAAAAATGATAACAAGAACTCCCGAGAATGGAGGACACAAGAACCAATCATATCTGTTAGCTGAAAACTTGAGAAAGAAGAGGCCCACATGTTGGTTCATGCTCCATGTTCAGATGTTCAGCAGGGATCTTATCATTTCGTCATGTGGCAACCCGACTATGGAGGGCGGTACTAAACTATGTTGCAGTGCAATGAGCGATTCCATTCGAAAGATCTGAAACACAATTGAGCCTTTAGAAGACAAAAAAATATGTAGGGCATAGGAATGTTGCCCCTCTATCTCTCATATGGGTCCTTTGGAAGGAGAGATTGGGGAGCTTTTGAACGGATAGAGAATGACTTTGTACATTTGAGGAATAGCCTTTTGTTTTAGTTTAACTATAAGTACAACCATAAGTCTGTCGATTTTTGTTAATGTAGATTGGACCCTGTTAGTATAGAAGATTGACCGCATTCTCAACAAAAGTATAAAAGGTTGACCGATTGTTGCAGAGAACCGTATTTTGGTGTATGCTCTCTACTACTGGTATAATGCTTGCATATTGGAGTTCTCCACATCAATTAAATTACTTACAAAAAGAAAAAGGAACCAATCATAGCTCCAATCCTAAGACTTCCAGATATTCCAAAAATGATGCCACTGTATAATAAGCTACCTATGTTTGTTTTTATTGTTAAAAGTATATAGAATTCAGCAGCAAGAGTGTGCTGGCAAGTAATTATAAGAGGGCTACGTTATGAAATTATTTAGCTATCTACGTTCTATTCCATTTTTAAATAAGAACAAACTCATGCCACATATAAGAATTTCCTATATTACACCCACATAATATAGCAATGTGCTAAAAAGTAATAGTTTAGGCAACAATGGTGGGCATCTCTGAGAGATCAAAACAGTTTTTCACAGGTACAAAAGTTTATTTCAGAGACATAATACAAGTTCAATATTAAATTCAAGATTTCTAAAACCTGCAAAATTCAAATACACCAAGATCAGAACACATCTAATTAACAACAGGACACAACAGCTTTAGAAAGCAGTCAATAATAAATATTCTAGTTCTCATTATTATGGTAAATGCCAATGCATCTAAAGTAAGAGATTATTCCCTTTCACATATTGTTTTTGAAGGATGACATTTATTCAGAAAACTTCTTTTCCATGAAACATAACAAAACCTTGGCCACACTGATTAGAAGTCAACACTTGTTCACAATACATAAAGAATCCAAATATTAAAGAAAATAACATTAACTAACCTGAAAATTAAATCATCATTTATATTCAAAGGTAGGTGGGCTAGGAGCATCAAAGCTCTCTAAAACCTGTGTCTTGCTACCACTGCTTGTCGCTGTCTCCTCCTCCTTTCCACCGCCAAAAAGTCCTCCAAACCAGGAACTTGAGGAAGAAGAGGATGGTGCTGAAGATTCTGTCATCAAACCATCAATACTTACTGGAGGTTGACCAGGAAGCTTCCCCATTGGTTGACCAGGCAGCTGCCCAGGTGGATATCCAGGCACCCCCGGGACATTTGGTAGTGGCTCATCCATAGGTGGGAAATTTTGGGGAGCACTCATGACTTTGTTTAACATAATTCCAGCTCCCTCTATCAACGCAAGTAAAACTCCACCAAACATTGCTGATCTAGAAGCAGCACCTAATCCCTGCCGCATCTGTAGAAAGCCACCAGTTGCTGCACCAGCAATAATTGAGTTCCAAGGATCTTCTTTCTGCCGGAGATAAACCATTGTACAATCAAATGTGGAGAACAGTCCGCCCCATACAGCAAAACTACCACCAATACGAGGAGCATTCATGCGCACTGCCTGTGTACCACCAATCAAGCGCTCACCTTTTGGTGAGTTATATGTGCCTTTTATGAAATGGAACGCTGCACCTCCAACAGCACCCATACCAAATGCTCCGCCAACATCATCAAGTATACGGTCGGGGCAAGGTTCACGAGAGGTCTCTGGTGTTCCCATTGTTACAGGGGACAAGCACTGATCAGGAGGAAAAAGGATAAAGGGGATGACACCAACCAAGCAGACTTGCTTTTATGTTCCACTCGGAAGTGAGTGGTTTGTTATAATAACATTAGAATGCAAAAAGAATCCACCTGCATCAAAACATTCTCATCAAGCTGCATCATCAATTTGAGTAACACACCTTCCAGTGGCTGTTAAGTGAAAATCACAATGAACATTGAAAACAACAAAACCACTAACATGAACACAAACTTTGCATTCAACACTTATAACAAAGAATATCTTCTTATAGCTCTCAGAATCAGAACTCAGCTTAAGTAACAAAGTAAACTAGCTGATACATAAAGAGGTAAATAAAATTCTTCTCAGCTACTTATTAACTTGGCCGTTTTTTAACCCTAAAACAGTATTGCCCGCAAAGATTAATCTACAGGTTTCCTACAAACAAATACCGACATGAGGGATAATACTCGGACCGGCCCCACGTTGTGGGATTTCATTGGGTATGTTGTTGTTGTTGTTGGCCATCTTAACAACTTTACATCACTTTAGGACAAATAATATTAACAACAGAAAACATTTCAGCGAGCTAAACAGCCAAGCTATACTTTCATAGTCTAAAAGGGCAGGCCGGTGCACTAAGCACCCGCTATACGCGGGGTCCGGGAAAGGGCCGAACCACAAGGGTCTATTGTACACAGTCTTACCCTGCATTTCTGCAAGAGGTTGTTTCCACGGCTTGACCCCGTGACTTCATGGTCACATGTCAGCAACTTAACAGTTACTCCAAGGCTCTCCTTCATAGACTAACTTAGATAAAAATAAATAGGTGTCTTGAAAATTGAAACAAATGTCATGTGTTTGATAACACCTGGACCGGACATCTCAACGAAAAAATAAACTTTCTTTTCAATAAAAAATCACCCTCCTTCGTCAACAAAAACAGAAAATATACAACCCCAAATTAGCAAAGAAAAACAAATTCCGCTACAAAATCTAAGATCTTTAATTGATCAATCAAAGAACAACACCTCAATCCCAAATTAGTCGGGTCAGCAATACAAATACTCTGCATCACTTCATCATAGTTAAACAATTTTGCGTCTGGTCTTTAACCTAGTGTAAAATCATAATTATCCAGGTCTAAAACACCTCAGCAAACTAAACAAGTCGAGCTATAAACTTTGTAAACTAACTTTGATAAAAATCAATAGGGCTCTTGAAAGTTGAAACAAATGTCATGTGTTTGATAACACCTCGACCGGACATCTCAACAATAATAAATAAATAAATAACCATTCTTTTCCACAAAAAATCACCCTTCTTCCTCAACAAAAACAGAAAATATACAAGGTTTTTTTTCATTTTTGGACAGTCGGCCAAAATTAATTACGGACTAGCCAAAATATACAAAACCGATACACTGATATGCCTTTCTGTCTTATTTTCCTTGAATTCCAGCATTGACTACGTTTCTTTTGAGACGACGGTCTATCCGAAATGGCCTATCTACCCCACAAAGGTAGGTAGAGGTAAGGTTTGCGTAGATCCTACCCTCCCCATACCCCACTTGTGAGATTACACTGGGTATGTTGTTGTTTGAACACTGATTGTGTATATTTATGCTTAATATACAACCTATACATTCGCTGGCTATTATATTTTTTTTAGCGGTCCAAAAGTGTAATTATCCCAATATACAACCCCAAATTAGCAAAAAAAACAACTTACACTACAAAACTAAGATCTTTAATTAATCAATCAATCAATCAACTACATCTCAATCCCAAATCAGTCGGGTCGGCTATACAAACATTCTGCATCACTTCATTATAGTTCAAGACTATACTTTGCGAAACTCACATAAAAATTGAATAAAATGGAGATCTTGAAGATTAAAATTCGTTTTTTTTCAACAATTTATCTGAGAGTTAAACACTGTAAGTAAAGTTTCACAGAACACTAAGGTGAATTCGAAGAAAGATAAAAAAAAATTACCTGAAGGGAGGCAGTGGCACCGACCCAGGTGAGAGAGACGCACAGAAAGGTGGAGAGTTGAAAACCTAGAACTACAAAAAGGGACTTTGCCCGAATTTTCATGGGTAATACCCGATAACCATACGGGCTATCTTTATCCTTATTCTTTTTTGTTTGGGTGCACTAAGTTCTACACAAGATATTTATTTAATTTTTATTTAATTATATTTTATAATATTTAGGATTTTAAAATTAATTAAAATTTAACTATTAAATCTTGTCTTATTTGAACAATGTAAGAGTTCCTAGATATAAATTTATAAAAAAATTTACTTGTATAAATCTTTTACTATTTGGTATTGCGTAAAGTAATAAGGAGCTAATTTTCTATTAGCGGATAGAAAATAAACTAGATGTTGAAATTAATTCTATAAAGAAATAGTGATGTTTTAAGTAAAAGTGTTGAACAAATCATAATAAGTTAAAGTGTTTGAAGAAAATTGGCTTAAAGGTATTTACAGAAAATTATTAATTTGAAAGTATTTTTACATGAAAAATGACAAATGGTGAATATGAAATAGAGAGAGAATTAGGGATTTTGTCCAGAAGAGGGTAATTTGGAGATTATAAAATACCTATATTAGGGATAAATTTATAAAATATTTGGTTTAATCGAAAACGCGATATGCAAAAGTGATAAGTGGGGGATAACCAACTTATAATTTTCCACTTATTTTGACTTATAAGTACTTCATTATGTGCACTTTTGATATTTACCAAAAGCATACATAAGCCAAAATATATTTATAAGTTGGTTTTACTAGCTTATAAGTTTATCCAAACATCATATATAACTCCTCTTATTTTTATTTTCCTTTTTTCCCAATTCCATTATGAATATTTTTTCTCAAACGACAAAGAACTTGGTTGTTAATATCGGATAAGAGTCTGGAGAACAAGTAGTAGCTTCTTGATTTTTAAAGGTGGTGCCAGACATAGGCGAAGCTAGAGTACCGCAAGGGGTTCATTTAAATTCACTTCATCGAAAATTACATTGTAGTGCAACAATAATAGTATACCCAATATATTTTTACAAGTGAGGTCTGAGAAGGGTGCGTGTACAGAGACCTTATCCCTACATTTGTGGGGTAGAGATGTTGTTTTCAATAGACTCTCGTATAAAGAAAATGTTTTCAGACAAAGTTCGAAAGAAATGCACGAGTCACAAGTTATGATGAATATATGAAGAAAGAAAAAATATACTGACAGTAAAAATAGTAAAGACAATCAAAATAAAAGAAACACAATCGCAAAATAAGAAGAGAGACAAAGAGTATTTGGAGGATATAAAACTCTTGACTGCATACTAGTTGTCTACTCTAATCCTCAATCTCCATACTCCCCTATATATCTAAGGTCATGTCCTCAGTGAGCTAAGTTGTGTCATATCCTGCTTAACCACATCTCCTCAATTTTTCCTCGATCTACCTTTATCTCTCCTCCAACCCGTCACATCCAATCTCTCGCATCTCTTCACTGGGACATCTATGCTCATCATCTTCACACACCCAAATTATCTCATTTTCGCATCTTGTCCATCACGAAGGCTATTTTCATCTTGCCCATTGTATCTTTGTTCCTCATCTTGATCTGATGATAAAGTTATTGTCGTGCGGTCAGAAGATCACATCTTCAAACCACAAAAATAACCTCTTGTACATATGCAATATAAGACTATCTACATAAGACACAATATGATCCAGTTCTTCTGTGAGTATGAATCTCACTTAGGATGTGTTCAGTATGGAAGAAACTTTTTTTTAAAAAAAAGTTTTAATTTTAATTTTATTTTTTATACCACCCTCTCTGTTGTGAACCCCCACCCCCCGTCCCTGTCCCACCCCACCCTAAAAAATTTTTAGAAAACATTTAAATTTATTTTTTTATTTTCTACACCAACCCCCACACGCCCCACCTCCACCCCCTGTTGCGGAACCCTCCATCGTCCCCACCACTCTCCGAAAATTTTTAATAAAAAAAAGAAAGTATTTTTTTTTGGTTTTTTACACACATTCCCCACCCCTCAAACTACTAGTCATTAAGACTACTATGAATGAAAAGTAAGGAAGTCCCCGCCCCACTTCCCCCACCCCAAATTTTTTTTTCCTAAAAAGAGTTTTAATTTTTTTTATTTCTACACCACCCACCAATCCACTCCCCCCCGGTGCCCCGCGACCCCCTACCCCCTCCGAATTTTTTTGTTCATATGTTTTATTTTACTTTTATAAATTTATAAAAAAGAAAAAATTTGCGTGGTTAAATTTGGTGTGTGTGGGTTGGGGAGGAAGGGGCGGGGTAAGAAAAATTTCTCATTTTTATAAAATAAAATATTGGGATGGAGGTAGGTGGGTGGGGGTTAGGTGAAATGGTGGTGTGGGTGATGGTTGGGTGTGGTGGTGTGGGGTAGGAGTGCGTGAAGAAAAGTGCTTTCGAGGGTGGTTGGTGCTTGGGGTGGGTGGTGGATGGTGAATGGGCTTGGTGGTGGGTGGTGGGGGTGTAGGGTGGTGAGTTGGTTGGGGCTTGGATGAGTATTTTTTCAAAAATACTTTCTACTAATCAATCGAACATGAGAAATTAAGTAAGAAATTCACTTATTTTTTACTGACCAAACGAACATGAAAAAATAAGTAGAAATTCAATCATTTTCCGTGAAAACATAACACACCCTTAGAGG
Organism: Anisodus acutangulus; assembly: GCA_029783415.1. Classification (NCBI taxonomy): domain Eukaryota; kingdom Viridiplantae; phylum Streptophyta; class Magnoliopsida; order Solanales; family Solanaceae; genus Anisodus; species Anisodus acutangulus. Next base: position 56,770,142 of record CM056492.1, on the reverse strand, counting down.
TAAAAGGGGGATGTTAACATCATTAGCAAGGAAGAAAGGTAGAGCAAACATTTTAATTCATACATACAATTTAAGTCACTCGACACAAGGGCAATACAACTTTGGCTTTGTTCACTACATATAGTAGAGTACCTCAAGAGCTCCTTTATAATCAACTAAGGCTAAAACAACATTTCCCTTAGCTACAAATCGACTAAAAAACTGCTGATAAGTTGGAGAATAATGTGTTTGAGTGAAAAAAAGCTCATCCATGAAAGTAAATAAGAAGGGATTTTCACATTTAGCTTACAACTACTAGTTTTCTTGAGCATGTAAAGCCATTATAACATTATGTATCGTAGCTATGAAATGCATCGTAGCTAAATATGAAAAAATTGTTGCTAAACACTTTAGCTACGATAATTTTTCAGTAGCATATCGTTACCAAGAAATGGCTTAGCTACAAACTTTACTTGCTTCGTGGCTAAGGACTAGAACCTATGCCTGTTACCGGTGAAATTACTATGTCTTTGGACTCGATATCAGTTTCTATTAGGAGTGGCCAGTGGGCCGGGCTCGGGTCTGGCGGGGTCGGGGTCGGGGCGGGACGGGAGAAGGGGCGGGGTCGGGTCTGGCGGGACTGGAGCAAGTCCCGTCCCGATCCCGATCCCGTCGGTATCGGGTCGGGGCGGGCTCGGGGCGGGCTCGGGGTCGGGGTCGGGTCGGGATACGGCGGGTTTTCATTTTTTTTTTAAAATAACATATGTATAAAAAAAACTCAATAAACAAAACAAGATAGTGTAATAAAAACATCCCAAGGAACATTTTTGTGCCTCTTATATTATTTAATAGACATATGATTTTTTGTAATACAAATACAATTGTCTAAAATCTAAATTGCAACTTTGTGGTGTTGTCCAAAAGTTGCAAATTACATAATAAAATTACAATTAAAAATTACATTCTCAAAAAAACCTCGTTCTAATTGCTTGATGATTTCATGTGGTTCTTGGTTGGAATTGGTATTTGTTGATCAAATTGATCCACGTCGCTTCCACTACCTTCGGTTAAGATTTCGTTGTAGTTTTCATCATCTTCTTCGTTGATCTCAGGTTGACCGCACCTTCTACGCTCCGCCAGATCCAATCTCTCGAATAATACCGCAATTTGATCCAAGTCGCTCCCGCTAATGAGTGTCCGTGGTCTCCTATTTGATATCCGTCACAGAAAAAGCGCTTTCAGACGCAGTTGACGACGCTTGAATGTTCAAAATATCTCGAGCCATCAATGAAAGTGTCGGAAAGGTCTTCTCATTCCCACTCCAGTATTTCAGCAAGTCTTCATGTCCATCTTCATTGATAACTTCTTGATACTGATGGTAACCTGCAAAACAAAAATATCCAACTCACTAATTTGGTTAGTAGTAGAGGTACGACCACACATTCTATTTCTGAGGCTTTCAATACTAGCCGCAGAAACAGCATGTCTTTTGTGAGGTTGTATTGAAGATGAAGAAGATGGTATGGAAGCTGGTAAGTTACTAGCATTTTCTTGTTGATAAAATCTATATATATATTTGCATTGGTGTTCGACGCTAGACAATACTTCTTCTTTAGTTTGTTCAATAGGTGGTGGGTGATTTAGATTTTTGGGACTTGGAGGTGGTAGTACTTCTATACAATCGTAAATAGTTTCAATTAGTGATTTAGTACCGTCTATTTTAATAGTAGGATTTAATACAGGATTTATTAGTGAATTAGTGATAGATACTTTGCCATTAAAATGATATAATGAAAAACGTAAATATTGTTGATATTCATGCGCGAATTTAAATACATCTCTCTTAACAGTTGATCTAGGAAAACCGTTAAAAGCAGGATTATATATATCTCTAATGTAATGAATAAAGCAGGAGATGAAGGAAATGAAAAAGGCAAACCCTCCACACAACTAATTTTGATATTGCTTCCCTATCTCTATGTTTATTGTATTTAGAGCCTGCAATTTCCCAGTCATAGGGTTAATTTGACCACATACTTGGTGGAGACGATGTCGATATGTGAACCTTGTCCCGATGGAGGCGGCGTTTGCGCGGTTTTGAAGCCTGGTATTGGGCATACCTAATGGATGAGCACTTACTACGTGTTTAATTAAACCCCCCCGTGACCTTTTTCCGCTTTTAAATTTTAAAACATTTTTACAAATTTTACATATGGCTACTTGATTCTCTACGTCCCTATCAAAAAATGTCCATGCATCCGATTTTAATGGTCGTTTCTTTGGACCTCGTCTCATACTAGGGGAATAGGAGGTATTTCAGTTGAAGGTGCACTAGTGGGTGTGTTGTCATCAACATTAGTGGGTATATCATTTAGATCATCGTCTAAATTAAAGTCTTCTTGAGTTCCAGAAAATAGCTTCTGGTCTAAATCTAATGGTATTGTAGGAAAATGTTGAGTATCAACAAAATCATCCTGTGTAGGAATAAGATGACTAGAAGAAGTACCCTTGCCCTGGTTGCCCCTACTAGAAGAAGCACCCTTACCCTTACCCTTAAACATACCTTTTAATCCTTCCATTTAAATTATGATAATAAATAAATAAATAATTAAAGATAATAAAATTAAGTGATCTAAATAAAATAAATAGACAATAATAATTTAATGAAGGAACGAATGTACCAAACGCCGACGTAACGTCGACGTGTAATCGAGAGGTTGAAAATTGAAACTTTGCTCGATGGAAGATCCTCAAGCTAGTTGCCAACTTCACTACCAATTCCCAAATGAATAAATAAAATTGAATATTTAGCAAACAATGTAGACTTGTAGAGAGATATATTGAGAAATTAGAGAGATTGTAGGAAGATTTGTAAGAAAGATGAAGAGAAAATGAGTTATTTATAGATGAAAAATTGGGTTAAAGTGTAAATATAATAACTTATGGGTTAAAAATAAATATTAAGGGGTAGGGGGGCCTAAAATGGCCATTGGCCAACGGCCATAATCTAAAATAGCCGTTGGTGCAACGGTCATTTTTAAAAGGGAAAAGAGCGGGGTGGTCGGGTCTCAACTGGGGCGGGCTCGGGTCTCGCGGACGAGACATCGTCCCGCCCCGAGTTCGAGTCCCGCCCGTTATTTATTTATTTATTTTTGGCGGGGTCGGCGGGACCAGGCGGGCTCGATGCGAGGGGTTGGCCGTCCCTACCACTGGCCAGCCCTAGTTTCTATTAGTCTTTTCACTCTACCATCATTATACACAAGAATAAATAGACCTAAGTCACGTGCTACTTCTTCATCTAGCCACTACATTTATTTTCTATATATTTCATTTTAGGAAAATAACTCATATAAATATATAGATAATGTATATGTAATGTATAGTTATATATAAATTGTGTTGGAAATTAGCCTTTGGCGGGGAGATGCGTCCACCCATCTTTGATGAATTAAACACTAGTGTTCCGCATGTTGGAGACCTTGTCTCTTCGCACATGCATGATCTACGAAGTGAGTAGATGATCGTAGGGCCAAGAATCGTCTAATTTCGTTGAGAAATGAAAGAGATATTGGTCCACGAAGTAAGGTGTTTGAGACATGGAAATGTGGTGTGGGACAAATCTACCACATCGGTGGGAATATGAAGAATTGCTCTCTATATAAGTCTCTAATTGGTAAAGGGTTTGGGACCCCAAGGGGTATCCCATGTGTTTAAAGGAGGGAAGACCTAGATGTGCTTGGGTTCAAGGCTAAGCCCACACGCGCGCCGCCGCCGCCCGCCCGCCCGTCCGGTTCCGAGTTCCGGGTTCCGGGTCCTCGGGTCCTCGGGTCCTCGGGTCCTCGGGGCCTCGGGGCCTTGGGTCGTGGGCCTTGGGCCTTGGGCCTTGGGCCTTGGGTCTTTCTGATATTATCTTTTTGGACCAGAGAACTCTGCCAAATGTACAGTTTGATCCCTGAAGTTTCAATATTTACAGTTTGGTCCTCAGAGTTTCTGGAAAGCTTTCTGCCTACCGTTTGACTATTTTCTGGAGCATTAACCAGCCATTATTTGGCTGATTAATTCCTCCATTAACAGCCCATTACTTGGGCAGTGAGCAGCCTCTTTCAATGGCCTTAATAGCCATTACTTGGCTGTTTTAATGACCTCTTTTAAAGGCCATTACAGCCTTGTTTGCGGCTGTTGGACAGCCCCTCCTCATGCTATATATTGAGCTTCATTTGGCTCAAAACAGTAGCAAGAAACAGGCCAGAAAACAGACGAAAAAGACTCACAAAACTGACTGAAAAACAGCATAAAAACAGTCACGAAAATACCACAAAACAGTGAGTAAAACTGTGTGGAAAAACAGTGAGTAAACACCCTCATATACACAAGATATACACTACAGAGACACAAGATATACACTACAGAGACAAAAGAGAAGAGTAAAGAGAAACTCTTCCTTCCTATTCCATATCTTCAGCAAGTCAAGTCATATTTGTTTTCTTCGACAGGCTCAACCTATTGGCTTTGTAGTGTTGAGATTAAAGTGTTGTTTTATCTTGGGAGACTATTGCCCGCTAACGTAAAAGCATATATACGGGGCAATCTTGTCTTAAGGATAGAGGGCTATCCTCGACTCAACACACAACGTTATAACCATCCAGATTTAGTTGTTTCTTGATTTCAGGATATCAACATTCAAGACACAACAAACTTGCGGCAGTTCTCAGCATTGGCTTTGCAAGGTGATCAAGATTCAAGACACAACACACATGCGGCAGTTTTGAAGATTGACAATTTATTTATCCTTTCGAACATTTGTAATAGTTATTACTTCTCGTACTGCTCTATAAAGTACCATAGAATCCCAACAACAAATTGCTCAATTTTTTTTAACTTTACCTATACATTCTTATACATTACATATACATTATATATGCTTTTGTATAAATATATACAAACATTGTAATTAATGTCCCCCCTTATCAAAAAACTCTACTTCCCGGTGTCATTAATCTCCAGGTTGCTCCTCCTCAACTCTGTCATCCTCCATGACCTCTTCTCTCTTCCCTTGTTATCTGTCATTTTTTAGTGCCCCTCAAGCAAGGAAATAGAAATAGCAAAATGGAAGATTTCAACTGAGAAATAAAAGAGAATGCATAATATTCTGAATTCAACCAGTACAAAATGCTTTGAAGGTACACCCAACGACATTTAAGAAAGATACAATTTCTTAGTTAGTTGAGATGAATATTTTGAGGTACTGTGAAGGTACACCCTATGAATATTCTTAGAAAGAGACAAAATGCAGAATATGCTTTGAAGACAATTTCTTAGTGAAAGAAATAATTCATTGATTAATTTTATTAATTGAAAGACTATATATACAAGTTACATAATAGGAGAATCTTATTCCTATTCTAGTCCTAAAATCTTATTCTATACATTTATGGTAATACACTAATTATGGTAACAATACTAATTATATTACAACCTTACCTAAACTAGGATACTAAATATTTACCATAAATTAAATATAATAATCAGCCCATCCGAGGGCCAATCCGTGAGCATAGCCGAAACCTAATATTTATTGTGTGTATATTGTGTACATTTAACACTTAGGTACACCCAAAAACATTTAAGACGATGCAAGTATGAGAATATTCTGAGACATTTTTCTCCAAGAAAAGTAAAATTTCGAACACCCAAAAACAATAAATCAAGAAAATTTCACAAATATTCATACCTGAATCCATAAGGGGGTGGGTTTCAAGAAAATTGCTGGTGATGGTAAAGGTTGAAAGTAACATAAGCGAAGCAAGGGCTGAAGTGAATGGAATGGGATAGACGGATAATCAATGGTAAATTGGGCTAGAATTGAAAATTTAGATGCTCTACCCGATATCTGCGAGTAATTATCTCTTTTATTTTCTCTTTGGGTTCTTAGGAATATTCTTTGTCTTTAACTTTTCCGATTTAGAATAATTATAGTAACTTAAAGTTTTTGCCTAGGGATGTAGTTCAGATGGTAGTTTATATTAGACAGTTCTTTTTTCCCCTTCATTTTATGGCCCGTAGCTTAGAACATCATCTCATGAGAAGGGCATGTAGCTCGATACAATCTAAGGCCAGTTGCTTTCTTGCGTATGAAGAAAAGAGCAGACTAATCAACAATAATGTGCATACGTGAAAATGACCCCGCAGGCTGACTAGAAATATCAGAAGTCGATTCGTCGAGTAGGTCAACGCACTAGCCAAAGACTTCCAGTCTATTTAACAATGAAAGACTGATTCTTGATCTTCGAGCGCTTTGGTGCGCAATATCTATTAATGAAGACGTTTTATCTAATGAAGCAGGAAGAAGACTAGGAAAGCAATCAAACAAACAAGACTCTGTAAGAGAAGAGCTAACTAGAGTACGCCTGGAACGACGAACGAGGAGTATGAGAAGAGAGTTTCGAAGGTCAAATCTAATTCATTTTAGATATTGAGATTACACATACATCATACTGTAATTATTTTTGCAACCAATTTATAGCAGATGAAAGAAACTATTTAGAGGTTAAAAATTCCTGCACCCTCAAGGGAAATTATTTTCATGTAATAAAAGTCTAAGGACCTATTTACTATTGCCTCAAGTTTATAGATTTCAATCTTTCGAAGTACAAGATTAGGATTAGGATAACCATAACCTACCAACCTAGTATAGAGTTCACATTTTTCTAGATTTTATTTTGACATTCATCCATGGAAAATCTTGGAACTTGGCATGAGAAAAAAAAAGTGGAAAATACGTAAGCTTTCCACTTATATTCACTATTTCATCATACACATAATTAAATTAGAAATGAAAATGCGTTGCCAATAATTGGAAAAGGAAAGCGGGAAAAAATGTTGGAAATTTGCCTTTGGCGGGAGTTGCGACGACCAACTTTAACGGCTTAAACACTAGTGTTACGTATGTTGGAGAATCCGGTTCTTCACACATGCATGATCTACTAAGTACGTAGATAACCGTAGGGCCAAGAATAGTCAAATTTCATTGAGAAATGAAAGAGATATTGGTCCACGAAGTAAGGTGTTTGAAGCATGGAAAGTGTGGTATTGTGTTCAATTCTCCCTCATCGGTAGAGGAAGAAAGAATTGTTGTGTATATAAGACTCGAAATTGGTTTGGGGTTTGGGACCCCAAGGGGTATCCCATGTGTTTAAAGGAGGGAGGACCTAGATGTGCTTCGGTTCAAGGAAAGACAACACGCGCGCCGCCGCCGCCCGCCCGTCCGGTCCGGGTCCCGGGATATTATCTTTTTGGACCAGAATTCTTTCAGATGTCCATCACCTATATAAACACCCCCTTACACCATTGTTGAGCACCAAGAACACACATATAATATACACGAAATTCAGAAGCTTACACAAGCAGAAAGTTTTCTTCTTCCTACAACTTCTAAGGCATCATTTCGTTACTCAATATTCTTCACGGTAGCTCTTGAGCTTCCTTTGCTCAAGTGTTCCATTGCTCTTTTATGTTTAGAGACAGATTGTCCAGTAGGTATAAAGGATACATACGGGGCAATATTGTCTTAAGGACAAAGTGCCACACTCGACTCAGCAAAACCAGTTTCCATTTTTTCATTTTCAACAAAATTGTAATTTCAGTTTTGTGTTTATCTTGTAATTTTCAGATTACTAGTTGAACTATTGAATCTTTGTTTATCCTTTCGAATACTTGTAATAGTTATATACTTCCCGTACTGCTTTATAAAGTACCATAGAGCAAAAATACCCAACAAAAAAGACTCTTGGGGGTTCACTGGAAAAATTGACCGGCAATAATTTCGTTCATCCGTTCACTCCATTATCATCGCCATCATCATATTGAATGTGAAAATTCTCCATTTCTTTCAAGAAAAATGATATTATTTGGAAAAAAGAAAATCATTTTATTTTTTATCACGATGATTTAACATTTTAAGATTTACTACATAGTTTATTATTTGTAGTATTTTTATGCAATTTCTAAAAATATTATTTTATTTGAAAAAAGAGTAATATATTTAATCATCCTAAAAATCATATATTAACTCTTTAGTATATTAAACTTCGCCTTTTGTTTTTTGAGGTTCTAAATATGAAATTAAGTTACCTTTGATAGAAAGCGATCAATTTTGTGCGAATTCAAATTATTAGTCGGATCCAAGCAATTACCGAACATAGGGAGAAAAAAAATATTGTGTTTAATTTTCAAAATAGGGTTGTTTAGAACGCCACGTTATGAATGTTGAATTTTGGAATTTATGGATTGCAAAGAAGTTAATAAATCATTTATAATTCTTTTATTCAAGAATATCAACTTGAAATTTTCATTAAGCTCTTGTTTAACCATGGATTTTGGGAGCATATTTTCAAAATATTTTTTTAAATTTTATTTGGCCATAAAATTTTAACTGATTTTGAAAATAGATCTTCAAATCTTAAATTCTGACCCAAACCTGTTTTTGGGGAAAGAACTATCCATTGGCCTTTTAAAGTTTTTAAAAATTACCCAAACTTTTGTATTTGTGTAAAAAAAAAAAATTATGACCCAACCAATTCGTATCTACCATGTTTCCTCCAATGTAAGAATTATTTGAAGGCTTGAAGCTATCTCCTAAACCGTCACTATTGTTTTAGTCCAAAAATTATGTCACTCTTGTAATGTCCAATAACTAATTATTGAGTCTCCATATCAAGAGACATCTCACATTTTGCACAAATTGAAATGCAGAAAATAGTATAATCCAACAATAAAATTACATAAATTGAGATGAATTCAACAAAAAAATTATAAAATTAGTAAAATACGAGTATTGAACCAAATTCAATAACAAAATGAAAAGGAATAATTTGAGATTAGCAAGTATGTGTGTTTGGTATGAATATTCTTGATAGTTTAGAATTTATGGATATAAGTCATATTTCATGTTTTTCAAAAAAAATAAAAGTGAAAATATGTTTTGAAAAACTATGGTCAAACACATTTTTAAAATTTGAAATTTTTTACTAAATCAAGATTTTCAAATCTTTTTTGGAAATCTATGACCAAACGGTAGTTAAATTAAATGATGAAATCCAGAAAGCAAGTGTTTCAAAGAAATCTGGACCATTTATTTTGATATAATATGCCAATTTAATTAATTTAATTATTAAATTAGCAGATTGTGGTAATCCCATTGAAGCTATAGATATATATATATATATATATTGAAGGCTTCATTGTTAACTTAACATTCAATAGAAGAAGAAAAATGGCAGAGGGAACAGTGAGAATGAATAGCATCAATAGAGATGGTAGCCCTTGCTTCTACAAGATTATTCTTGATCCTGATCAAATTGAAGAACTGGTAATGTTAGATTCTTTATTACAAAATTTCTGTTAATCTTCTTATGTTTTTACATCTATTAGTTGTAAATTTAAATTGTTAGAGAGAATGTTTGCATTTATTTATCTTAGATTCATATCGATAACATGTTATTACGTGCTTGCTTAATCTTACTCATGAACTAAACATGTGTGAATATCTTTGGTAACTTGACTCTACTTAAATCGTAAAAGTTAACTCTATTTTATATTAATTATTTTAGATCTACCAATCTTATTCATAAATCTAAATTATTAGAGAGTGAATAGCATTTTGTTTATATTAGGTGAACTTAACGTACTCAGGAACACGTGCTTGTGTTTTGATCTTATTCATGGGTTACACATATGCAAAATATTAGGGGTGGACATAAAACCCGTTGAACCCGGTTTGGTTTGGTTTTTATTCATTTTTTCTAAAAAAAAATGGTTCACGAAAAAATCGAACCAAATCAGGATTAAATGATCCGGTTCGGTTCTTTCGTATTTTTTATGAACCGAATCGAAAACCGGGGCAAATATGTAATTAAACTTATTTTTTATTTTAGGCTACTGTTATCTTTTGAATCATAGCCATTGAAACCAATCTATGAAGCTTTTATGGAAGTCGAATGTGACATGAACTTAATTAACATATTACGGAAGCATTGACATAAAATGTAGGGAGAGAAAATGGTTATAAATTGAGGCAACTTTAAATGGTCATCACTCTGCACTCGGATGTCCGTTTTACCCGGTTTGGCATCGCCAATTTTTAGGAAAACGTCTGTTTTCCCAATCAATTTGTGTTTTCCCCAAATAGGTTTCTAATTTTTCCTTTTTCTTTAGTAAACATCTCACGATATACAATACATTTCAACGTCGAAATTTTGTGGTAATGTAAGTGTGAATGTCAATTTAAGTGTTGAAAATTCATTTTTTTAAAATCCCCCGACCCGACCCGTTTTTATTTTAGTGTTGGACTTTTATCGGGGATGTAAACTTTAATTTGAAGTTTTTTACATGTTTTAAGAATATGTGATGCAGACTTTATATTTTTGGACTTTAAATTATTTTTTTGAACTTTATATTTGATGCAAAAAAATCGATATAAACCGATGCGTTCGGCGATATAAACCAATATATCAATTTTTTTTAAAAAAAGTTTGATTAGGTTTTTATTTTTAAAAACCGAATTTTATTCGGTTCATATTTTTTTGATACAAAACCGAACCGAACCGATATTCGTCCACCCCTACCAAATATGGTTGATGGTGGATGTGAAACTTGAACTAATTATACTTAAATAATTAGGGTTAACTCTTTTTACTATTAATTTAGATCTATAAATCTTATCAAATACTATCTAGAGAGAAAAAACTTATACATAAATTTAATTTTTATTTAATTCTTTTAGATCTACAATTTTATTCGTAAACTTGGATTGCTAGAGCATAAAAACTTTCATTTTCTTATTTTAGATCCAGACAACGTGTTTCACACGTGCTTGTTTTGATCGTACTCATGGGTTACAAGCACGTGTAAACTTGAATAACACGGAAATCGTCAAGAGTCAATTTTTTACTATTAATTTTAAATTTACAAATCTTTTCAAATACTATCAAGAGAGCAAACACTTATTTATAAAATTGACATTCATTTAATTCTTTTCTATAATCTTATCAACAAATTTAAATTGTAAGAGAATAAATATTTTTATTAATTTAGTTTATAGATCCAGACAACGTGCTCCTTACACGTTTATTTGGTCTTACTCATGATTACACATGTGCAAATATCTTTGCTGACTGATGAATGTGAAACTTGAACTCAACTTAAATTGTTAAGAGTGAACTCTTTTATTTATTAATTTTAGATTAATCTACAAATCTTCAAAGAAACTATCAAGAGATTGAACACTTTCATTTATTATTTTAGATCTTTGATCCTCACGTGCTTGCGTGCATTTTTTTACACTTTCATTTATTATTTTAGATCTTTGATCCTCACGTGCTTGCGTGCATTTTTTTTTGGGGGGGGGGGGGGGGCTAAGTATGCACAAATATTTTGGCTAATGGATGATGGTGAAACTTGAACTCAACTTAATTTAATAATAATGAACACTTTTTTTCTTTTCGATCTAGGACGTGCTCATCACGTACACCTATTTGTTTTTCGCATTAAGCATGTAAAATTATATTATGTTGGTAAATAATAATGAAACTCAAACTCAAGAATGTTGTTTGATCTGATACAATATTGAATTATATGAATCATAAATATATATATAGACTTTTTCCCTTCTTTTTTTCTCTGTTGTAGAGAATCCCGTCAGAATTTGTGAAGCATATAATAGAAGAAACAGTAGAAACAACATTGATAAAATGGCTTTGTGGCAAGTATTGGAACATGAAACTATGCGAAGATGAAAATGGGATGTTCTTTCATGGTGGTTGGAAGAAATTTTCAATGGAGCAACATTTGGAATGGGGTGACTTTCTGCTTTTTCAATATGATGGTAGGATGACTTTCTATGTACGCATTTTCGACAAGAATGGATTGGAGAGATGAATTTACTATTGCTTGTTATGTTTTCATTTTATTGATAAAAGCATAAAGTGTACTGCTTGTCTAACATTCGGACGAATCGTGGTGAGAGCATTAGGGTAAGTGTGGTCATAGAATGTCGAAGAAAGTTGTGAATGTCAGTGTAGTAGGAGAAGAGAAAATATAGCAGCAATGGCTGCAAAAGAGTTGTTTAAAATACTCATTTTGAAAATGCAATGTATGGTGATATTATGTGAGAAAACTAAGTAGGCGTTTGATCATGCGATTTGGAACACCAATTTCAAGTTTTAATTGGAAATCATTATTTGTTTATGAAATCTGCACAAAACTTCAACGTCAATTTCAAATTATGTTTATGTAACTTCAACTTCAATATATATATATATATATATATTGAGTCTACCTTTTTAGTTTAGATGCAAACTCACTAATTACTATTTTATAATCTATTTGTTAAGAGTCCCACATCGGATATGAAATGGGAACATGGACTCTTTATATGGACTTAAACAATCTTCACCTTACAAGCTAACTTTTGGGGTTGAGTTAGGCCCAAGATCCATTCTTTACATGGTATCAGACCCAGACTCATTCAAATTCTTTGTTCAACGATGTTGGACCCCCAAATTATATTATCCACGCTCTAGTTAACAAGGTTTGGGCGTGCGGGGGAGTGTTAAGAGTCCCACATCGGATATGGAATGAGAACATGAACTCCTTATATGGACTTGGACAATTCTCACCCTACAAACTAGCTTTTGGGGTTGAGTTAGATCCAATATCCATTCTTTACAAGGTATCAGAGCATAAATTTGGGTCTATAACGGTGGTTTCCGATGAAGACTTAGAAGGAATAATATGGTCAATGATCTCGTATGCTTGTCAATGAATTTTAAACAACTCAGCCCAATAAGAGTATTGCCCTTTTTTCCATCTCAAAGGTAATAGGAATAAAGTTCTTGACGTTGTTTACGGCAAGATCGGGATGAAATTTTTGTTTGTCGGCTATTGTTGTCCAAGAAAGTACAAGAAAATACAAGAAAAGGTGAAGAAAATAAATATTTTGGTGTGTAGAATAAGGGAGATGAGGAACCCTAATTAGGGTTTGTTTGGAGAGTGTCGAAAACAAAATATGGTGGGAGGGTAATTTTCGGCTATGGTAGTTTTAGGGTTAGGGTGGAGAAGGCCGAAAAGGGTGGTTTCGACTAGGGTTTCAACACACCTAAAATGGTTTTCAGGTAGGGTATGGGTGGGGCAGCCGACGAGAAAAATAGGGCAAAAAATGGGGAGTTATTTTATGGCTCTTGATACTATGAAGATAATGGATCTTGGGCCTAACTCAACCCTAAAAGTTAACTTGTAGGGTGAGGACTATCCAAGTCCATATAAGGAGTTCATGTTCTCATTCCATATTCGATGTGAGACTCTTAACACTATTTGTTCTAACAATTTTTTTTCCAATTGATAATATAGTTAACTCATTCGATCTCTTTTGAGACGTTATTGATCTTATTATTTCGGCTAAGGCAACAACAACATGAGCTTTTAACATTATGCTATAAGCAATATATGTATTTGAAAAAGAATAAAATGTTTAATTTGAATATCAACAAGCCAAACTTTTAATAAAAAAAAATATAAAATTTTGTTTCCTTTTTTACTCAACTAGACTTTTCTAGGAGTAAGAGGGCGTTTGCCTAAATATATAAGCTGGTTAAATTAATTTATTAAATATTTTTTTATTTATGTACATGTTTAATAAACACAAACATACTTATAAATTAAGATCAATAAAAAAATCTCAAGTTTGTCACCCCAAATTTATGATTTGACAACTTATAAGCACTTTTATGATTTCATAACTTATAAGTACCTTTATGATTTTACCCTTGATATCTTTTGTAATCTCCAAGTTCCTAAAATAAATTTATATTTATCTTTTAATTTTATTTTTATAATTCATCCTTTTTATGTTTAATTACGTTTAGATCTATATTTTTTATAAATATCTTGAGCCGATGGCTCTAAAAAAACCTCTTTATCCACAAAGATAGAGATAGTGTCTACGTATATCTCATCTTCCTCATATCTCACTTATGAGATCATATTGAATATGTTATTATTGTTGAAGGACATTTCAATCATTTTAGTGAAAATATGTCTATTTACACCTTTTATCAAACACAACGACTGATATTCAACACTTTTATTCAAATACGCAATTATTTATTTTTTATGATAAGGGAATCCCGGTCACTATCCTTTAAATGTGACTGTAAACCCCATTCCTTTACAATAATCAACTACTTATTTACAAGAAACTTCAACACACACACTTATCAATTACTTTTAACTCGCTTACTCAAACAAACTCTAAATTATTTTGTAGCAAAAGAATAAAATAACAAACTCTTATCACAAGGCGAGATGCATCTTAGATAGTTTTATGGTGTTTAGTTATAAATCAAGTGGTATAAATAACTACCGACACATTGCAAAAGAATAAAATAACAAACTCTTATCACAAGGCGAGATGCATCTTAGATAGTTTTATGGTGTTTAGTTATAAATCAAGTGGTATAAATAACTACCGACACATTGCAAAAGAATAAAATAACAAACTCTTATCACAAGGCGAGATGCATCTTAGATAGTTTTATGGTGTTTAGTTATAAATCAAGTGGTATAAATAACTACCGACACATTGCAAAAGAATAAAATAACAAACTCTTATCACAAGGCGAGATGCATCTTAGATAGTTTTATGGTGTTTAGTTATAAATCAAGTGGTATAAATAACTACCGACACATTGCACATTAAGTACATAAACCGACACACAAAAAACTTAAAAGTTAAAACTACTCAATCTAACAAAAGATTAGAAACCTCAAATAATCAAGTCTCTTCATGCTATACAAATAAACTTGAATTTAATTTAATTTAATTTGCACATACACATCAAAACCTTTAAAAAATAATTGAACCTGTTGATAAATTGATCCTACATTGAATTTAGTACAATCATTTTCAGTTTCACATCACACTAAAAGAAGATGTCTATTGCAATTTTAGTATCCAAATTCGCATTTATTTTAAAAAAATTAAATGTGTCAATTTTCATAAGAACATATCTCATATCTGCACCAAATTACACTGAACCAGTAGCAATAAGGGTGGTGGATAAATGATAAGTACTAAGTAGTCATTCATCCTTAATCAAATGTAGCTTTTGTTAGAAAATCATTGCCAAATGTGAGATTTCCGGTGTGAACTAAATTCAGTCGGACCCTAATATCAATACTAGACACAGATAGAATACCAAAAACTTTACAATGATCCAATAAATACTTAGACAAGTGGTTGCATAAATTTATATCACTTAACTATGATTAACTAATATTTATTCCTTAACCAATAAGTATTGTAATAGAGTGATAAGTACTCTTTCATACTTAACTATAACTCTCAAGTTCGAGTCGCCTTTACTAAGGAGCGCTTTACTCTTGATATATAGAACTTTTTGACGCGAATACGAATTTAATTGACCCCAATATGAACATTGAACCGTGGATAAAAAATTTAAAAATAAAAAAGATCAAACCTTAGTGAGTTAATATATTTTTGGGTAAATATTTATTAGATAAATATTTATTTCACCCCCAAAGGATGCAGTGCAGTGAATGGTATTGTTCCTCCCTTAATCAGATGTCTCGAATTCGAACCATGAGTATAAAAAATCATTGATAGAGAGCGCTTTTCCAGAAATAGGCTAAATCAGGTGCGAATTCGGATATAATGAGACTCTAATGCGAGTGACAAATAAAAAAAAGATTAATATTTATCTCATTTTTGGATTTTTTTATTTTTTTTGGGTAAAATAAAGATATAAAAAGATTCTGCAAATTGTCATCCTTCACCGATCATCAACGTTCCTATCATCTTTCATTCACTCTCTCATTTTTCTTCTTCCCCCATATAAAAGGAACTAACAACATTTAAATAAATAAATAACTACGTGATCGCCAGATCTGAGAAGCCCCTTTTCTTGATTTTTTAATCTTTCATTTTAATTTTTTAAATTGATTCTTAAAGATGCATTTTCCTAGATGGGTATTGATCAAAATGTGTAACTGAAACTGGGTTAGCTTCTTTTGAATTATTTTTTTGGGCTGGTAATAAATATACAATTTATATTGATATATACAGATAATTTCTAATTTTTTGTAGATTGTTAGCTGATCAAAATATGTAGATTGAAATTGGGTTAGGTTCTTTTTTTTTTCCTTAATTTTTTTAATTATACCGGAGATTGCTTCGTCATGGTGACGTCATCATCTCCGCCACATTCCGGCGGCGGCAGCGACGGCGGAGGAGGAGGATCGAATTATATTCAACACCAAGTTTCAAAATTTGATACCCTTCCTGGTGTAGCAATCAGATATGGGGTTGAGGTAATTTTTGTTTTTTTGGTAAATATTAATTATTTGCATAAAGAAAAAATAAAAATATTGATTTTTTAAAGATTTTTTTTTATTTGTATTTGTAGTTAAAATGGAGTAAGGTGGTCAATGAGGATTCATATGACTGATCCCAATTTGTTTGTGACTTAGACTTGGTTGTTTTGGTAATATTAAATATTTGCCTAAAACAAATAAAATTATTGGTATATTTTAGTATTGGAATTTTCTGTATTTTTATTTGTATTTGTAGTTAAATGGAATAAAGTGGTGAGTGTGATTCATATAGCCGACCCCAACTTGTTTGAGACTGCAGTGCTGTATTTATGAGTTTTTGTTTCATGTATACTGAGTTTCTGCTTTTGTTTGGTCATATAAAGAATGGAGGAATTGGGGATTCTTAAATGAACAAACTTGATGATTTGTTCATAAGATTTTACCGAACAGGCCGCGTGGTTGATTAGTTGAGACGCCCTAGTTTGCCAAAATATCATTTTCATTAAAATATAAAAAGAGATTTTTGGACATTGACAAGAGAGTGATAGCTTAGTGAAATGAGGTTGTGTGTTCGTGTCGGTAAAGGAAAGAAGTTGTTGTCTAGCTACTCATAAAGGAGGTTTGGTTGGGATAAGGTTTACCATTTTCGAGAAAAAAAAAAGCTCTTGCGAAATGCAATAGTGAAAATTCATCGGGGAGGCAAAAAAATGTTAAGAGTTGTGTGTTTATTTCCTTGTGATAAGTCCAATAGAAGAGGAATAGGTGTAGAGGTGTTTGATTTTTCTGAAAATGCCAGCTGATTTATATGAACATTTTGAAACAAATGTGAGGATAAATAGTGCGCTGATTCAAGGAACTTTTAACTTATTCCATTAGGTGACATGCTAAAGCAAGAAGTTAATGTAATTGTGAACTTGAGTTTGCTTTATTTTGATTGCAAAATGAAGTGCATCAGTGTCTACTCACATTTCATTATCATTTTGCACCAGGGATTGTTCCCTCTAAACAGATGATGGCTTTTAACATGGTGTACAATGGTCTCCAATGTGACAGGTAGCTGATATTAAGAGGTTGAATGGGCTGGTTTCGGATCTCCAAATGTTTGCTCGAAAGACACTTCAAGTACCATTACCTGGGAGGCATCCACCATCACCCGTAGTCTCAAATGGTCAAGACACCCAAGGGTACTATAACATCCTCTTTCCTAACATTTCCTCTAGTACTGATAATAAAACCTTTATCTTAGTGAACTACTTGTACTAGTCTAAGAAAAAAGTTGCTGTTTTCATCTTTTTCATTTTCTGTTTTAGATGTATTTTAATTGTTTGTTTGCATGCGACCAGCTCAGTACCTATCAGTCTATCACAAAATTTGTGCTACTTGTTTCCTCTGTTATTCTTATGGACATGAAAGCCATACACAGTTCTATATTCCGCTCTGTTCAGAGCTGCATTCAACTCCATCAGAAATTAGTGCTTATTGTATGGAGGCACATAGCTCTCAGTTGCATAACTACCTTTTTGATAGGCTTAATCATTGGCAGCCCCTTAAATTTGGTGGTAAATTTCATTTAGGCACTCTAACTACAACTTGTGGTCCGGCCCTTCCCCGGACCCCGCGCATAGCAGGAGCTTAGTGCACCGGGCTGCCCTAGTTTTTTTTACTCAAACTACAACTTATTCCAATTGAGCACCTGAACACATGATAAAGTCTTCCTATTAGACACTTACGATTCAAATTTTTGAAAAACCTTTGTGCTGGTTCTCAAGTTTTACGGCCCAACTTGAGTACACTTGCAAAAGTTTACCGGAAGTGTCTAATAGGAACACTTTATCATGTGTTTAGATACTCAATTAGAACAAGTTGTAGTTTGAGTGTCTGAATGAAATTTACTGACAAGTTTAAGATGGCGTGATGGTGTGGGGATCTGACCACAGTTACCTGAAGATGCCTTTATAAATTTAGATGTTTGAGCTTTTTCTTTCTTCACCTTTCTTTCCTTCCATTTTTTTACAAATTGAAATCTACTCCTTATTAGTTGGATGTTCTCATCTTTCTTATTCATCCTTCACTACATGGAACAAGTCATATTAGCTTCTGGTTCTATGTTATTGTGATTTATTTGTGTCATCAGTAGAAGCTAACCTGCCCTTTTTCACAAAATTTAAGTATGGCTTGTTTAAGCAAGAGCTTATATGTGCCTGGTAGAGAAAAGCTTCAGACGAGCCCATTTACCTTAGGTGGAGTGAGTAATAATTGCTCAACCAGCATTATTAGAATTTGTGTTTTGGTGTATAAACTTGTTTGGGTAATCTAGTTTGTGGATGACATCCAGTAACTACACCAGCATTATTATCTGGGACTAACTTATAGAACTATTTCCTATCTAATGACTTAAAAAGCTCATATTCTAGCGAATTACCCTCAGTTTCTGAAGGAGGAAAGCATCACTTTCAAGTGCAAAACGATTTTTTCAGTGTCTTAAGATCGATAAGCTTGTCCTTGTAAAAAAAAAAAGAGAGACTGACAAGCTTTGCTTTGTCCACAAGAACTTTAATGAAAAAAAGAAGAAGAAAAGATTGTCCACAACAAGATTTTTTTGTATCATCTAACTGTTTGCATACAAAGTTGTCGTTTAGTTGGTTCTTGCCTTGACTCCATAAAGTATTCAATGTTTAAGCGAAAAAATATCTACAAGTGTTCCGGGAGAACATATTATTAATATCATCTGACAATTCAGGGAGGATTGCATTAGGATCTCATGGAGATGCAGAAAACCTTTTCTATATGTTTTGAGGTACATATTCTGGATTATTTTTTCTTTAGAATGAGAATGAATTTGGTAAAAAAGCTTGCACTAGTATGGATTACAGAAACTAAGAGGATATTCATATTATTTCTCAACCACTAGTTTCTGCAGAACAATATTCATACAAACTGCTAAATCTGTCTGAAGATTGCTTAATCTTATAAGTTGATATAACGTCCATGTTGAGTAGTATCTACGACTACAAGACTATTTATGTAACTCAGTCAGCTCTGTCTTGTTGGCTTCTTGAGTACCATATCTTTGATGTTCTAAAGCTTTAGAGCTTATTGTCAGATGTAATTCTTTGGTGTTTTTATCTTTTGATCGAATAGGTAAAGCCCTCCTAAACTAGCATCATTTTGCGAGTTTCATTCCTAAGCTATTAGGTGTTCCTGTTACCACTCTGGACCATAACTCCCTTTAGATTAAAACCCCCGGTTAAATATGTGGCAAAATGTTTGGGATAACTTACTGAGGAGCGTCAGATGAAAAATGTCTTAAAAACGAGTCCACGTGGCACAATGAGTTCATGGTAGTTCACGGTGTTCTATGAACACCCAATAGTTTAGGTATGAAACTCACAAAATGGTGATAGTTTAGGGAGGGTTTTAACCTATTCACTGGATTTTTTTTCCACGTGTACTGCCACTTGAAACTCTTTGGGGGAGCTTATGGAGCGTGATGTTCATGTAGCATGTCATATTCCTTCAAGGGGTATGTTAATATGAGTTCATGGTAGTTCGGGGGGGTTCTGTGAACACTAAATAGTTTAGGTATGAAACTTTCAAAACGGTGATGAAGTTTTATATTTCCTATTCACTCTTTATCTTTTTGCTTACAATCAGCAGCTCTATGTGGTAACTGTGATTGGTTTCTTGACAGACCAAGCTGCTCTGAGCGGACCCCTCCTAGCAATCGATGCTCTGATTTGTTTGGTTCATTTCAATCCCTGAAATTGAAGTCTTCCGCCCAGCCAAGAGTTTCACCAGCCATGAGCTGTTTACTAGGTTATCAGGGTTCTAAATCAGCAGATCAGAAAGTTGCATCTGAAGTCTTTGAAATGGCTGTCTATCGGAAAGGAGTATCACATTATTTAGAAGATGGACCATTTGTCAAGTCAACTCCTCATCATCATCCTAGTCCACTGATTGGTCTTCATAGAAAATGTAAAAGTGTAGCTAATGATATGTTAGAGAACGGAATAGATAGCACAGAAAATGGCTCTGATAGACCGTTCGAGATATTGGCGAGAAGGCGTCAAAAATCTGAGGCTGATTTCAGTTCCCGCTGCACCCCGGAAGTGCTGTTGAAAGAAGATAACAGTAGTGGTGGCAGCGGATTTTCTGCTGCTGCTGGCAAGGGTTTGGCTTTGCGTCCTAAGTCAGCTAGTCGAACTCTCTGTGGACCAGATTCTGAAGTAAGTTCAATAAATCCGATCCCTAAGCTGTTGAATGATTCTTTTCTGAACGAGAGTGCAAGCGTCAGGAAGTCATCAAGTACACCGAGTTTGCAGGAATCAGACAGTGGCACGTTATCTTCCCTGTGGACAACATCAAAGTGGAATTTGAAGCCGGATTTTCAGGCAATTTCTACTGCAGCAATTACCAAACCGATCTTCGATAGCCTTCAAAAACCAATTGCTGCTCGAAAAAGCAAGACAGCAGTTGATTAGCAATTCTTTCTGCATATCTTGTTAGTCCTTCTCTAACAAATAGAGACTGAAAAAAAGTAGAACAATAGAAGTAAAACACTAAATGCTTACTCATTGCTAGAACCTTATTTTTTCCTTCATTTCCTTCTTTGTGATGCAAAATTTTGGTTCATGTCTACCATTTGCAAAAGTTTAAGTTTATTCTTGGAGTTGAAAATTTGTAGCAGCACAGCAAAGATTACTGTGTAGTAGAAATTTTTGTTGCTTCATGGACTTCCAAATCCTATATATGTTAATTACATATTTAGGTCTATTTATCTGTAATTGGAGGAAAGAACATTCATTATTTATATATTAGACATTCTTTATGCATATCTTGATTCCATATGGTTTTGATTTATTCAATATGTATATCAATTTACTTCTACCTCAATGCTTCTAAAGTGGAGATTGAAGACAATTTGCATTGCATTGGTCATCTTTTTACTGGAATATCCAATTTAGATGATATTTACTAATTGGAAATATGTTTTAGCCTTGTTAATAGACTAGTAATATTACTATATTTACTATTATTTTTATATATATTTAACTTCTTTTCACTCTTTTTGTACTCGGTATGGTAATGATATGAATTGAGCTTAAAGGGGGAATTGAGAATTCATATCGTCGATCTTAACTTGTATGAGATTGAGGCGTAGTGGTAGTTATTGTTGGTCATCTTTTTATCGAAAAAAATCTAAAAGCAGGCCATGCTTGCCATGTGCTTGTTAAGATTTCGGAACCAGGAGTGCCTACAACGGCGCAGGCTCATATATTTAATGAGTCTCTAAAGAATTTCTGTGTGCAACACTTGAGGTCGTGGCTTAACTGTTAATGAAGTGACAAAAATCTTGGGAGACTAAGGTTCAAATAGGTGATTGTGTCACAAGTGTTGGTGGACATTCTATCATTATACTACATAGAGGATCCTACGCAATGTTTAATTGTCTATTATGCCTTCAAATGCTTGACATAGACATATAAGTAAATCTACTGGTATGGTTAGATAAATGTGAAGCATGCAAAGTAAATAGAGTACGTTTTATCCATGTGATACAGTATGCAATGAGATTCAAATGATTGTCAGGGTTACCATAATTAGTTGTCAAAACCACCACAAATTGCCAACCAAATTTAGCAAACTAGCGCATGCATAGTATGATATTATCCCAATGAACTAACGGTGGGCAGAATTTAAATAGTAGTCTCGAAAAATGCCATTTCTGCAAATGTCATTTAGGAGGAAGAAATGCACAAATTGTCAGTTTAGGACCGCTATTTAAAACATAGTCAAACTTTACAAAATATTTACAATTTAGTTGTCTAAGAATCAAACTTTTGACTCAAAGGTTTGATGTTTTAATTGCTCGGTACGAACTGTCTCAAGTTTGATCCCAAACCTAAGGATGGAAATCAGGCTCTAACAGTTCAAAACTTCATACTCGAAGTCGAAGGTCCGAAGAACAAGATAAGAAGAAGTGGCGCCAATAAGAAGCAATTTGAAGTTTTCCTTGATGACCATTAAAAATATTATAAAAGATGGTTATAGTTTAAATAACCTATCTCAAAGCGGTTACCTGATGCTATTTCTACCATTTAGGACTGACCAGTTCGCATGATTTCCCTATATCTTGGTGTGATTTTTATTTTTTGACCCTTAAATCGCAAGTCTTTATTTTTTCCCCTTCTACGCCTTAATTATAAAAAAGTGACCAAAAATTTCCTAACATCGAAAATTAAATTTTTTTAAAATTGGCTTCTGGGTTCGAAACCCTGCAAAATAAAAAATGATAATTTTGCAAAACAAAATATCATAGAAACTATGCCTATTCGAGAATAGTTGCATAGAAACTATGCTTTGTCCAACATAATTATGTAGAAATTAAGTTATTCTACAGAACTATGCCAAACAAGGAATAGTTTCATGAACTTTTCCCCGAATAGGCATAATTTCTATGAGAAATAGAAGTAAAAATTAAAGACTAGCGATTTGAGGCCAAAAAATTAAAGACCATATCATATGAAGAACAATCCGCAGGGAAAAATGTATAGGACTGGACAAGTCACAGGAACTACTTCGTAGGCCGTAGCCCATAATAATTAAGCCCGAAATTACCATGGGCTGCTTACTAAAGGGAGCCCAATAACCGTAATAATCTTTGTCCAGCAAAAGCCCTAGCTATATAAAGTTGGTTTCGTCTTCCCTCATTTTCTAGGGTTTTGGACGCCATTAGAGCAAAGTTGCTTTCACCGAAGCTCCTTCTTGCTCCGAATCAGTCGCCGACAATGGTAACTCTTTCTCTCGCGGTCTCACTGTGTTGCTACTGCTTTGAGTTGGTGCTTTTGTTTATGAGGTTTATTATTCAAATTGATAATTATATTCGCACTTGTATAATGGAAAGGTAATTGTAGTAAAAATTAGTCGCTTATCAGAGTGCTTTATTGGTTACGACGTGCCTATCCGTCATGATAGAGCAGAATGTAACAGAGAGATTTCGGACGGTTCGTGTAGACGATTCCAACTAAGTTAAGCTCCCGTTTGGCCATAGATTTTAAAGATGAAACTTGAAAATTTGAGTTTCTTAAGTTGTGTTTTTTGGAACTTGAAGGTTTTTTGAAGTTTTGTGAATTGAAGTTAGATTTCTCCCGAAAAATGGCTCACTTGAAATAATTTTGCAGATAAATTTTCAAAATTTGATCAAATTTCATGGTCAAATAGATATTTGAAGATAAAATTTTAAAATCTGATCTAAAATCTATTACCAAACGCTAGCTTAGAGTTAGGCTTCGTTGATATAGCAATTAAGAAGAACAAAAAATATAAAAAGGAAGCAATAAAATATGAGAAGGTGCAAATTTATACGGAAGCACACCATAAACAACACATTGGAAGTTGGAAGATGAGAATAAGAGAGATAGTGTAGAAAGAACAACAATAACAACATACCAAGTGTAATCCCACACAGTGGGGTCTGGGAAGGGTACACTGGGAAGAGTAGAGTGTACGCAGACTTTACCTCTACCTTGAGAGTTAGAGATTGTTTCCGAAAGACCCGCTCAAGAGAAAACATGACAAAAAGATCAGATAAGGTCTGAAGAAAGTAAAGTACAAAGATCATGACAAAATACTATAGCTAAGCATTAATGGAGAGATTTTAACAGTAAATGCATCAGAATAGTACGATAATCGGAGTACCTAAATAGTAGATAGTAACAGGAAATCGAAGTAAAGGAACCCACAGGATAACACTATGCCTGCTAGTATGAAAAGATACACGAAACACGTACTACTACCTAATTCTCTACCCTAATCTGCATCCTCCACAACCTTCTATCTACGGTCATGTCAACGGTAAGTTGCAACTGCACCATGTCATGTCTAATCACTTCTCTCCAATACTTTTTCGTCCTACCTCCGCCTCTTCTGTACTCGTCTAAAGACAACCCCTCGCACCTCCGCATCGGGTCCTCCGTGCCTCTCCTCTGAACAATAGTAATATGTTTGAGAAAAGAAAAATAAATGGGAATTAGAAAAGTTACCTTAGTTCGAGTGCAATTAAAACCAATTCTCACCTCCCCTTGAGAACTGAAGAGTATTGCACCTCCTCAATTACACCCAATTTCATTTTGTACGAGTAATTACTTTGCCAGATAAACATGTTAAACTTTGTAATTACACCCAATCATACATTCAATTCCTAGGTGGCTATCTGAATATACTCTAAAGAAAGAAAGTAAAGCG
This sequence comes from Anisodus acutangulus, assembly GCA_029783415.1. Lineage (NCBI taxonomy): Eukaryota > Viridiplantae > Streptophyta > Magnoliopsida > Solanales > Solanaceae > Anisodus > Anisodus acutangulus. The sequence goes on along the minus strand of CM056492.1, from coordinate 56,745,533 downwards.
ACTGCACCAGTTTACTCTGGGCCTAATTATTTCCTTGTGTGCTTTGGTGCTCCTGTCTTAATAAATCCAGAGCAAAGAAATGTCCAGGATCACATACTGATTGGGGAAAAAGCGAAATATCTTCGACTACATACAAAAATAAAGAGTTATAGCTGCCTTGGGTAGCACCTGCAACAAGTATAGCTTTTGTAAAGGGCTTGTTAGTATAGAGCTATGATTATGTAGGAGGGCCTTGCAGTGGTACATATATATATATATATATATATATGGAGGATGCTTAATCTCATCAAATGCATGATTGATTGACTTCTGGTTTGTATGTTTCTTCCTCTTATAATGTGATTTGAATGTTCTCCTGTAGTAGAAATGTAATTCTTTCATCTGAGTTCTGGACGAGCATTCAGATGGTCACTCCAGTAGTAAAATTCTTTTGTTTTCTAGTATATTAGTTCAGTCAAGTTGATGTGGCATCCTGGTAGATATATAAATATACAATAGAAGCTGCAATTTCACGGACTGATTTGTCACACGCCTTCTCTGTTGATTGATATTTTTTCAGTAACCCGGTTCTGAAATGTGATAAAAGCGATAGATGTCTATGAATTTGTTTTTCTGGTCTTAACTGTAAATGACATGATTCAGTTTTGAGATATATTGGCTCCTTACCTCATGTTTTGTAAAGGAGTCAAGCGTTGATCACAGTTCCTAGATCCTGGATCCTTTGATCCAATATATTCATTTCTGTTATGGTATGTATGTAGTTGGCCTGTGATATGCATATAAAGTAGTTACTGTAAGATTTCACATGACTACAAGTTTTGTAAGTTGTTAACTGATGTTGCGTAGGTTACCGGATTAAATATCTTTGAACTTGAACTTGCAGGTGAACGTTCCAAAAACTAAGAAGACATACTGCAAGTCGAAGGAGTGCAAGAAGCACACTCTGCACAAAGTTACGCAGTACAAGAAAGGAAAAGATAGCCTAGCAGCTCAAGGGAAGCGTCGTTATGATCGCAAGCAGTCTGGTTATGGTGGGCAGACAAAACCCGTCTTCCACAAGAAGGTAGAATGGATTTCGCATTAACATTAGTTGGAAACTAATTAGTCAATAATTTTTTCTTTCCCTTGGTATTTATCTTATAAATCAATGATCCTCCAAAACTAGGCCAAAACTACCAAGAAGATTGTGCTAAGGTTGCAATGCCAGGGATGCAAACATGTGTCTCAGCACCCAATCAAGGTATGTGTCTCAGCATCTTTCTTTTCATAATTGTATTTGCCAATACTGAGATCCAATGTTGTTACCGACTTGCAGAGGTGCAAGCACTTCGAAATTGGTGGAGATAAGAAGGGAAAGGGAACTTCTCTCTTTTAAGTGGAGAATTCAGGGAGATGGTATTGTTTATTTTTGTATTGTGTTGTCCTTTTTTCTCAAATGATGTCGCTCAACAGTGTTTTTTCTGCTTGATGAAAAACTTACGTCTGTCGCAAAATATTTTTATTTCGAGTTTTAAATTAAGATCTCAGCTATTTTTTGTCATTTCTCCTCTTTCAATTGCAATTTGTGTAAAATATTTATGATCCTGTTATCGTTAGATTGGGAGTGGCAATGGTTCGCTTAGGCGATTGTAAGCTCTGTTTGCTTGGAGTTTCTTTTCTTCAACTATATTATGTTTATAGCTTGACGGGGTGTAATGCGAAGCTTTTTTGTCAATGGTGAAGGCCCTGCTAATCCTATGTTAGCTTGACATGTTTCTACGATGTCCCTATTTTGGGGTGGCGGTGGGCAAAGCTGAACACCGAGCAGAAATCTCATTTTGGTTTGGTTTTTTTGAATTATGGTTCGGTGTTTGGATTTATTCATTTAGAAAGTTGGGTTTCAGTTTTGGGATGAAACTTTCTTGGATACTCGGAATTTACCAATTTATTACTCTATACCTTATATTTGTTTCTTAGGCTTTAACCACTAAACCAAACTATTGGTGTTTTACTAGTAACTTTTTTACTTTATATAATCTCAATTGGTGTTTTACTAGTAAATTTTTTACCTTATATAATCTCAATCTTTTGTGCACTACCTTCCTTTAGATTGAACTCGTATCGGAAAATAACTTATTAAATATTTTTATTTCTCATAATGCCTTCTTATTTCAAGTGTTTCTACTTTACAATTTTTTTTATAACTAAACTATTTTTATTATCAAAGTGATCAATGTCAGTACAGAAAGGAATATTGTTGGACATCAAGCTCCAACAGCCTCCTGGAAACTATCGGTAGAAGTAAAGGTTACTCCCTCCGAGTGTGTTACTTTTTTTTTTATCTGTTTCAAATAGAGTGCATCTTTCTATATATAATAAGTTGACAATTCAGATATTTTACATGACAAGTTTATAACTACAAGATTTAAATAACATTTTAGTACATTGTATATATTTTTAATTTAGGATCACAAGATTCGAAAGTCTATTTTTTAAACTTTGTGCGTGGGTAAATTACAACACCTAAATTGGGACGGAGAGAATATATTAGTAGTCTGCTTCTTGTTCTGGAAATCCTGAGACTTCTTTTTCTCCATAGAAAGTAGACAACAACTAGCATCATTCTATAGATCTCAACAGTGGGTTGTATTCCTTTAGCAGATTGTTCAGCGCATTTGAGTTCATCATCTCATATCACGGGTCTGTCACACCAAGGCAGATACAGTACAAGCAAAAAATAGATGAGGAATGCTTTCATTTTCCGCCTCACATAGTGAGCACACCTGAGTTATCACACCTCAGCTAAACAATATGACCATTGTGTTGAAAGCTACCTAAAGAAGCTAATCTTAGGATGAAGATCCATCTAGGTTGGCCAATATTGTTATATACCAGCTTCCTCCAACTAACTTTCTGAAATTGTCCCCTCAGTTTCAAGTATAGTTGCTTGGTTGATAGCTTTGGCACCAGTACTAACAAAGTACTTCCCTGCCTTCAGGATTTTCCTGATGATCCAAGAAGCTTGCTTAGGAAGATCAACATAAATGTTTTTGTTCCTACCATCATACCAATGTATTCATTTCACCAATAATTTATCTTTTTTTTGTGCATGGTAAAAAACACTTGAATTTTCACTTTTTTCGCGAGTTTCACACCTCAACTATCAGTTGTTCCATTTTCCTACTTGAATTATCACCACCAATGTATTAATGCATCTAGTTAAGTAGATGGTGATAGTTTAGGTAGGAGAAATGAACAACTTGACTCGAATTGTGTTTTAATACATAGATGATGATAATTCAAGAGAACACATGATAGTTGGGTGCGAAACTCGTGAAAAAATGATAGTTCAGGTGTGTTTTTACCATTAATTCTTTTTTGCACAGATATTCCAGAAGAGCTTCCGAATAACTACTTTGTTTCAAGAGTTTGCTAAGATATTTCAAAGGGGAAAGAGGATCCCCTTACCTCAATTCTTTTTTGGCCTAAAATGGTTTTATTTCTACTTACATTTACAAGCTTTAAAGACGATTGTGGTCGAAATGAGAAATTACGAATGCAATTTGATATGAATATTTTTGGAGGTTCATTTTTTTTAAACACTGAAAAAACCCAATTTTAGGCTAGAATAAAAAAATCACCAATTGATTAATTCGAAATCAGATTCTAAAAGTTGAACTAATCGGGCTTATTTGGTTTGTAATTTCATAACACCAAAATTTAAAAAATTAAAAGTTCTGTGGATGTCCACCCTATTCTGGATGTTTTGTTCTCGGGAGGAAGTAATTTCAAAGTCATACTTAATGAAAATCACTTGCTGCTGATACGAGATCTTTTTCCTAACAGAAAATTAAATTTGAGTTCAAGTTATATACATGTCGGAGGCGATGTAACGATACTTACCTCAGCCTCTCTAGCGAGATTAGTTACCAGATTCATCCGGTGACAAGAATACAAACCTTTTAAGAGCTAGAAAGTATGGGGTAGAGTAGACCTGTTCCAAAAAATACTGCCCTTGGAAGGAAGATGTAGAGCGAAAATACACGTGGCCAAGAATGGGGTCGATTACCTTCATCGATCGTTGCAAATTATTCAAACTCAAAAAGGAATTTCAAGAGAATCTGAAAAATGAAACTTACCTAATTTTCAGTTAATGAGCGTCGGAGTCGAAATTAAAGTATTACCCTTTCTTAAATAGATACGAGTACCCCCACAACAGTTAGTTTACATAAACGTCAATAGAAGATGATACAAAATAAACTTAAAGTTCTAATTAATTACAAGGGTAATTTTGAAGAAGAAAAAATCTCTCTATATTTTTTTTTACTGTCCATAATGAATGAGTGGCCCTTTCCCCCTTTCAGTAGCTTCAAAATGACGTTTTTGACTTGCAGGTTTATTTGGCTCAATTTCCGAGGCAATCCGGTGAGTAATAGAGAAAAAAACTAATTTTGAAAGTTTTTAAGTTGAAATTGAAAGGTTGACCAAAGTAAACATACAACTCGGTGTCGAGTTTGGACAGTTCGATTAGGTTCGGAATAAGGGGATCGGGTGTGTTTTGGTACTCTTGGTTGAGAAACTAGTTAAAGCAATGAATTAGACCTAAACACGGTCAACATAGGGTTAAGATGATCCCAGATCGATGTTTTGAGTGCGCGAGCAAGTTCGGAGCGTGTTTATGACTGAAGTACATATTTGGTCTGTGTTCGGGGGGTTCCGAATGAGTTTCGGGTAATAACTCAAAGTTTGGTAGACACCAGAAAAATCTGGTGATTGGTTTCCTCTTACGCAAACGCGAGGGGAACGTCGCGATCATGAACGGTCGAGGTGGGGCGGGGCAGTGTTCGCGAGGGACATTTCATTTTCATAACTTGAGTTAGAGACCTCGGTTTTGGGATATTCTTAAAGGGATTTTCGAGTTTCGTCACCGGGGTAAGAATTTAACATCCCTTTTACTAATTATCATGTAATGTTGCGGATTTTAACCTTCTAAAGCATGATGTTGGTTGAGAAATTGAGATTTTAAGCCCTAAGTTGAAATTATGTAATTTTTTGAATCAGAAGTCGAGTTAAAGTTCAATTTGAGTCAAATAAATTTATTGATTTAAGGACTAGTCGTAAGAGGCCTTTATTCCTCCTAACACAAATCAAGTCAAATAAGCTTTCCTATTCTTTTGTGGAATTTATTAAAATATGATTTTATTATACTAATTATACCAAGTGGATTCAATGACTCCCAACTCTTTTCTTTTTAAATTTTCTGATAAGTTATTTGTTTTATTTTAAATAATTTATAATCTCTAGTACGTACACTACTTTCATGATTTTCATTCTCTCAAATATTAATTAAAACGAGAAACATTTGTAGCCTATATGCATTTTGGACTCGTCAATCCTACAAGTTATACCCCGCATTTTGGGTCCATCGAAAACGACCTGGTGAGCGATACAACATTGTGGCATATCCCTTAAGTGAATTAAAGACATTAATCAAAAGATAATTTGTCAATATTGTCCTTTTGCTTCTTCCCAAACTTTTCTTAAAACTAAAGATAAAGTCAATGTTGGGATTTGAGAAAACTCATTAAAGAGAAGGTAATTTTGAAAAGAATTAATTAATACTCCCTCTATTCTAATATAAATAAATTTTTAGCCTTTTTTATGATCTAAAATGAATGAATTTTTCAAAGTCCAAAAGTATATCAATTTTTTTTTTCAATTTCAGGCCAAACACCACTAGATTTACTTAATCCACAAACATCACCATTAGGCCAAAAAATTTAGAGTTAATATCAGAGGATGCTTTCTATCTAATACGTTAAGTAGGCGTTTGGCGATCTAAATCAATTTTTTTCACTTTATTTGAAAATGTTAAAGTTAAAATTGTGTGCAAAAAAATATTTGGCTGTTTGAATGCATTGAAAGTGAACATGATTTTAGGTGTTTTCCAAATTTCAAATACAACTTGAAGTTGTACTTAAAAATTTTATGGCCAAAACGCTAATTTTCAAATAAAGTGAAAAAATCCGGAAAAAGTGAACAATTCTCATAGCCAAACGGGTAAATAAAATGGGAAACCAAAGTAATGAGAATCACCTCATCAAAACAAATAATTGGGAAACCAAAGTAATGAGAATCACCTCATGAAAACAAAATACAAGAAAGTAAAATACACCAGTAAGTAAATAAAATGAAGAACTAGTTAGCAATGATAATGTTAACTTGAGCCATTTTCTTTGGCTTCATTTGCAATAGCATCAGTTACTAAAGCCATTGGTCTTTCATCTATAACCTCATCGATTATTCCAAACTCCTTGGCCTCTTCTGGTATCATGAAATAATCCCTATCCATATTCTTCTGAATTGTTTCTATAGGTTGTCCCGTATGCTTTGCATATAAGTCGTTCAAACTATCCCACACCCGAACAATTTGTTTAGTGTGGATTGTCAAATCTTTAGCCTGCCCGCTGTATTCACCGGAAGGCTGATGAATCATAATCGAAGCATTAGGGAGTGATCGTCTCTCACCCTTTGCACCCGCAGCTAATAGAAGCGATCCCATTGAAGCTGCTTGACCTAGACATATAGTGTTGATTGGAGATCGAATATACTGCATTGTATCATAGATAGCAAGACCTACACAATGAATCAGCATATCAGGAAAACTATGGTAGTGTCCTTAAAAGATGATCGCATAGGATAAGAAAACCCCAATGCCAGAACATTTGCTTAAGCTTTAATCACAGAATTACAAGTATCAGCACAATGATCTGACCAAAATAGAAGTACCTGTCGAGCTATAACCAAATACGCAAAACCACACATATTATCAACCAACTTTGCACATATGATTGTCTAGTCCAAACTGAAAAAAGAAAAACGTAATTTTCAGGTCGTTATTAGCACAGTGACACTTTCTTTTGTTTGAAAAAGGACAACCTTTGGCCAAGGTATTCCAATTACTCATTATAGTCAGACCCAAGACATTTCACTATAAGTAAAGATCTGTTCCAAACTGAGTAGTTGAGATCGGCTACATGAATACTCACTTCTCCATTTAAACTCAACTCCTATCATCATCATACCAACACCTCGGTAGCACTTCTCCATTTCAACCATCCGGTTTTAATTCTCTGAGTAACATCTTGCTTTTTGGCATCGCAATTCCACCTAGTCTCACCTCAACTACGCTTTTCTCATGCTGACTAAACTTGCAGTGCATTATTCCGTCTTCCTCTACTTATCCTAAAACTCTTACTTTATAAAGTGCTTCCCCATAGTTCAGACTTTTGATTGACACCCTCACTAGTTTTGTCAAATAACACAATATCATCAAACAAAAAACATACACCATGGGACCTATCTTGTATTGTGCTGGTTGATCATCCATAATCAGGATAAACAAGTAGGGGCTCAAAGTCGAACCCTCGTGTAAACCCTACAGAGAACTTTGTATATCCTACTACTGTTCTCATGCTAGTGACGACTCCTTCATCATATCTTTTATGGCATTTATATATTTAATATGAATTCCTTTCTTCACAATCACCCACCAAAGGACCTTTTGTGGTACTCTTATCATATATTTTCTCTAGGTCAATGAACATTGTTGAATAACCTAAATCAGTCTCACTCATAATGCCAATTTTATTCTGGAATCAAATCATAGATGACATCAAGTATAGTATTCTACTACCTTAGTGTCAGGAGGTATGCCTTACACAGATGAGAAATGAAGTAAAGATTTTTTTTAGGGTAAAAAAAAATATTTGTATATAATCTAGGCAAACACTATGGAGTGAGGGTAGGGGGTTGGAAGGTGGGGGTGTTGGAGGGTGAGGAGAAGACAATCAAAATGTCACTTATAGAACTTGTTTTCTCTACTTTCACTAGGGAGATCTTATGTTTAAAGAACTTTTTTTTTTCGGAAAATGGTAAATTTGTTTAAAGAACTATTTTTTTCCTAGAGAAAACATTTTACAAAAATTTTGACCAACCAAACATGAGAAAATTGAAAGAGATTTTCTGGAAAATACTTTCCACCATACCAAACATACACAGAGAATAAAACAAAAAGGGAAAAGTTAGAAACTCACACATCCAAGGAATGGGAACAAACAAATAATCGTGGAAAAGGGTATGAAACAAATGATGATAGGATTGCATACAAAGGAAATCAAATGAATAAGAGCAGCTTACTGAAAGCTCAAAATTACACACTCCCTTTTGTCTGCATGATGATTTATATCAATAAACTATGCCTCAATTCCAAATTAGGTGGAGTCAGAAATTTGAATCTTCTCCATCCATTCCCTTCAATGCAGGCACCAGTTTAATCCAACTCAATAATTTATTTACTTAAGGCAAACTAGGAGGTTTCTGAATCCAACACTTTTCCCTATAGTGACATCCAAAAAGACTAGCGACTCTAGAATTAGTAAGTATATAACAACTACATCTAAGCCTTAATCAGCCTATATGGAAGTGTTCTATATAATGCTCTGTGTCCTCAAAAGAATAATTTGGCTATTTACTTCATCTTTTCACACGGAAGGGGAGCCTTGGAATAACTGGTAAAGTTGAAGCCATGTGACCAGGAGGTCATGGGTTCAAGCCGTGAAAACAACCTCTTGCAGAAATGCAAGGTAAGGCTGCGTACAATAGATCCTTGTGGTCCAGCCCTTCCCCGTACCCCGCGCATAGCAGGAGCTTAATACACCAAGCTGCCCTTTTTTTTACTTCATCTTTTCACAAAATCACATTTTCGTTTCACTTCTTTCTGTAAAGGGTATTCACCTCTGAGGAGATGCAAAAACTAAAACTCTACGAAACTACATTCAATTGTTTAATACCAAACACAACCAACAACAACCATTTCCAGTTTAAGCTAAATCCCAATTTCATTTCACAGTAATATTTTCCTCTGAGGAGATGCAAAAACTAACATAATATTACTCGAGCATGATAATAAGTGGACGTGGTGTATTTAAAGTGATATAGCGTCTAAGGAGAGCCCTCGGGCCAAGCCAAGTTGGAAGCTACACGAATACAATGGACTTAAGTTTCTAATGAGCGCGCACAAAACCTAACTTTAAATGAACATAACCAACTCTCCATATATAAAAAGTTATGTAGTGAACTATATATCAAATTAAAGCTCTTTGAGTCTAATTTCCAATGGTTTTAACATTTGTTATTTGGAGATTCCTACAAAGAGTTATGACGCTTTGTGTTTTCAAACAACAACAACAACAACATACCAAGTGAAATCCCAAAAAGTGGGTTCTAGGGAGGGTAGAGTGCACGCAGACCTTACCTCTACCTCGGGAGGTAGAGAGCTTGTTTCCGGAAGACTCTCGGCATAAGAACAAGCAAATCAAAGCAGTATCCAAAGGAAATAACGAGAACGAATAAGTCATGTCAAAATACAATAACAAGCATGCTAAAGCAGTACCAAGCACAAAAAAAGGGATAGTGACAACCACAAATTAATACGATAATCAAAGTACACGAAACAACAAATAGTAACAGAAATCGAAGGAAAAGAAACTACAAAAGTAATACTACGACTAATAATGCTTTGTGTCCTCAAAATAAAAAAAATTGGTAATTCACTTAATCTTTTCAGAAATCAAATCTTTTCACAAACCACTGTTTCCTTTTTACTTCTCTCTGTAACGATTGTTTTCCTACAAAACTTAAAACTCTACAAAACTACATTGATTGTTTAATCCCATAGACAACCAACAACAACAAGATAAAAATCAAATCATAAGACTGAATGATGAGATTTAATTTCATTTCACTTCTCTCTCTGTATAGATTATTTTCTTATGAGGAGATGCAAAAACTAAAACTCTACAAAGCTACATTCAATTGTTTCATCCAAAAGACAACCAACAATAACAAGATAAAAATCAAATCTTGAGATAGAATAATGATTATCGAATCTCATTTCTAGTTTAAGCTAAGGGTGTGTTTGGTATGGAGGAAACCATTTTCCAGAAAATGTTTCAACATTTCCCATGTTTGATTGGTTAAATTTTTTAGAAAACATTTTCCTAACAAATGAGGAAAATGACTTTCCTAGTGCAACTACAGAAAGTTCTACGAGTAGTGGGATTCCACAGTGATTGTCTCATCCTCCCCCCCCCCTCCAACACACCCCACTGCCACCCTATACCCATAGCCCCCATCTCCACCACCACGCACCCCTACCTCCCACCCCACCCTTTGTCTAGATTTTATATAAATGCTTTTGGGACAATATTTTCCAGTTTAAGCTAAATCCCAAATTCATCTCACTTCTCCCTATAAAGATTGTTTTCCTCCGAGGAGATGCAAAAACTAAAACTCTACAAAACTACTTTCAATTGTTTAATCCCAAAGACAACAAACAACAACAAGATAAAAATCAATCTTGAAATTCAGCAATGAATATCTAATCTCATTTCCAGTTTTAAGCTAAATCCCAGTGTCATTTCCACTTTAAGCTAAATCCTAAGTTCATTTCACTTCTCTCTGTAAAGTCTATTTGCCTCTGAGGATATGCAAAAACTAAAACTCTACAAAACTACATTCAACTGTTTAACCCCAAAGACAACCAACAACAAGATAAAAATTAAATCTTGAGATCGAATAACGAATATCTAATGTCATTTCCAGTTTGAGCTAAACCACTAAACCCCAATTACATTTCACTTCTCTCCCTAGGCGGAGCCAGCCCTTTAGCTACAGAATTGGTAGAACCGAGTAGCTTTAGCTCAAACTCTGTATTTGATAAAAATAATCACTTGATATGTATTTATAATATATTTCGAACCTGGTAAACAACAAAAAAAATCAGAACCCATAAACTAAAAATCATGGCTCCACCTCTGTTCTTTCCGTTAAGATTTTGCCTTTGAGGAGATGCAAAAAACTAATACTATGCAAAACTACATTCAATTGTCTTATCCCAACAACAACCAACAACAACAAGATAAAAACCAAATCTTGATATTGAATATCTAATCTCATTTCCAGTTTAAGCTAAATCTCAATTTCATTTCCACAACCACAAAGCATATAAAGGCAAAACTAAACCAAAATTTACAAAAAAAAAAAGAAGAACCAAATCAAAGAGAGAACAATTCGAAAACACTGACCAGTTGTTACGGCGCCACCAGAAGAATTGCAAAAATGACTTTCCTAGTGCAACTACGGAAAACAAATTCTACGAGTGGCATTCCACACCGATTGTCTCATCCCCCCCCCCAACACCCCCCACCACCACCCTATATCACATAGCCCCCATCTCCACCACCCCGCACCCCTACCTCCCACCCCACACTTAGTCTAGATTTCATACAAATGCTTTTGGGACAATATTTTCTGCTTACGTACAAAACACAAAAAAATGAGTAAGAAAATCACTTACAGCAAAACATTTTCCGTGGAACCAAACACACACTATATTCAATTGTTTTATCCCAAAGACAACCAACAACAGCCAACATGATAAAAATCAAATCTTGAAATTGAATAATGAATATCTAATCTCACTTCCAGTTTAAGCTAAATCCCAATTTCATTTCCACAATCCAAAGCTTATAAAGGCAAAACTAAACCAAAATTTACAAAAAAAAAAAAAAAAAATCAAAGAGAGAACAATTCGAAAACACTGACCAGCTGTAACGGTGCCACCAGGAGAATTGAGAAAATGACTTTCCTAGTGCAACTACGGTAAACAAATTCTACGATTGCCATTTCCACACCGATTGTCTCATCCCCCCCTCCAACACACCCCACCACCACCCTATACCCCATAGCTCCCATCTCCACCACCCCGCACCCCTACCTCCCACCCCACGCTTTGTCTAGATTTTATACAAATGCTTTTGGGACTTTATTTTCTGCTTACGTACCAAACACAAGAAAATCACTTACACGAAAACAATTTCCGTGGAACCAAACACACCCTACATTCAATTGTTTTATCCCAAAGACAACCAACAACAACCAACAAGATAAAAATCAAATCTTGAAATTGAATAATGAATATCTAATATCACTTCCAGTTTAAGCTAAATCCCATTTTCATTTCCACAACCACAAAGCTTACAACAACAATAACATACCTAGTGTAATCCCACAAAGTGGGGTCTGGGAGGGTAGCATGTACGCAAACCTTAACTCTAATTTGTGGGATAGAGACGATGTTTCAGATAGACTCTCGGCTCAAAAGGAACACTCACAAAGCTTACAACAACAACATACCCAGCGTAATCCCACAACGTGGGCGTCTGGGAAGAGTAGATATACACAGACCTTACTTCTATTTTGTGGTATAGAAATACTGTTTCCAATAGATCATCGGCTCAAAAGTAACACTCACAAAGCTTATAAAGGCAAAAATAAACCAAAATTTACAAAGAAAAGAAGACTAACCAGCAGTAACAGCACCACCAGGTGAGTTGAGGTACATGTGAATAGGCTTAGATGGGTTCTCAGATTCAAGAAAAAGAAGCTGAGCAACAACAACATGTGAAGTGGAATCATTAATTGGTCCATTAATGCAAACAATTCGCTCCTTTAATAGCCTTGAGAATATATCATATGCCCTTTCACCTCTTGATGAATGCTCTATCACCATTGGTATTACCCCGTAATATCTCTTATTATTCAAAGGGGTTCCATTGCTTCTTTGGTTCCATAGCTTTTGAGCAATTTGAGTTCGCATTGTTGAATGTATGGATGAATCTTGAATGGAGAAAGAAGGAAAGTGTGAATGGGCAATAGAGTTTTTAGGGATCTATAGTAATTTGGTGAAAAAATGACAAAAGTGGTTCAAAATAGTTTGCATTTAATAATTTTGATCCTTTAAGTTCATAAAAAGTCAATATTTTTATCAAATTTTGTAGGTTAGATTTGACGAAAACTCTATATAAAAAAGGTAAATTAGCATGAACTCAGGTATAATTTTTTTGTAGTTTTTGCTATTTAAATTTTAATTCTAGAGTAGGGTGTTTGAGGTGTGATTTCTATTTTCTTAAAATATTTTAGTGTCCCGTGTAATTCGTGGACTTGATTTGTCAAATGTCTGAAAGAAGATTTTGCACTTGGAGATGGTGCAGAATTAACCTTGATTACAGATATGCAAAAGGTATGTGTACTTTTTATTTATTTAAATTATGTTTCATATTCACTTGTGTGTCTTAATCTTACTAACTTATCTTTGTTTCAGGGACTGTCTATAGCAATTCAAGACCTGTTACCTGCTACTGAACACAGAAAATGTGCTAGACACATCTTGGCTAACTTTTATAAGGATTTGAGAGGACTTCAAGGAAGGCAACAGTTTTCGAAGATTGCAAAGAGTACACATGAGTCTCAATTGAGAAGATGAAGAAACTTGGTCCAGTAGAAATGATGAAAAAGCTGGTGTACTTCAATATAGAGTATTAGTGTAAGGTGTACACTTCAACACTGAAGTTAAATGTGATTCTGTGGACAACAACATGTTTATAGATCTTGGCTGCTAGGTATGTGTACTTGTTTTTTGAATTTCATTGTCTGTTAGGTATGTGTACTAATGTTTACTAACTTGACTGCTAGACACAAGACAATCATTACTATGCTTGAAGAGATAAGAGTAAAGATTATGACAATGATTGATAAGTTGAGAGAGTTTGCAAATACTTGGAGAACTAATTACTCCCCAATGGCAATGAAGGTCCTAGAGGAGAACATTACTAGGTCAATGGATTGTAACATTGATTTTAATGTAGTAGTAGGGTATGAAGTGAAAGAAGGACTTTGCCAACACATGGTGAATCTTTCTAGAAGGAACTGTAGTTGTAGGGATTAACAATTAAAGGGAATACTATGTGCTCATTCTTTAGCTGCAATACAACATAAACAGTATGACCCCCTTGACTACATGCATAGCTACTACAACAAAGAGACTTACTTGAGAACATATGCCACTGTTCTCCAACTGTTGCACCAACAGAGTATAAAACCATGCCAGACATGCCAGTAAAGGTAAGAAGGAAAGAGGCCCATGAGACTAGGAAATTTGGAAAGATATCTAGAACTGGAATGGCCATGACATGTAGTAACTGTCATACAAGAGGACACAACAAGAGAGGATGCCCAAAAAGTAAAGGTGTTGGGTCATCAACAATGACAAGTTCAAGTTCAAGGGCCAGAACAACAACACCATCAGATTCAAGAGCAAGGAGAAGATCAAAGGTAAGTTTCATTTATGTAATTCTCCAACTTAAAATGATCCTTTCTGATTTTTCATGTCTTTGTAATATAGAAAACACCAGCAGAAGTTGAGCCTACTGTAAAAAGGGAAAGGGGAAGACCTAGAAAAACAGCTCCAGTACCAGAAAATAGAGCACACACTGCAACTCCTACACTTGCTGCACCTCCAGCACCTCCTGAATTCACTGTATCATCTTCTGCACCTCCTACTGCTTAGAGATGAAGACGAAGAGGTAGCACTGTCCCATATAAAAGGCCAAGAATCATGGGAATGGATGTTTTCCAGGCTAAAAATGATTTCAAAGCTCTTAATGTGAGTATTTAAAAGTCATTGCAATTGTTCTTGTATGTGTGTGTTGACATAACTAAAATGTTGTCATTTTTTTGTGTAAAGCCTGGCATGTCAAGCAGTATAATTTTCTCAACTGGTACAACAAAGGTGACTAGATCAGCTAATATAACTGGTGACAATGGTTACAAACCTAGTGCCAATAGTAAGTTGAAATGAAAAGGAAAAAACGCAATCACAGCAATGAAGCTACAAGAGATCCAAGGCCAACAAAGAATGAGAAAAAGGCTAAGTAGTTCACAGTCCAAGGAGCCATGGAAAATCTAATGTTGCTTGAAAAAATTGACTTTTGTTGTTATGGTTATGTGTAAACTTAAAAACTCTTACTTTTGATGCTTTTAGAATGGTGATGTACAAGTATTAAGTTATTGGGTAGACTTGAAAAATTTGACTATTGTTATTTTGGGTTGTTATGAAATATTCTGCATTATAGCGTAGATTTGTTTGTGAAAAGTGCAGCCTTTGTTTGTGTATTGATCCCTTGTTTATGCACTATTTAGCAGTCTTACTGTGTGTACTGTTTGAGCATATATTATGAGTTTGTGCTACAGAATTGGTGAGGTAGTATATATTAACTTGATATAGTGTTTGTTTCAAGAACCACTCTTCCTCATAGAGGGGATATGATACACATTTCTCAAAGTCGGTATTTTCCGAAGTGCGGGGAAGAACAATAGTGCCTACGCCAAGAACTTTGCTTGATGACGCATTTCCCATGTATACGGCCTTCGCCTCTTTCACCATTTCATATGTCGTGAACAAACTCTTGCTTGGGGTAACATGACATGTAGCACCCGAGTCCACCCACCAATTAGTAGTGCCATTGTTGACAAGGCATACTTCAGACATGATAGCGACAAAGTCTTTGTCATCAACCACATTGGTTTGTTTCTTTTTCTTGTCTTTCCCCTTACGGTGACGACATTCCCTAGCAAAGTGGTCAGGTTTGCCACAAACATAACAACTTCCTTTCTTTTTGTTGTTGTTGTTATCCTCATTCCCATTTTTCTTAAAGAATTTCATCTTCTTGGACGTTCCTTGGTTTCCCTTAGAAGTTCCATGAAGGTTTTTATCATAAACATGATTCACACCATCATTTTTCGAAGAAACTGAACCATCTCTTTTAAGGCTTTCGGTCTCAATTTGAATACCCTGAAGAAGTTCATCCAAAGAGATAGGCTTCTTCTTATGCTTCAGTTTCTTTTGGTAATCTTTCCACGAAGGCGGAAGTTTACCAATGATGGTTGAAACTTGAAAAGTTTCAGAAATGGGTTCACCACCATCAGCACATTTTGTTGCTATATCATTTAACTAGTTAACATGATCAATGACCGGTCGAGAATCCACCATCTTATACTCAACATACTTGTTAACCAAAAAAGACTTATTCCCAGAGTTCTACATCAGTTTTGTGGATGTGAAAAATTTTGAATAGTGTGTTGTTCAGCGACTGCAAAATTGTGTAACGGCAAACGAAATCATCATTTTTCCATTTCTTCGCCTTCTCTGTTGCCTCAGTCTTTTGTGCATATGTTGCATCCGGATCAGTGACTTCCTCCGGACAGCTTTCAAACAGAACATAAAATACCTTTGCAATTGTCAAAGGTACTCCATCTTTAAACTCCGACGCTTGTAGTTGAGCCCGTTCAGCCTTTCCAATTTGTCTCCATTGTTCAACTGCGCCTTAACCAATACCGACTCCATTGTAGAAAATTTAATACCTTTAACATTGTTGTATAATATGGTAATGGATTTAAAGATAGGTTAGGCACACCGAAAAATGATGTTATCTTTAAAGGTATCGATTCCTCCCTCTCATGTGTAAATCCATGATACAAAACCTATAACTCTCAGAAATTCGAAAGTTACACTCTAACGAATTTTAGAAGCAGAAATCGCAAATATGCAATATAGATTTTGAATGATAGAAGAAAGAATAAATCACAGAGAATGGATTATCTCTGCATTTCTGCAAAGCACTAGGTATTTATAGATACTCAATGGTTGCCTCGAAGCGTTGCAACACTTTCACGAAAGGATACTTCATCCACAAAACATTTCCGTTATAAAACTATTTTCATTCCCTCTCTATTTTAAAATATTTATTTCTTATATATATATATATATATATATATAAGAAAGTTTTGAACTATTGAAGCTATTATTGGTTTCCCTCCATAATGAATGGGAGCCCAAGAGCTTGACCAACATGTTAAGCCCATTAATTCATTTATAGCCACAAGGAAGTTCAAACTCCTATTCAAACACCAATGTGAGACAAATGACTCTTACTCAAAATCAATGAGGGACAAATGACTCAATTATGATGGAAATACTCATATTCAATGTGAGATAGATAACAACACTGACGTGACACATAAATTTTGGAGTTGTCAAGATAATCATTTTGTAAGTTGGAGCATTCAACTGATAAAGTGGAGATAAGTTGAGGTGTTTGTTTGTGCACATCCAAAATTGGAGGGCATACTTGCCAGCTGAGGCCAAGTGGCAAGCACACTGACAATGCAACAATACTAGTCCAAGAAATAATTTTGTGCTGGACTTTCTCATTAAACTACTTACTTCACAACCACTGGGTGACAAAGGTTATTCATTTCCAAACAAAGACACCTTATGTATATGCAATTATATAGCTCGCCTTAATGAGTAGGTGGACGTGGATCAATTGAAGATAACCTATGAGAGATGAAATGCATTGTTGGCCTTGAATTTGGAGTTTCAAGCAAACAAGAGCTTGCTAGTTGGATAGTAAAAACCAAAACCTCTTTTACTCTATCTTCAGGATAACAAAGGCGTTTATCTAGCAAATCACTCAGCTGCACATGATGAATTTTCTAGTAGAGTAATGTATTCACCAAGATGTTTTCCTTTGATTATCTCCAATGCTAATATTCCAAAGCTATAGACATCACACATTTATGTAACCTTCATTGTATATGCAAGCTCTGAAACAATACAATTTCCAAATAGTATTAACAATATAAACGTGTAAATGAGATAAAACAATATGGAGTGTTTGGCTATGTTCATGATTTTTTTTTTAAATAATTAAAGTCAGACCTTACCAGGTGCAACATAGCCATATGTGTCTGCAAGTGCTGTGCAATTGGATGAGTCTCGCTTGAGAAGCTTAGCTATGACAAAGTCGGGAACACGAGCTTCATACTCGGAATCAAGCAAAACATTACTGCTTGATATGTCTTGATGAATAATCGGTGGTAAATAATATTGGTGCATGTAAGATAAAGCAAAAGCAACACCCTTGATGATATTCACCCTTTTAAGCCAATCCAGTTTCTTGGACTCAACTTTATTGTTCAATATGCTATTCAAACTTCTCCTCTCTGCATATTCGTAAACCAAGAATGAGCGTTTGCATTCGAACAATAGCCGTAGAGGTTCACTATGTTATGGTGCTTAATCCCAGTCAATGCCCTTACCTCATTCATGAAGCTATTGGGATGTGTATTCTCAGATGAAAAATAAAGTCTCTTCACAGCCATATTCCCTAATGCTGGAAGGTTTACCTTGTAAACACTTCTATGCCCGATGCAAATTTTACATCAAACTCCTATGTGGCGTTTAAGATGTCCATGTACAATGTCTTTCCATCTAACATGGCTATTGAAAGCAAACCATGATCCAATCTTTCAACCTCTCTAACTCGTCTTCTTTGATCACACATAAGGAGAGCACCAGCGAAAGCGCAAAGAAGTACTAGTGCTCCCATAAATGAAGTACAATGATGAGGATGAAGTTAAGTCCCTTTGCCATTGAGTACTTCTTCACCATAGAGGATAGCCTTTCACAAGGATGGAATCCTGTTACATTGCCACAAAGGCCTTTATTACCTGCTAATGAGACATTCATAAAGGCTTTGTTATTTGGTATTGGACCTTCCAACTCATTGTATGACAATACAAGATTCTACAAACCAATCAAACAGTCATGCCCGGAACCATGGCATGGACGTAACACGACACTCGGTGTCTGGCTTCATATGATCGAGCGAACCAACTGACTGGCTAGATCAACATGTGATATCAAAACATACTGAAAGAGGAATTAAACTACCACACATTCATGTACTAAAAGTCTGACTGAATAAGCATTGAGTACGGAAAATACTAAATAAATCTGAACATGGTAAAAGTGCCAACATGGCAAACATAAAAATCTGATGAACTCTGTCTAACTACTACTCTAGTCTATAAAGCCTTTGAAGAGTACTGAGATACTAACTGTTTGTCGGAATAAGGACCCCGACGCACATGACTGTATGTAGTAAGCTATAAAGACTTCAAAATAAATTATAAGACCCCGAAAGACTGGGCTCACTAACTGCGCTGATACCAGAGATCCTAATGTGCATATGCGTCGTCCTGAAGGTCGTTCCATGTACCGTGAAGTGCAGGCCCTGGGTAAAATGGACGTTAGTACATTTGAATTGCACTATTATGTAAAACCAACTGAAGGAAATAACAAGTTGTGGGGTGTTTTGGATAGAGGCAACCCAAAATAATAAACAAAAGTAATTACGAAACTAAAAACTATAACTAAAACTGAAACATAATTACTCTTTATCCTGAATGAAGAACCACAAGTTTAACTAAATAAATAAGCTACGGCCTCTGGCCCAATATAAGTGCATAAGCTACAGCCTTGGGCCCAAGTATACGTATACATAACTACGACCTTAGGTCCAATGATGCATAAAGTATAAACTACGGCCTTGGGCCCAAATATAGGTGTTCAACATTCAGGAATATAAAATAACGAATTGAAAATCATAATGTAATACATGATGCTGAAATACTGAATCATACTGAAGTACATGATACTGGAAATATTGAAGTACATGATATTGCACTACTGAATAGAACTAGATTGAGGCATGTATTCCTATACTAATTATGAAGTTTGAAGCATTATATGTTCATAGTAAATTGATTTGTCATAACTGGGACTCATGGATATCAAACACGAGTCTATACTGATTACGTAATGAGTTCACAACAATCAAAGTGATGATTATGAACAACTACAGAGTTATAATCTTAAAGATAGAAATTCTAGACTTTTCATGAACTAGGGCAAAATCTATAATTCTAAAGTAATTCGTAGTAATACTGATGGACGAAACATGGGGATGATTAATAATATTTCCACACATAGAGAGTTAGTCTTACATACATGTAATCGCTCCTACCAACGAACTACGTTGTTTCCTGATGAAGAACGCTTCAAACCCTAGCTTGAATTGCTTGCAAGGATTATGTTGTTATTCCTATGTTTTTGGTTGAAGAAACATGTTACTAATCATGGTTTAATGTAATAAATACTAAGGAATTGTTAGGAACGAACTTACCTTGTTGTAGGAGGTTGAGAGGAGAGAAAAATGTTTTTGAAAAGATTTTCTACGAGGTTGGATGAGTTGGTGAATGATTTTCCGGAATAAGGGTTATATTTAAAGAATGGACATTTTGTACCCATTGTCTCGCTGAGCGAGGTCCATAGCGAGGTGTTGTCTCTCTCTGGGCTTCGCCAGCAAGCTCCCCTATCCATTTTATACTTAGATGATTTTTTGATAACAAAAAATGCATTTTGGATGTCCCACCTCACTGGGAGAGATCTATAGCGAGGTGTTGTCTCGCTCTTGGAAGAAAGTGTGTTGACTTAGTAAGAAAGTGCGATGACTTAGTAAGTCGGTCCACAATTACCCAAATCAAATTCTATTTTCGAAATGAGTGAAGTAAACCCATTATAAAATTCATATTCATCATCTCCACTCAGGAATATATGTATTTTGTGCTACACCACTGGGTTTATGATGCTCGATTTTCACTTGCTGATAATTTGTACACTTATTCACATAATTTGTTACATTTTTTTCATGTCATTTCACCAATAATTCTTCTCAAGATCATGATACATTGTCTAAGTCAATCTACGCCTGGAACACATAGTCTGCCTTGGTACCTCAAAGTACCATCATCTCCCCATTGTTCAAAAGACATCGTCTTATGCTTGTGAATCTCCCCTTTCAACTGCAACAAGTAGGGATTACTAAACTATTTTTTCCTTCACTTCAGTTACTAAGGAGGATTCAACCCTGTTCTAAACAACAACCCCTCCATCTTTAGAGTCCAAAAGTCGAACTCCTAGATTGGCTAAGAGGTGAACTTCTTTCACTATAGTTCTCTTGTCTGCCTCAACGTGAGCTAAACTTCTCATACTTAATTTCTTTCTAAGGGACTTCCTGAAAATACACATAGTATCATTATGTACTAAGTCTTTGACCAACATCCTAAAAATTAGAGTCTTGTGCAATGGCACCATCCACGTAACACGTGACTTGACATGATCTCATAGCTTTTCTGGAATCTCCTATGGAAATAACTGAGTTTGACACAAGTCGATCGACGATCATTCTACTCACTTCATGTTTCTTATACACGCAAGACACATTCCTTATGTAAACTATCTCATTTTGTCCTTATTACAGAACAAAGATTCTTCATATCTCATGCTAACCCTTCGGGTTTTAAATGTTCAACTGAACTTACGGAACAATTTACGCATCTCTCCCTTAGACCAAATGTTAAGGTCTTATACTTGTGAATTCTTCTGTTTTTTGGGATCCAACTATCCTTCCTTATCTTCTATAATTTTTTGTACTCTACAACATTGATGACTCATTTTTTTCCACTCACTTTTGAGAAAATCTTCTTTACTGGGAAAAACTAAATTACCTACATGAACGGGTTTCTAATGTATTCATAACTGGAATACTCTTTCTTAACGACTTAACTTTGATCACACTATCAATCTTAGAGAAACCCTTTTCTAATTACTCTTAAAGGTTATTCATCAAGATTACTAAATAAATAAGCTACGGCCTCTGGCCCAATATAAATGCAAAAGCTACGGCCTTGTTCCCAAGTATATGTATACATAACTACGTCCTTAGGCCCAAAGATGCATAAATCATAAATTACGGCTTTGGGCCCAAATACACGTGTTCAACATTCAGTAATATAAAATAAGGAATTAAAAATCATACTGTAATACATGATGCTGAAATATTGAATCATACTGAAGTACATGATACTGGAAATACTGAATCATACTGAAGTGCATGATACAGAAATATTGAATCGTATTGAAGTACGTGATATTGGACTACTAAATAGAACTAGACCGAGGCATGTATTCCTATACTAGTTATGAAGTTTGAAGCATTATCTGTTCGTAGTAAACTGAGTTGTCATAACTGAGACTCGTGGGTATCAAACATGAGTCTATACTGATTACGTAATGAGTTCACAATAATCAAAGTGATGATTATGAACAACTACAGAGTTATAATCTTAAAGATGGAAATTCTAGACTTTTCATGAACTAGGGCAAAATCTCTAATTATGAAATAATTCATAGTAATCCTGATGGACGAAGCATGGGGATGATTAATAATGTTCCTATATGTAGAGAGTTAGCCTCATATACCTGTAATCGCTCATAGCAAGAACTACGTTGTTTTCTGATGAAGAACGCTTCAAACCCTAGCTTGAATTACTTGCAAGGATTATGTTGTTAATCCTATGTTTTTGGTTGAAGAAACATGTTACTAATCATGGTTTAATGTCATAAATACTAAAGAATTGTTAGGAACGAACTTACCTTGTTATGGGAGGTTGAGAGGAGAGAAAAATGCTTTTTGAAAGGATTTTCTACGAGGTTGGATGAGTTGGTGAATGATTTTCCGGAATAAGTGTTATATTTTTAGGATGGACATGTTGTACCCCCTGTCTCACTGAGCGAGGTCCATATCGAGGTGTTGTCTCGCCCTGGGCTTCGTCGGGCGAGCTCCCCTGTCTATTGTACACTTAGACGATTTTTTGATTAAAAAAATGCATTTTGGATATCCCACCTCGCTGGGCAATGTCTTGTCTCGCTCCGGGCTTCGCCGGGCGAGCTCCCTTGTTCATTTACATTTAGACGAATTTTTATATTTTTCGATCGTACTGACAATATCTAAGTAAAATGGTCATAACTCCTAGCACAGAGCTCCATTGGACCTCCGAAATATACATTTGGAAAGTTATTTCAAATATCTACAACTTTCAAGTTTTGAGTTTGCTCCAATTCTCAACGGATCTTCACGAAATAGGGCTGGAAGGCAGACGTGCCGTAAACTTAGGCGATTCTATAGAATCTCAAGCACCTCACTACTCGTCTTGATTTAAAAATAAATATTTCCACCCAAACTCATCTCAATAGCACTTCATATGGTTAAAATCTCACACTAATACTCATTTAACACATTCGCACCTAATCTAGATTTACGGAGTGTTGCACAAACTTTCAAATTCTTCATGAATGCAGCCAGAGAGCCCATTATGGGAAATATTTAAGTTTTCCAAGACCTTCAAATTGGCTAACTGACGGGGTATTTCTCCAACAAGAAGATTATGGCTCAAATCAAGCACATTAAGCTGAGCCATCCTTCCTATCTCCATTGGTATTTTTTGCCTAATTTGTTGTTGCTTAGGTTCAAGAGAAACATGTTAACGTTATCTACTATAAATGTTGGGATCGACCCATTCAATATATTGTCTGACAGATCGAGGGACAGTAACTTTGTCAGTGACCCAAGTTCCCGAGGTAAATTTCCAGAAATGTGGTTGTTTTGCACAAATAGATTAACTAGAGAGGTCAATTTTCCAAATTCTCTAGGTATCTGCCCAACCAAATGATTGGATGAAAGATCAAGTCCTTGAAGCACTTTGATGTTTCCAATCTCTGGTGATATATTACCATTAATGTTAGTTCTAGCAATCCGAAAATCAGTCAAACTCTTGCATTTTCCCAGTTGTTGCTGAGTTCACCATGAAAATCATCAATGAATCGAAGCTCTGGGTAGATACCAAAAGCTTCAGATAAATTCCCAGTGAAACTGTTATTACCTAAGCGAACCCTAATGAAACTCGAGCAATTGCTCAAGCTTTTTGGTATTAGCCCTGTCAGCTTGTTACTCGTCACCGTGAAGATCTCAAGTTTTCCATCTTGGCACAACTGCTCTGACAAATGGCCTGAAAATTGATTTGCACCCAATGCCAGCGCAACCAAGTTATCCAAATAGGCAAGTTCTTTAGGAATGGAACCAGAAAGTTTGTTGACACGGAGATACAGAGTATGCAAGTTTCCCAAATTGCCAAATGAAGCAGGAATTGTTCCAGTAAGTTGATTATCGTGTAACTGAAGTATAGTGAGATTTTTCACATTTCCTAACTCTCATGGAATGGAACCATTTAGATGGTTGTCAAAGATGAGGAGGGTCTCAATCTTTGTTAGTGAGCCGATTTGTGGGGGGATTGTGCCTGAAAACTTATTAGCCGACAAGTCAAGATAGACAAGATTAATGAGTTTTCCTATTGCAGGCGGGATGGTACCAGAGAGTTGGTTCATGTTAAGATCAATATATTCCAGAAAGGGGAGAGATGAAAATGGAAAATCATGGAGCGTGCCAATG
Source organism: Anisodus acutangulus (assembly GCA_029783415.1). Taxonomy (NCBI): domain Eukaryota; kingdom Viridiplantae; phylum Streptophyta; class Magnoliopsida; order Solanales; family Solanaceae; genus Anisodus; species Anisodus acutangulus. The sequence goes on along the minus strand of CM056492.1, from coordinate 56,721,399 downwards.
ACATTAGCATTTGTGATAGTCAATGTGTTTTCCTCACCATTAGTGTATATAACTCCATCCCAGCCCTTGCAAGCATCAGCACTCAGTGTCCATGAAGCCAATAAGGAATTATTCTGGTTTTGGGAAATTGATTTCCATTTGGGGAGAGCTATTGCTTCCTCGGGGGCAGCAAAAGAAACTGTTGTTTACAATGGCTAGAGGAAAATATTCTGGGAACCATCATCATGGCTAGAGGATTTCATGTTGTTTACAATGGTGCAAGAAATGGAAATAAGTAACTGTTAAGTATTACAACAAACTGAAATTACAGCAAACCGAATTTCAATAAACTGGAATAATAGAAACTGGAATTACAAACAGTTTGATATGCTAGGTCGAGTGATGGCACTCTGTCTTTAAAACAAGATTGCCCCGTATATATCTTTTCTACGTTCTGGACAATAGTCTCTCAAGATAAAATAGCAACTCAACAATTGAGCAAAGGAAACTCAAGTGTTACTTTGAAGAACTTTGAGTAATGAAATGATGCTGGAAAGTTGTAGGAAAAATCTAATTTCGTTTGTGTTTGTGTAGTCTCAACAATTGAGCAAATGCTTCATTATATAGTTGTAAGGAGAGGACTTACCAACTGCCCACATAATTGGTAAACGTTCCAAAACCAACTGCAAACGCACAAGTTCTTTGTCCAATTTAACTTACCTGAAACTTCAGGGACCAAACTGTAAATATGAAGTAATTTGGGTCTAAAAAGATAATATCAGAAGAAGCCCATAGCCCGTGACCCGAGCCCGGACGGGCGGCGCGCATGTGGGGTTAGCCTCGAACCAAAGCACATCTAGGTCCTCCCTCCTTTAAACACATGGGATACCCCTTGGGGTCCCAAACCCAAAGCCAACTTTGAGACTTATAAACTAAACAAATCTTTCTTCCCCCACCGATGAGGGAGGATTGATCTTTACCACCTTTTTTCATGCTTCAAACACCTCACTTCGTGGACCAATATCTCTTTCATTTCTCATGAATTTGACGATTCTTGGCCCTACGGTCATCTACTTACTTAGTAGATTATGCACGTGTGAAGAATCAAAGTCTCCAACATGCGGAACTCTAGTGTTTAAGTCATTAAAGATGGTTGGACGCAACTCCCGCCAAAGGCAAATTTCCAACATTTCAGTTGGTTGTTTTGGTTACTATTGAACTTGTGGAGGGTACAGTTTTATAGTGATATAGTGAATCTTTACAAGTCTAGCGAGTGAATGGCATTTAGTTCATTTAAAAGTGCGTGTTTGGTGATTACATTGCAATTTGTGGCTGTGGGGGTATTGGGAGATTTTCTCCAGAATTATTCAAGTCATTTAGTTAATGGACATGCCTGTCAATACTTTTTTCATTTTCCCGGGTCGTCGTTGCAATTTTTGCTCAGATGGTCCAAGAAGAAAAAGCCAATGACACACTTGCACTGTACTTGATCGGAGAATCCGCCAGAAAATTCTCCGGCTATTGCCTCTTCTCTTTGCGCAAAGTCTGTTCGACGTTACGAATTCAAGTGCAATACTTTAGTTTTTGTTTTTTCCATAGTATAGAAGTCTGTTAACATGATAAACATACCTCTTTGTTTCCCCGCTGCCTTCCCATTATTTTCTTATTCTTTACTTCCTACGACTCATTTTAACTGTCGTTTTAACTTGTTTTACGCCCATTAAAAATACCTCTTTGTTTCCCGTGTTACTACCTAATCTTATAATAATAGACTTAGCACATTTAACCTTTAATTATACAAATTGAGTGCTTATAGTCCTATTACTAACAGAGGTTAACCATTCAAACGGAATGTTTACCACTTCAAAGGGTAGTTTGGGTATTATAACTACACTCCTTTTAACTTCAGTGCAAATATGAAGTTCCTTTAGCAAGTTGGTCATGTGCAAATATGAAGTTCATTGGATATTCACGGGGCAAGCAATTTAAAGGTTTACATTATTCACGTGGCAACCAAGTTGAACAAGTTCTTTTCACAATGAACTACTACTTTCCTATTCTAATTTTAAGAAAGTGTCCCCTTTCGTCCCCGGCATAGCTGGATCGCAAATGAGAAAAACTTAAAATCTAGCTGAAGGTCTGTATACTATTATATGTGTATTATACTATTTATACTTGAAAGGAATAGACATTAATGGGCTGCAGGAGTTTCGGAAATAATTTGTTACTATATGCAAATTGTGATGGAAATAAGCATAGGGGTATATTGTCTTAGTTGGAGGAACTAAGGGGGGTAGATTAATCATAAATGATATTACTTCTGTGTGAAAGAGAGCCTGGAGTAACTGGTAAAGTTGATATCATGTAATCAGGAGGTCATGAGTTTAAGCCATTAAAATAACTTCTTACAGAAATAGAAAGCTTTTTCGAATCTTGCGTATAATGAAAGCTTAGTGCGCTTTTTCTATTTTCATTACCAAAAGAGAACAGGAAATCAGCACAAACTATTCAATAAGTATGAAAATGATGGGGCTAAATTCCAAATAGACAAGACAGTAGCTATGTACAAGCTTAAAGCTGTCACGTCTTTATGTCCGTTTAGCTTCTCCAAACCTTGTACGTTATGGGCCTTCCCACTAAAGAATGATTTTTATTACTGGACCAAGAGAAGGTTCATACGATAAATATACCAGAAATTTCCGTTGTTCCGTTCCGTGATAACGGTTTAGTAAAGGACATTTTTCACAAATGACTATATTTTAGGAGTTTTCTTTTAGACATAACTACATTTTTGCTAATTACATTTCGTAGCAATAGTAACATGTATTTCAGTTCGATTGTATTTCATTGTATTCGATTCGAATGTATTCAATTCCGTTATATTCATTCGTAACTACTTTTACAATGTATTTAACTTATTGTTAAATTCGATTGTATTCGAATAACATAAATGCAAAAAAAAAAAGGGATATTCAGTCGTACTAAAAAATATTGTATTCATTTGTATAAAAAAATCTCTTTAGAAATAAAGGCGAAAAAATACATTAAAAACACACTCTATTTACATTAGAAAATAATGAATATACTCAAATCTGAGATAAGTACAAGAAATAAAATATGCTTCAAAATTGAGTTTATGTCTAACGGGCATAAGTTCTTTAGGGGTGTGGGCATAACTTATGCGATATTATGATTAAAAATAAACTCATATCCCGCCAAAAAGTTGTTTTGAGGGGCAAAAATTAAAGACCCGCACAAAATAGTGTAAAAGTGCAAATGACCCTCTAAAGATATATTTTGTGCAAACTAAAATTTTTATGAGAAAGCATTAGACCACGTAGGGGTATTCATGTTTCAGTTTCGGTAAGTTATGGTTTAAAACCAAACCAATTTAAATTTGGTTCTTAAATTATTAAAACCAAATTAAATATCAAAATAGTCCCTTGAGTATACACTTAACAATTTTGATCTTTTACGTTTACCGAAAGTTAACACTTTGAGTCTCCATAAATTTTTATCAAATTCTGTCTGTTAGATTTGACAGAAACTATAAAAATATAAAAATTAGCAGGAATGCACATCTAGAGGTACAATTTTATAATTTCTGCTAATTTAGTTTTACTTTTATAGTCTAGTACAACTTTTTGAAGTGTAAGTTATTACTTTAGTGTCTAGTGTAATTCTTTTTGTTGCATATTTTAGGTATTTAATTGGACTTTATTGATGCACAATTGAATCTTTTTTTTCCACTATTGTCGTTGAATTTGACAGACATAGTTCGGTAAGTATTGTACGGGAATGAAGGTATTAACTTTTTGACAAATTTAAAGAATTTAAATTGTTAAATGCATACTTAAAGGAATTATTTTAGACCAACCCTCAAACATAAAGTATTATTGTAGGGACTGAAAGTGTTAAGGCCAAATATACAACTAGTTCCTTAAACTTAGCACAATTTATCAGCTAAACACTTTAAGGCCTCATTTGTTTCCATTAAGATTAAGTCGTCTGAATTTGAATACACATCTGAATATTAAGATGTTATTTAGATTTAAATACTGAATGATTATAACTGTTTATTTTCAATATCTGAATGTGCATATAGAATTAACTATTATATTAATAAAATATTATAAATTTGTTATTTCAGTAAAATAAATTTATTTTTGATAGAAAATAATATTTTAAATATTTATATTTGATTAAAAATTTAAACTATCTCATTTTTTCTACAAAGATAAAATTTGAACATCTGAAATGCAAATAAAATTTATATATCAATATAAATAAAATATTGTAACAAGGTAACATGATTTTTTAAAGAATTTGTGCTTATTATTAAAATGGTGAACCTTTCTCTATCAACTGAAAGTGATTTTAAAGAGAATTGTTATGGCAGAATCCCACAAAATATTTTCTAATAAGAAACTTTATTAAAATAAGATAAAAAGGAGAAAAAAAATCAGTGCTTGACACAATTTATGAGCGTTCTCTGTTGTTTCTTGAAGCTTGTTATTATATATTTAGTTTCAAATTTGATTAGAGGGTTATGTAGTATTCATTTTTCTTTAAATTTGCTGCTATTATCTCGAGAAACACTAATTTAGAGTCATTGCGATCTTTCGAAGATTGAAAAGTGAAGGCATAAATTTTATTGATAAGATGGATTCCCTATGTCTAATTTTTCTGGTGCAAAATATATCATGAACTGGGTTTAAACACAGGATTTCAAATAATTTTTTTGATAGATTCAAGAAAATGAATTTGTTATTGTAGTTAATCAATTAATATTTGCGGCAACAAGAGTTCTTGATAATATTTGGTTGAGAAAGGATAGCTAGAGACGTGAACATTCTGATGACAAGAGAAATCGTGAGATTTTTTTGTGAAATAAGACGTATTATTTTAAATGAGTCTGAATAATGTTAAGACTCTGTTATAAATCTGATTTATTTAGACTCATTAAGATGTTTCATAAAAAAATAAAATAAGTGAACTTAATGGGATGAAATATGAATGATTAAGATTAAAACCTCCCTTAAATGCAAACAGATGAGGCCTAATTTAGCTAGTGATGAGAGAAATACCTCAACTTGATTGAAGAGTGTTTTGTGAATAACTCACAAATTGTGCCAAATTTAAGTATTTGTCCACCTTTAACGGAGAGCGATTCGTTTTCATAGACCTTACATAGTACAAATGTAATTAAATTAATTGAGCGAGTGACTATAGAACATAAATATTAGATATAGGTGAGCGGGTTCGGGTACCCTAATATTTTTGAACTACCCGGACCCTACCCGGTAAAAGATCGATTTCTAAATTTACTATCCGGAACCTACCCGTAGCAATCATTACCCGGAACCTACCCGGACCCGCAAGGTCCGGGTAGGTTCCTGGGTATCCTGTAAATAAAAACACAAATTAAGCAACAATTTTTAAGCCTATGAGAATAAAAAAGAGTTCTAAAATAATTTCATCAAGTAGTTTTTTAGCCTGCAATCGGAGTTTTTAGTACCCTTATAAGAAGTTTTAGAAAACTTATTCATTGTAGAAAAGTTAATTCTGTAACCAAAACCTAAAATTGCAAGCCAAATTTGACACTCAATTAATTGAACGTGTTCATAAGCTCTTCGATACAAAAGAAAAAGCTTTATTATACTAGTAAATCCCTAAATTTCATCTTCACAGCTACAAAAATATACACAAATTTTAAAAATAGATTTACATTTCAAATAAAAAAGTAATACAAATTGAAGATGAGTATCGCATGAAATAGAACAGAAGCATATGATATTAAAAAGAAATTGAAGAGTTAGATATGAACCCATATGCATTTTAGGAATGACGTGAACACAACCAAGGGAGAGAAAGAGGCAAAGGTGAAGCTTCAATGACGACAACGATGAAAGTACCTGAGAGAAAGCTTCAACAATGACGACGATGAAGCTCGGTGGTGTAGCTAAAACGTCATTGTTATTGAGAGAGTTTTGGATGTTTTCTCTTAGGGCACAAAGAGCATTCAAGAATAAAGAAGTGAAAAAGCTAAAATATTTACGTCTTGATGTGGGGAAAATCAATGTGCAGGCGTGCAACAAACAATTTTGGAGAAAGTTAAAAGTGGTCCAAATGTTTCTAAAAAAAGTAAAAATATTTAATATTTTATAGGTTCCGGGTATCGGTTCCGGATCCGGGTACCCTATCTCTATTTGTCGGAATCGGAACCGGACCCGACATTGATCGGTTCCTAATTTTACTACCCGAACCCTACCCGTTATTATAATATATCTACCCGGAACCTATCCGTTAGTGTCGGTTCCGGTCGGGTATCTGGATACCCTGTACCCGTGCTCACCCCTAGATATAGGATGATTAGATAAAAAATTATTACGTAAAACAAGAACACAACAATGAAGGAAAAAACAAGTTATATAAATAATTTAAACGAAGTTGAAATTAGAGAAACTTCTAGAGAACACAGACACCTCTTTTGAACACTCCCATATATGTCAAAAATTTACACAAAAAATTCAATCGAAATGAAAAAACGTGTTTCTCCTTTCTTTTCAATTAACATTTTTCTTTGCCCTTCTCGTTTTTTGTTTTGTTTTAAAATAAATGAATAGAAATTATCCCACCCAAAAAGGGACAAAAAAAAAAGAAGAAAATTCAATATTAGCAAAAGACCTACAAAAATCCAACTCCATTCTTATGATTTCTCTCCAAAAATCCTTCCAACACCACTTTCTTCTTGTACTCCTCCGAGTTCATATCAACGCCATCGGCGACCCTGCCAATTTTTCCGGCAACGGTCGCTTCATTTTCCGGTCGAAACCGAGGGAGGAAATAAAACCATGCACACGTAGAAATAATGGCACAAGCCTTTCCCCAAAACAACATTATCAATAGGGTCACCATTAGAATTGACATCCCAATAATTGAGTCAAAATTATCACTCAATGCTTGTTCTTGTCGTTGACTTGACCTCTCGTCGTTGACTTTTCCGGTGGCGGTTGCTGCCGCAGATTTCTTCCGTTTTGGTGGCGGAAGGGATGCTGAGTGAGAAAGTTTGATCTCATGTTTGTCTTTTGTTGAATTTATGAAGTGGCTCAAATTATGACTACTAGAAATAGTTGCACTTCTTGAAAATTCATTTCGACACGTTGAATAGTCATGTACGTTGTCTAATAAGTGATTCATACTTTTGTTCGTTTTGTGGATGATGTTGTCCTGAGTTTCATGATCCTTTGTCTGAAAATAATGAGGTAAAAAAAAACTGTTAAACAAGTATATTATTCATTTAAGATAAGTAAAGAAGGGCAAGAAGAAAAAGATAAAGGAGGAAGAAATACCATGCATGTAATTTTAATTTGTTTAAAGTACTATCTATCTTGCTGGGATTTTTTAAAAGTATTGATAGGTGCATGGACTACTAAAAAGTAAAAACATAGATTTTTTCCACCGACATTCAGTGAAATTTGTATAATAATGTTAGTTATACCCGTGATATACATGAGTTTGTATACCATGTATATCACGGTTTCACAATGCAAATTACCATATGTGAAACCGTGGTATACACGGTATACAAACCCGTGTATATCACGTTTTTTCTCAAAAATGGGCTGAGAGGAGGTTCTCATCTGCTGCTTCCAATACAGCCGGATAAAAGGGGTGAAAATAATAACCTCTACTCTCCCACTTCCTTCTATTCAAAAGGTGAGCAACCCTTAAACAAAAAAGTCCTAAGAGGGTTCTTCTTTATATATTAAATAAGCCCTAAAGTAAGTAGCCCCGAAAGTCGAACTCAACAGAGTGGGTTTTGGATCGTGTGCCTGGGAAATAGATTCTCGTGTCTTTCCGGCAGGAATTCCGTCAGTGTAGATGCTGAGAGGTTGAAAGCCGAATATATCTTTTCTCTCCCGCCTAAGGAAAGAGGAAAAGCCTTGAATAGGCACTGGCATCTCCATCGAATCTTTGGGATGAAGCTGTAGTGGAGAAGGTTTAGTTAGTGTAAATATTGTATTAAATTAGTATTGTACACTTACCATAATTATAACATTCTTGTACAACTAGAATAGAGTTTTGGGAGTAGAATAAGAATAAGATTTTCTATTATGGGAAATTGTAAATTATATATACTCTTTCATTAATGAAAATAATCAAGAGATTATTTCTTTCATGGTATCAGAAGTCTAGGTCTCAAATTCTCTCCCAATTCCGCCATATTGGCATAGATTCCCGAGCCTCTCTTCTCGGTTTTCGTGCCCGATGGTGCCTTCTCTCTTCCCAAAATTTTCTTCTCAATCCCTACATCACGTCTTGTGTTGTTATTATGACTAAGAACAGTTTCACTCTGCCCTTACTGTTTCTAACATCAAGAATCACATCCTTATCATTCTTGAAATAGAAAAAATGTCCAATACGCGACGTGAGCCGAACTGTTCAAAGTTCATGCACTTTTGCATCAAGTCCTCCATCACATTTTCCCTACGGCTCCCGCGGATACAGAGGTGCCCAAACCCGAGGATGGTCCTAAGTTATGGACGACCCTTGATGCTACCGTTCTTCAGTGGATTTACTCCACTATCTCTACCGAACTGTTGCAAACGATTATCGAACCAGACGATACGACGATGGATGCTTGGAATAGAGTACGTGATATATTCTAAAATAATCAAAATTCTCGTGCTATTACCCTTGAGCAGAAATTCTCCCACATAAATATGAAAGATTTCCCTAACGTTTCAGTATAGTGCAAAAGGTTGAAAGAATTGGTGGACCAACTCCGCAACATTGGTGCGCATGTTACCAACGATCGTCTTATCCTTCAAATGGTTGCAGGCCTGTCTGAGGCCTATAGTGGCGTTGGTACGCTTTTTCGTCAGAGCAGTCCTCTTTCGCAGTTTTATCAGGCCCGTTCCATGCTCGCGCTCGAAGAAGAAGGCTTGGCTAAGAAAGCGGCCATTGGGCCCCTTTTATCGTTATGGTGATCGAGTCCAACCTTTCTCCCTCCGTCTCCAACAATTCCAGCCAAAAACACAACGACGGTGGCGGCAAAAAAGGTCAGAATCACAAAAATAATAGTTAAAACCGTGGTGGAAATAACGGGGGTGGCAATGGGCCTCGTGGCAGTGGGCCGCAAGCCAATAGGCCACAGCCTTGGGGCCCATGGCCGTGGAACTGGGCCCAACAACCCATATTACCCGTCATATGCTACCAACCCGAACTGGGCCCAGTTTCCGCCATCAAGCAGGTGCACTTATCCAGGCCCACAATGGACACCGAGAGGAAATTCTTGGTCGGGGCACCATGCAGCAGGCCCCACCTCTACTGATATTGAAGTCGCGATGCACACACTTGGATTAAATCATCCGGACGCAAATTGGTACATGGACACCAGAGCCACTACCCACATGACGTCCGACCAAGGTACTCTCTCGTCTTATTCCAATTTGAGCAACAATCGTAGCATAATTATTGATATTGGCAATTCCATTCCAATTCGTGGTTACAATCGTAAAACTTTATCTCCCCACATCCACCTTTTGTCTTGAAAAATGTCTTTCATGCCCCTAACTTAATTAAAAATTTGGTGTATGTCCGTAAATTCACCACTGATAATTGGGTTTCTGTTGATTTTGATCTTTTTGGGTTTTCTGTGAAGGATTTCAAGACGAGTATTCCTCTCATGAGATGTGATAGTAGGGGAGATCTTTATCCTATCACGCCCACATCCGGTCTCTCGAGTCAAGCATTGCCATCTACTTTTGCAGCTCTCGCTCCTTCCTTATGGCATTCACGTTTTGGTCACCCTGGATCGACTATTGTTTCTTCATTACATAAAAATAATTTTATTTCTTATAATGGTACGCATAGTACTCCAATTTGTCAATCTTGTCCTCTAGGAAAACTTGTTAGATTACCGTTTGTAGACTCTAACTCTCGTATTTTAATATCATTTGATATTATTCATAGCGATTTATAGACATCTCATGTTCTCAGTTCTTTGGGCCATCGTTATTATGTTCTATTTTTAGATGATTATTTTAATTTTTATGCACTTTTCCGTTAGCGAAAAAATCTCACATTTTTTTCGCTTTTTTAAAATTTAGAGCATTCATCCGTACCCAATTCGAACGGAAAATCAAAAATATTTAATGTGATAATGGCAAACAATATGATAATGGGTTGTTTCGAGATTTTTGTGGTACTAATGGCATAAATTTTTGTTTCTCGTGTCCTCATACGTCCTCACAAAATGGATAAACCGAACGCAAAATTCATATCATTATTAATATTGTTCGAACTTTATTGGTCCATGCTTCCGTACCCCCTTCCTTTTGGCATCATGCTCTACAAATGACTACATATCTTAGGGTATTTGGGTGGTTATGTTATCCACTATTTCCGTCCACCACAATTAACAAACTTTAGGCCCGTTCTACCCCTAGTGTGTTTTTGGGTTATCCGTCTAATCATCGTGGTTACAAATGTTTTGATTTATCCTCTAATAAAATCATCATTAGTCGTCATGTTGTTTTTTATGAAACCCAATTTCCGTTTGCTAACGTGAGTAGTCCCGTGCCTAGTTCGTATAATTTTTTGGATGACGCCGTCTCTCTGTATATTATCCATCATTTTTTGGACTTACCCCGCACCCAAAGTCCGCTAGCGGGCCCACTGCCCGATGGACCTCCTGCCACGGGTCCCCTGCCCAAGCCTACAGTCTCGGGTCCAGCAACTGGGCTAAATATTTAGCCCAGTTCTGCCCCTATCGTCTCGGGTCCAGAAACTATTTCAGTGTCCAATGTTGGGCCAGTAGGCCCACTGCCTGCTGGCCAGTCCTTCACCCCTCCGTATTTGTCCCAAAATCCATCCAATTCTCCCCGAGTCACAGATCGGTCACTCATAGTCAACGGGGTATTTTTAAACCAAAAAAATATTTTAATCTAAATTCTAATGTTCTTAAATCCCCTACCCCGTAACCCAATGTCCGCTTTAAATGACCGGAATTGGAAATTGGCTATGACCGACGAATATGATGCTCTTATTGCAAATAAGACGTGGGAGTTGGTACCCCGTCCTTCTGGTGTTAATATTATTCGGTCTATGTGGATTTTTACTCATAAGGATAATTCTGATGGGTCTTTTGCGAGGCATAAGACTCGTCTTGTAGGTGATGGTAAGACTCGGTAGGTTGGCGTGGATTGTGGTGAGGCGTTTAGTCCGGTGGTCAAATCGGCTACCATTCGCATTGTTCTCAGTCTGGCTCTTTCGAAGGCTTGGCACATTCATCAATTAGATGTGAAGAATGTTTTTCTACATGGTGATCTTAAGGAGACCGTTTACATGCATCAACCCTTGGGGTTTCCTGACCCCAAATATCATCATCATGTTTGTTTATTGAAGAAGTCCTTGTATGAGATTAAGCAGGCCCCATGGGCTTGGTATAAGAGATTTGCCGACTATGTTTCATCTATTGGGTTTTCACACAGCAGGTCTGATAATTCATTGTTCATATATTGTCGTGGTACTTCCCTGGCTTATATAGTATTATATGTGGATGATATTATATTGACCGCCTCTTCTGATGTTTTGCGAAAGTCTATCATGACAATGCTCAGTTCTGAGTTTGTTATGAAAGACTTGGAGCCCTTGAGTTACTTTTTGGGGATTGTTGTCACTCGTCATGCATGTGGGTTATTATTATCACAATGAAAGTATGCCGTCGAGATCATTGAGCGAGTTGGTATGTCCTCATGCAAGTATACTTCCACTCCAGCTGATACTAAACCCAAGCTGGGTGCTGCAGCTAGCTCACCATACTAGGATCCGACTCACTATCGCAGTCTTGCAGGGGCTCTTTAGTAACTTAATTTCACGAGACCTGATATTACGTATGTCGTATAACAGGTGTGCTTGTTTATGCATGATCCCAGGGTTGAACACATGAATGCGCTCAAACGCATTATTCGATACATCCAGGGGACACTTGACTATGGCTTACATTTATATCCTTCATTGACATCTACACTTGTCTCATATACTGATGTTGATTGGGGTGGCTGTCCAGATACCTGACATTCCACGTCCGACTATTGTATGTTTCTCGGTAATAACTTGGTTTCATGATCTGCGAAGCGTCAGTCTACATTATCCCGCTCTAGTGCAGAGGACGAGTATCGAGGAGTAGCCAATGTGGTCTCTGAATTCTGTTGGTTACGTAATTTTTTTTTAGAGCTTCAGTGTCCTATTCAGAAAGCTATCTTGGTTTATTGTGATAATATTAATGTCATCTACCTTTCTCCGGTTCAACTCCAGCGAACTAAATACATCGATATGGATATTCACTTTGTTCGTGAAAAGGTAGCTCGTGGACAAGTACGCGTCTGTCATGTCCCTTCCAAGTATCAAATTGCAGACATCTTTACCAAAGGTCTTCCGTCAGTACTTTTTGAAGATTTTAGGGACAATCTCAGCGTACGAAGACCGCCCGCTATAATTGCGCGGGTGTGTTAGTTATACCCGTGATATGCATGAGTTTGTATACCATGTATATCACGATTTCACAAGGCAAATTACCATATGTGAAACCGTGGTATACACGGTATACAAACCCGTGTATATCACAGTTTTTGGAAAGTTTAGTTAGTGTAAATATGGTATTAAATTAGTATTGTACATTTACCATAATTATAAGATTCTTGTACAACTAGAATAGGGTTTTGGGAGTAGAATAGGAATAAAATTTTCTTATTATGAAAAATTATAAATTGTATATATACTCTTTCATTAATGAAAATAATCAATGGATTATTTCATTCAAATAAAACATAATTTTTCCACCTCATTCCCACCGAATCAACTTTTTGGGAAAACGCATGTGAGAAACAAGTTCCCATTGAAACGCTGGGAAACCGCGGGAAATAGCCACTGAACAATTTTCAATGAAAAAATAGAGATTTTTAATAGTGATGTCAGGTCCACCAATAATAATAGTGTATATCTTTATTTTTTAAGAATCCGACACATATGACAACGCATTTGGAAAAAAGTGTAAGAAGTCTCATACTTTCTCAAAAGAGAAGCATATATCATTTGCGTAGACATCTAATATAGGAAATTACATATCCAAAAAGAGAAACGAAAAATGGTGGAGAATTGATAAACAAATTTGGAGTCAAGTCTTGGTGTTAATTAATTTGATAAAAAAAACATTGAACTAGTTAATCCATTGGCGACAAAGTTCATTCTATAATTTTAAACCAAATAATCACTAAAAAATAAAGAGGAGGAAAGCATGCAAAGAAATTAAAGAAATTCCATCTAAAACCAAGAAGACTATAATAACTGGTCCAAAATCCAGAAAAGAGAATGAAATTAAAGATTTCCCATATTTCAGATAGAAACATTTCTAAATTCTAAACACGGATTTAATTTGAAAAAGATTAAAGAAAATAGTCAAATGAGCCCCCAACGTTTGACCGAAATCTCAATTACACACAATATCTTTGCGGAAATCCTATTACCTCCTGGACTAATTTAAAATAAAATATAGGGAAAAAGATCAAATTTGCCCTCCAACTATGCTTTATGGAACAACATTGCCCTCCGTCAAACTTTGAGATCAAATATACCCTCACTGTTTGCAAACTTGTTAAATTTGCCCTCAGATGGACGAATATGTGAGTTTGACGCCACGTCGGATCCACATAGACGCCATGTAGGCTCACCCAATTGTTTTAACCCGATATTTATACCCGTAACTCGTACCCATTAGCCCACCATATATATTCTTTCAACCCGTTACTCTCAATGTTGCTTCTTCTCCAGCGAACCTCTTCCATCTCCGATGAGTTCCCATGTCAGAGCTCCGGCGAACTCCACCATTGTACAACCAATTCACCACCAACACCTCCACTTCATCTCCCTCTCATCTCTCTTCGTTTTCTGCCAGTTGCCGATGTCAGATTTGACTACCGAACGGCCGGTAATGACGACCACTAATCATAACTGCTCCACACCAATACGAAACCACCAACCAAACATCCTTCTCCCTTTCCTCATTTTTTCGTCGTTGCCGGAACAAACCAACTCCATCAACAACAACCAAATAGCCCCTCATATCTGCCTTTCGCCACCGCTGTCTCCGGCGAAGTCGGTTACAAAACACAACCACTGGTAATGACCAAACACAACTACCGGTGAGCTCACAAATACCTAGATCCGAACACCGCCGGTGACCACACCACCAACAACATCAACCCCTCACTGCCTCACCACTAGATTCGCCGACCACCACCGCCAGAGCTCCAACTATGCTTAGAAACTTGAATCCAAAGTCTTTCTGGTAGTTCATGGTTGGTGTCTTACCACCGCCACAACACCACCACCAACGACCCCAACCCTAACCCCTTCGTCTCCAATAACCACCGCGACCATCAATCAACCGTCTCATCCCACCACTGTTCCTCTAGCAGACAATGAACCACAATCGCCGCCACTGCTCAACGAACCAAACGACACCCTGTACAACCATTGTTTGGATGGCTAACCGTGACCAACCGATAAACAAAAAAAAATCATAACTATCATTTCTCAAATTAGGCAACCTCGTATTAGTCGATGCGAATCATATTAGTGTTTGGGAATCTGGAACACAATCATCAACTTCCTCTGTTGAATTAAAGTTGATGGATAATGACAACCTTGTTTTTATGACTCACGGGTTTGTTGTTGTACAATGGTTTTGTCGTGGAGAAGGGGTCATATTTGGTGGTGGTGCCGCGAGGCAGTGGTGGTGTTGGTCTTGGTTTGCCGGAGATGAGCTCCGACAGTGGTGATGATTTTGGGAGATCTGGGAGTTGTTTGTTGGTGGCCGGCGGTGATGGTTTTGGTGTTGTTTTGATGCCGGAGATAACAGTGGCGGTAGTTTGTGGTGGTGGTCTACCGACGTGGATTTGACGTGGTGTCTACGTGGATTCGATGTGGCGTCCAACTCACATATTCGTCCATCCGAGGGAAAATTTAACAAGTTTACAAACAGTGAGGGTATATTTGATCTCAAAATTTGACGGAGGGCAATGTTATTCCATAAAACATAGTTAGAAGACAAATTTGACCATTTTTCCTAAAATATATTGCCTCCTAAATGATGAGGTGGCAAAGAAAGTATATTTCACTCTCTTTGAGAGAGTCAGGGGCAAAAAAAATTATTAAATTTTTATTTTTATAAATAAATTTTATTTAATATTAACTTTTTGATTTTTTAAAGTCTTTCCCTTTCTTTTTTATTTTCTTTTTATTCAGTATTAAAACTTTAGTTTTAATTTTGTTTCTTCCTCAATGCTACATGGCTGAAGTCACCATTGTCGTAGCTCATAAACCGGTAAACCATCATTAAAGCTACTATCACTTAATACCCAATAAAAATTCTAGCTTCAATTAGAAGCTCCATACCAGAACTATAACAAGAAAGAAATAAAGCAAACCCATTTCATTTCAATGGTAGATTTATTTATATCATGGATTAAGGATTTAATTTATATCATGAACTGAGATCTTATCTCTTTTATAGTTCATTATCTAAATTATTTTGAAATTTTAATTACGAAATGGACACCAACCCCTCCTCCTTCTCCCCATCTCCGTGCTCCTGTCGTCGATCTCGCGTTCTCACCCTTACCAGAGCTCCGACGAACGATGAAAATGCCGGTAAACTCCGGCGAACCGTCCAAACTCCAACAACGTCATTACATCCCCCTTAAAATCTTCAGATTGTTGTTTTGGGTGTAAGACGACAAAAAATAACAAGTTCAAGCGACTGCCCCGACAAAATTAACCAAGTTCCGGCGACTGCTCCGGCAAAATACCGTTCTAGCAGTTGTCGGCTATGGTTCCCCTTCTCTCCCCCCACTCACCTCCTTGTTTTATGTTGTGGGTTCATTTTCAGGTCAAAATTCTGACAAACCGCTATCCAAGACGGAAAAATACAAATTTGTCAATTTTATTTCTTGATTTCCCGGCGATGATGCATCTTTTTTTGTCAAATCGTTGAAACAATGCCACAAATACCACTGCCCCGTCTCATTCTCTTAGGCGAACTGGTTTCTATTTAATTTTATTGACACATTCCGTGAAGAAGGAAACATGAGGTAGAGACAAGAAAGAAAAGTAAAAAGAAATTTAAAAAATAGAATAATAATTGAAAAAGAGAAAGAATAAGAAAAAAAAAGTTTTAATTGAAATTTACACGTGTCAAGCGGGTGTACTTCATCCGTCAATACATGTGGGTATGACTTTTTAAGAGTGAGTATATTTCGATTTTAAAATATTAATGAAGGTAATTGGAAACTCATATAGTAAAAATATGTAGTTGGGAATCCGATCAAACATTGACGGGATATTTGGTTATTTTCTCAAAAAGATTATGAATAATAATATCTAGAAACTCTATATAAATTTCTTTTACTTTTGTAACGACCTTCTCTGCATATGATCTAGAAATTTATCACTAGATGTAGTACATAATTTGAACTCCTTTCTTCCTTCTTATACTTGGTTTCTTCAACTTAATGAAATAACAAAGACTACCCTACCAACAATTCTGACACAATAGATAAAATCCTTCCAATATTAACCGAAGCTCTCAGAATCAAAAATAAAAAATAGATAAAGAATGGTTTCTTTTAAGGGATCTTATATAATGTGAATTTAAATTAGATTAGTCTCTTGTACTACTTCTTCCGTCCCAAAAAAATTATTTTATTTTTTTATTAGTTTATCTTAAAAAAAATTAACATATTTTTATATTTAAAAATAATTTAATTGAAATAATTTACCGTCACAGAAATATCTAAGATTTGTTTTGAACTACATACTTTAAAAAATATTTTTTTATTTTTAAAATTTTATGTCAATCATTTCAAGACATGAAAGTTACTGTATATCAAAATCACTACTAGTATTATTAACATACCTTATTAATAACCTTCTCATGTATGTTTGTTTGACTTTGACCCTTAACTGGTACCTGAGTCACATCGACGGTGGTGATCGTCGGAGTTTTAACCTTCTCCGGCTTCACCACATGAATTTCTCTACTACTCAAGTTGTCGAACTTGCCGGAGATGTCCACCGGAATAGTTTTCGCGGCCGACGAATGCTCCCTTACAAATTTGGATAAAGAGAACAAAGGTTTCCTTTTTTTCTTGCCACCAGTTGATTTATTAACAGTTACTAGTTTTTTTTCAATAATAGAAAATCCAAAACAACCCAGAAAATATGATTTTCTGGGTTTTTTCTTTTTGGGGCTATCGAATTCCAATTGAGCCATTGGAAATGAAGAAAAGAGATTTTGGCATGGAGGAAGGAAATTAGAGAGTTGAAGTCGTTGGCAAATTTTCAAAGAAACAAGTGTTGATTTATATGTCTAGATGGTCAAGGTATTAGTGCTTAGTCAATATGTGTTTATATATGAACAAAAACTTTGGAAATTTCATGTCAATTTCTAACTTCTTATTATTCTGTTTAGATAATTTTTTCTTTTTAGTTTGTCTGCTAACGAATGACATGTTATTAAATTGGCGATAAATAATTTTATTGAAGATATAATTAAATAAATAAAATTTAAATTTTTAAATGAGATGATCATAAATTTAAATTTCATATTAGAGCAACAAGAGGTCATGAGTTCTAAGTTTTAACTCACCGCCACCAATGTTAAAGTTGTGTTCTCACTTCTTTCCAATAATAACATAATTTTTTAAATGACATAGTCACACACTACAATATTGCTAAATGAAAAAATTTGTTGTTAGTAATTAAAGATCATCAAAACACTCTGTTAGCTATAGATTTTATCGATAACTTTGTAACTAATTTTTATTTTTTTATTTTTATGACTTATTTTAAACCCATTAATTTCAAAAAATCGTCTTCCTTTTTTATATTCACAAATGACATGGAGGGATTCATTTTTGCAATATATTTTTCTAAATATAGAAATTCTTTTTACTATTAAGAATTATGAATGGATAAAATATGTGTAAGTTTATTTTTTAATTGTCGGCCGGCTCTGGGGTTTGGTTGGGCTAGGGGGTTGAGGGGAGGGGAGGGGGCGTAGTTCGTGGAGAGATTAGTTTTCCACAGGCACGTTTACATTAATTCTTCTGTTTTATTGCTTAGCAATTCTGTACTCTACATATTACGTTTAAAAGTATTAATTATACTAAATAAATTTATAGCGTAACATTTGTATGTATTATTAATATTGTAAGATTGGAATAAACTCCCTTAGGGATTCCTTTCATTAATCACAATATATATAGTTGTACAGAGGTTGATTCCTAATACAATAAAAATCCTAGATTACCTTAAATATACACCTATCATAATTACAAAATATACTGTGAATATTCGGAGAATATTCGCTAATACTCCCCCTCAGTCGGAGCGGGAGGAGGCCGGACACGTAGGCTGGATCTAAAGTCGATGAATAACTGTCTCGGTAGTCCTTTTGTGAAAATATCTGCATACTGATAGGAGGAAGGCACATGTAACACTTTGACCTGACCAAGAGCTACATTCTCACGCACAAAGTGGATATCCATCTCAATATGTTTGGTTCGCTGATGTTGGACCGGATTGTGAGACAGATATATGGCAGATATGTTATCACAATAGACTATAGACGTCTTGCGCAATGGACACTGGAGCTCCAAAAGAAGATTTCGGAGCCAACAGATCTCAACAACTACATTAGCAACGCCGCGATACTCTGCTTCAGCACTCGAGCGAGATAATGTGGCTTGCCTCTTGGCGGACCAAGAAATAAGAATATCCCCTAGAAATACACAATATCCGAAAGTAGAGCGACGCGTGTCTGGGCACCCTGCCCAATCTGCATCCGTGTAAGATAGCAACATGTTCGGCGCAGAGGGGTAGAGATGCAATCCATAGTCAAGAGTGCCCTTAACGTATCTGAGAATGCGTTTAAGGGCAGCAAAGTGGGGCTATCTCGGAGCATGTATAAACAGACACACCTGCTGAACAACATATGTAATATCAGGCCTAGTGAATGTAAAATACTGAAGAGCACCTGCAAGACTCCGATACAGAGTAGGATCAGAAATTGGATCATCATCAGTGGCACTAAGCTTGGATTTGGAGTCGACTGGAGTTGGCATAACCTTGCAATTTGCCATCTTAGCCATGTACACTATCTCTTCTGCATATTTACGCTGACTCAAGAACATAGTATCGACAGATCTGGTTACTGATATACCCAAGAAATAGCTAAGAGTACCCAAATCACTCATAGCAAATTCAGTTTTGAGTAGAGCAATGATTTCATTTTTCAATTCGTCAAATGAGGCAGTGAGAACAATGTCATCCACATACAATAGCAAATAAGCAGTGTTGCTACCGCGATGAAAAATGAAAAGAGAGTTATCACACCGGCTACATTTAACCCAATCTGCAAAATATACCTGGCAAAACGGTCATACCAAGCTCGTGGAGCCTGTTTCAAGCCATAGAGTAACTTCCTGAGGTGACATACATACTGAGGGGCTGCAGGAGGGACAAAACCTGGTGGCTGGTACATGTACACAGTTTCTTTCAAATCCCTATGAAGAAATGCATTATTGACATCAAACTGATGAATCAACCAATGCTTGCCCATGACAATACTGAGAACAATACGAATAGTAGTCGGTTTGACAACCAGACTGAAAGTCTCACCACAATCAATTCCCCCCTGCTGATTAGTGTCATTGGTAACAAGTCTCGTTTTATACCTCTCAAAATCACCACTGTCTCTGAATTTGTGACGAAATAGCCACATGCATCGGATCACATTCACCCCATCTGGTCTAGGAACTAGATCCCAAGTGTGTTGGTTTGTTAAAGCAGAAAATTCCTCACACATGGCCGCATTTCAATTAGGGTCTAGTTTGGTTAATTTGGGGTTTTTGGGAATTGGGGATATAGTATGTGTGGATAAGATGAAGTGAACCTTGGGTTTGAAAATCCTGTGTTGGGCACAAGTTTCCATACGGTGGGTGGGTAAATGGGTTGTGTCGGTAAGCTGGTGGGTGTGGGTGTTCTAGATATTCGGTTCTGGGTGTTGGCATTTCGGTTGGTTGTCGTCGATCGTTGGTGACGTTGGTGACTGGGTACTGGTAGGTGAGCTGATGGGGTCTAGTGTCGGTGTGAGGGTCTGGGAATGGTTCGATGACAGTGGATGGTTGCCAGTGTCTGGTGTTAATGTTGGGTTACCGATTTGGGATGAATGGTTATTTATCGGTGGGCTGAGGCTTACCCGATGGTGGTGTGTTGGTTGTTCTGGAACGGAGGTCGAAGGTGCTGACCTGGAGTGGGAGATACAATGATGGGTGATGACGATTGGGCGGTGATGTGGTGGCGGAGACTGGAGACGAAGTAGTCCGTGATGGAGTAGGGTGGTCACGGTAGTGGGGGGATCGGATGATCGGTGAAATGGTTGACTCATCGAGAAACGTGTAGTCCGTATTTTTAAATTTTCTGAGGTTGGAAAATGGGAAGCACGTCTCGTCAAACGTAACGTGATGGGACACAACAATTTTACGAGTGGACAAATTATAGCACAGATAGCCCCTATGATTAGACGGAAAGCCAACAAAGACACACGGGGTGGTTCGTGGAGCTAATTTATGAGAGGCAGTGGATGCAAGATTGGGGTAGCACAGACAATCAAAAATTCTAAGATGGTCATAGGACGGGGTCCGTCTGTAGAGAATTTTGATGGGGTTTTTATTATGAAGAGTGATAGTGAGTAAAATATTGATTATATATTCAACCATTTTAACAGCATAGACCCAGAAGGATGGGGGGGGAGGCATGGAATAGAATAGTCCGAACCATATTATTGATGGTGATTAGTTCAGCTTTACCATTTTGAGGTGATGTGTGGGGACAGGAGAAACGGAAAACTATGCCATGAGTGGTGCAAAAATTGTGAAACGCCGAATTATTGAATTCACGACCGTTATCACATTGAAAGGATTTTATAAATTTTTTAAACTGAGTTTTTATGTAGTTATGAAACTCAAAAAACTTAGCAAAAATTTCAGACTTGAATTTTAGAGGGTAAATTCAGATAAAATATGTGAAGTCATCCAATAAGACAAGGTATAATTTATGGCCAATGGAGCTAACAATGGGAGAAGTCCATAAATCAGCATGCACAATATCAAACGGTGAAAAAGCAACACTTAAAGATGACATAAAAGGAAAACGACTATGTTTGCCAAGCGGACAAGAAAGACAGTTTTGGGCAAGCTTCCCATTATTACATCTAATAAGCTTATTATTTCTAAGAAAAGTAAAAACATGTGCTCCTGGATGACCAAGTCTATTGTGCCAAGTTAATGGAGAGATTGCAGCAAGGGAGGTATGATATTGCGTGTTGACAGCGAAAGATTGAGTGAATGGGTAGATGTCTCCCACACTATTGCAGCGCGTTAGAATTTTCCCCGTATAGAGATCCTTTACAGAGAAATTAAAAGGGTCAAATTCCACAGACACGGAATTATTACAGGTGAATTTTCTAACGGATATTAAATTTTTAATGACGTTAGGAGCATACAAGATATGGTTTAGAGAGAACGGCGGATGAAGAGGTTGTATGTAGGCATTACCGTAACCTTCAATTGGAATGTGATGACCATTACCGACGGTGATGAATTGGGGATGCTTTAATTTAAGCAATTGAGATAGATTACATGAAGACCGGGTGAGATAAGATATGTCTCCAGTATCCATGTACCAATTTTCGTCGGGTTGTTGAAGATTCAAAGCATTGAATGTCTGGCCCAAATCGGTTGGGGCCATATTGTTACCAGTGGACAGTTGTTGGGCTGAAACAAGGTGAGCCTGTTGGGCCTGTCTAAGTGCTGGATCCGAGCCCAAGAGACCAGGCACCCAAGCTTGCTGGAATTGGGCTCCTGCTGTTGGATATGGACAAGCTGGGGAGGCCCAAGTTCCCGCATTGGGCCAACCTGACGGACCAGGGCACTGGAATGGTTGGACAGGCGCTGGGCTCGCATGTTGGGCCCTGTTGCCCCTTCCACGTCCTCTGCCTTGCTTTCCATTGCCCTGGCCTCTGGCTCCTCGTCCTCCACCGCAATTGTCCCGCTGCTGTTGGTGGTTCGGCGGAGGTGGTTGAGTGGTGGGGGCCGCCGGTGGTGCTATGCTCTCAACCTCTAAGGCTTTTTTATTATGCTCATCTTGTTTTGCGCAACGGGTCTCCTCCAAAAGTAATTGTTGACGTGCCTTGTTGAAGCTTCGTAAACCGCCTGTTGAATCATGGTTGCTAGCGTATCATTTTCGCCTTTTGGTAGGCCAACAACGAGTTGTAGGACCATCTTTGTTTCTGAGACGGGTGTTCCAACGTGGGAAAGTTGGTTGGCAATGAGTTTCAGTTGTTTGCAGTATTCAGACATGTTGGTAAAATTTTCAAGACGCGTATTGTTGAATTGCTCCTCCAAATACACGGCGTGAGTATTTTTATTGTCCTGAAATATTTCTTCCAAACGAACCCAGAGGTCATGCGCCGATGCACATGTTTTCATGATAATACATAGCAAATCTTTAGAGATAGTGACGTATATCCACTGTTTGACGATGGCATCAAGGCGATGCCACGTCGAGTCTGCAACATCGGATGGGCGGGGAATAGAATCATCGATGTGGTCTAGCACGTTATATGCGCATGCATGAATGTAGAAAAGTTCAACCCACATTGAATATTGATAATCTTCTTGATCAATGATTATAGGTATAAAATTCTTGATGTTATGGACGGCGAATGACGGATGAAAAGAAGATGCAGAGGAGGGTGGGTGGTTGTCGAACACGCTGGTGGAGGAACCGGTAGTGTTGGGGGAGGTTGGAAGAGGCATGGTGGTCACAAATTGAAAGAGAAGAAAAAAGGATTGGTGCCGGCGGCCGAGATAGGTGGTGGGGGCGGCGGCGGCTTGGTGGAAGAATAGAATGGGGTTTAGAGTTTTGCTTCTGATACCATGTAAGATTGGAATAAACTCCCTCAGAGATTCCTTTCATTAATCACAATATATATATAGTTGTACAGAGGTGAATCCTAATACAATAAGAATCCTAAGTTACCTTAAATATACACCTATCATAATTACAAAATATACTGTGAATATTCGCTAATAAATATAATTAGAGGTGGAGTTAGGGTTTATATTTTAGATAAATTATTTATACATATTAAGTGAATTTTCAAATATTAATATAAGGTCAGCGTAAAAAATTACTAGATTCGTAGAAGAACTATAGCTCCGCCGCCTATGAATATAATTTAGTTAGTTATAATATGTTATTATGCTATTTTTTAGATTATTATTTCAAGTTTGATATATAAACTTTACATTTAAAACGTAGAGCTTCCTCTCTTCTTGATCTCTTTCTCACTCTCTCTCTCTTTTTGGTTGTTGATTGCTAACTGATTTTATTCTACTTTAGCAATATAATAATATAATAATCTCTTTATAGTAGGGATCTAGTAGCTCAGTTGGTTACATGAACTTTTATTTTATTGGTGAGAGTTTGTATCCCACTTTGTAAATCCCATTTCCATTTCCCTTCCGCTATCCCCTATATAATAAAAAAAAGTTTTTAAAAAAATAATATAATAGCCCGTTTGATCAAGCTTATTTTTCCTCAAAAATACTTAATTTTTTTCAAGAAGTGCTTATTCTAAAAAAATGAGGTGTTTGACCAAGCTTTTGTGAGAAAATCAGTGCTTCTAGGGAGTAACATAAATAATTTTTCAGAAGCTAAAAAAAATAGTTATTGCCCAATAACATTTTTTTGAAAAATACTTTTGAGAAAAATATACTTTGAAGCACTTTTTAAAAGCTTGGTCAAACACTAATTGTTGCTCAAAAGTGTTTTTTAAATTAATTGGCCAAACACAAATTATTTTTCGTCAAAAATACCTTTTTTAAAAGTACTTTTTAAAAAAATACTTTTCAAAATAAGTTGATTTAAGAAATTTGACCAAACATGCCATAAATGGTCGAGTGACGTCAAACAAATTAAAATCAATTTCATGATAACTATATGTAATTATGAATTTGGCTTTTACGTCTTAGTTTTGCTAATTGCATGTTGCTTCTAAAAGAGTATAATGTTGTTTTATTGGTTTTCTTTTTCCCATAATGTCCTTGTTTGTTTCTATGTATTGTCTTGTTGAGCAAGTTCGTTGAAATCAACATATTAGGGTGTGTATTGTATGGAGAAAAATATTTTATTATTTTTTTATGTTTGATCAGTCACAATTTTTGAATAATAATTTTTCTAAGAAAATATATAAGTTCTCACTCCCGCCCCCGTAGTGTTTGACTAGATTATATAAAATGTTTTATTAACTTTGGGACAATAGTTTTATTTGCGTACCAAGCACCAGAAAATAAGCAATAAATCTACTTATTTTCTAAAAAAATATTTTTCTTCATACCAAACACATCCAAATATTAACTATAATAGTAAGATCCAACCGTTTGGAAATTTTATCTACATCGTGGCTAAGTGCATGTCTTTTCATAATTTCACCCAAATATTAACAATTAAGAAGAAAATTCTAAGATATAACGTAAATTAAAGGACAGAAAAGAAGCTTAATGGGAAAAAAAAACAAAAAGACAAACTTGAGGGCCTACAAGTAAATATGCTTATATTCAAACACTTCATTTTCTGTTAATTTCACAAATGGGCCCTAAATTTTATTCAAATGCACAAATTTTGTTTGTTCCACATATGGGTCCTAATTAAAACTCAAAAAATTATCAATTCCAACCATTCCATAATTGTGTGCTCCAAAACTCAATCATGTTTAGCAAAGATGACTCCAAAAGTCAAAATTTGGCTAAAACACTAACTATATATTATTTTAAATAAAAATAACAAAAGTGCATGTTTTGCGTTGCAATTTTATATTTTTTTTATCTTTCGAGGTTGTTTAGTTTACCAATTTTTTTTTTCTTTGAATGCCAATATATATTCCACGAGCTCCTCTATAATTACTTTCTCTTTTTTCCTTTAATAGACGACCACCTTTATATGATGATAACGCATTTTAATTTTATGCATTCGTATATAATTAATTAGTGCTACGAGTGACGATCACCTTAATGATCTCTTTTTTCCTTTGGTGACAGTCAATACGAGTGACATTTGTTTTTTGAGATTTCGATGATTTCAATAATCCAACACACGATTTAACAGTCAAATCTACTGCAAGTTAAATGATCTCAAATTTGAAACATAAATTCCAAATATCACAAAGAACAAACTTCAATCATCAATGTCAAAACAATAACAGATCTAACAAATTCATTTTGCAACCATGATGATTCACTAATATTTTCAAGCCTTTTTAACAACACTCACGTTTGATCTAAATTCACTTTTATATTCGAAATTCAAGATCCATTTCTTCAAATTAAAAGGAAAAAAAGTAGTAGATAATAAAGAGTTTTGTCTGAAGTTACCTGATACTGAATATCAATTTTTTTTTAAATGAATACGAATTTAAAGGGGAGCAACTAAATAAGACACCCGTGAAATTTTTACTATTTACTATCCTCGAGCTAACCCAAATTAAAAGGCTCAAGAACCAAACGATCCAAACTTGCAGAAGTATGTAACTACTGACTTAGCTTTTTCTATTATTTTAAATAACTCTTTATTTGCATATATCTCTTTTATTAATTGAACAAATATGCATCACTATAAGATATAAAACAAAGAGCACAAGTAGAGTATTCTATAATTTCAAACGTGGTTGCAGCAATATTAGCCTCGCAAATCGCATGACTTCATTGAATAATCTCCACTTCTAGATTTAGCGACTTGGAAGATCTATTAATTGAATTGATTAATAAATTTGGGATGTACACATACATTTTTTTCTTGTATTTAATAACGGCGATGTATAGAAAATAAAAACAAAAAGTGAAAAAGAATAAAAATATGTCAGAAACCATAGTCGTTTTCTGAAAATACAAGTAATGATTAACCTCAAAGCTGACAGCTTTGACGACCTTAGTTCGTGTCTGCACCATGCGTAGGGTCCAACTTTGTGACTTTGTCAAATCATCGAAATCTCAAAAAAAAATGACACTCTTATTAATATTAAACATGTTCAGTTTATCGAGGAAATTACTTTGGATAAGAGGATGTAGATGTTGAGTATAACATAAATAGGTTACCGCGTGAATCTCTTTTTCGTATCAGGGGTACTGGTAGATTTTTACGTCTGCTTATCCTTATATCTCTAGTGCTACCGGCTTGATTCTTTCATTTCGTTATCTTATTATTTTGCTGCTATTACTGAATTTTATTATTGATGTCTTTTCATTTTTTCTTGAGCCGAGAATTTATTGGAAAATTTCTCTATCTTTACAAGATAGTGATAAAGTCTGAATACACTCTACCCTCTCCAGATTTCATCAGATGAAATTATATTGGGTATGTTGTTGTTAGGAATATTAGATCGATAGAGAAAAGAATATTAATGAAGTGGTTGGAGCTCTCATCCAATAAATTCCAAAGAATCTATTACCAATGAAACTACCTTATAATTTTGGTGTTATTACCTAAACTACCATAGGGGGTGGCAGCTATGGTAATTGACCAGAGATGGGAAAAATGGAAAATGTGGTGACAACTTCAATTTAATTTCTTTACCAAGAAAAAGAGAAAGAATATGACGAAAGGACTCATTAAGCACTAAAAAAATAGTTTAAATAAACTTAAGTAATCTATCTATAGTTATATATATTTGGCCAAAAGAACTGTTAAACAAAGCAGCCCATATTCTCGGCTGAGTCTTACCAAACAAATAAGTGTATATATGGTATATATATTATAGTATATTGTAGTATAAAAGGTTACCTTAATTAGTGTTATACACCTACCATAATTGTATAGGTATAATTATGGTAAAATAAGGATTTAGAAGTAGAATAGGAAAAGGATTTTCCTATTATGTAAATATGTAACTTGTATATATATCTATTCAATCAATGAAAATAATCAAGGGGATTATTTCTTTCATGGTATCAAGAGACTAGGTCTAAACAAAAGTTTTTCTCTCAAACTTTTGCCTCCCTTTGGCCGAGACTCCCCCCTCCTCGGGTTTTCTCTTTCAAAATTTAGTCTTCCGCTCTCAAAACCTCTCTTAAATTTCCCCTCCTTCTTTGTTCTTTCAATATGTCTAAGAACAATTTTCACCTGCCCTCACGGTTTCTAATATCAAGCTCGGTGTCCCTATTGCCCTTGAGATGGAAAACGTTCAATATGCAACGTGGCGGAGTTGTTTAAAATTCACGCTATCTCTTATCAAGTTCTTCATCACATCATTCCTCCCGCTAGACCCCTTCTGCGGAGGATCACGAGGTATGGATTACACTTGATGCTACCGTTCTTCGGTGGATATACGCCACTATTTGATGGACCTTCTACAGACGATTATGGAGTCCGATACCACGACTATGGTCGCATGGAATAGATTGCGTGACATATTCCAAGACAACCAACATTCAGTGTCGTCACACTCGGCGGTGAATTCTCTATCGCTCGAATGGATGTATTCAACGTTTACGCATATTGCAAGAAACTAAAGGAATTGGCGATCAACTCCGTAATGTTGGCGCACCGGTGACAAATAATCGTCTAGTTCTACAATTGGTTGCGGTCTTTGGAGGCCTATAATGGTGTTGGAACTCTCCTTCGCCAAAGCAACCCTCTTCCGACTTTCATCAAGCCCGCTCCATGCCGACGTTGGAAGAAGCCGGTTTGGCAAAAGGCGACTACGGAGGAAGCCCGATTGTCATGGTGGCATCCTCTCCTAGTCGCGGGTTTTGTTAGTAGTTCGGGCCAAAACCATATTAATGGTGGAGGCAAGAATAATCGCAAAAATAACAAAAACCGCGGGGGCAAACGAGGCGGCTCG
This sequence comes from Anisodus acutangulus, assembly GCA_029783415.1. Lineage (NCBI taxonomy): Eukaryota > Viridiplantae > Streptophyta > Magnoliopsida > Solanales > Solanaceae > Anisodus > Anisodus acutangulus. Next base: position 56,693,393 of record CM056492.1, on the reverse strand, counting down.
GGTGGCGGTGATCAACAAACAGGAGGTGGGTCCCATCCGGGGTACAATGACCCACCACCACCGTGGGCCCAAAGAATGGGCGATGGCGATGGCACCCGCACCTCGGCGGTGTCTGCCGGCCGGTCGACCAGCCCAGGCCCAATACCAGGTGGCGGCCCATCGCCAGCGGCCCAAAGAATGGCACCTACGGCGAATACCCGGCCAAAGACGGCCAGAGTCCGGGCCCCGCCCTCCGCAAGCCCATCACGCGAGCCCCACTCAGGACCGATATCGAGGCGCGATGCACACGTTGGGATTGTCCCAACCGGACCCAAATTGGTACATGGACACCGGCCACTACTCACATGACTTAGAATCGGTTCTCTCTCATCTTATTCCAATTTGAGCACCCCTCGGTGGATAATTGTTGGTAATGGCAGTTCTATTCCAATTCTAGGGTATGGTCAGAAAACATTATCTCCTCCTAATCCACCACTCCTCTTGAAAAACACTTTACATGCTCCTAAATTGATTAAAAATTTAGTATGCATGCGAAAATTCACAAATGACAATTCTGCTTTTATTGAATTTGATCCTTTCGGTTTCTCTGTGAAGGATTTCAAGGCGGAGTCATCTCATGAGGTGTGATAGTAGGGGATCTGTATCCTATCATGCAGGTTTGCCTCCATCGAGTCCACCTTGCCACGCCTTTGCGACCATCTCTCCTTCCATGTGGCATGCTCGCCTGGTCATCCGGGATCTGCTATTTTATCAGCTTTAAATAAAAATAGCTTTATTTCTTGTAAGGGTACAAGTCGTACTCCAATTTGTCAGTCTTGTTCATTAGGAAAAATTGTTAAGTTGCCATTTGTAGACTCCAATTCCCATACTTCTATGCCATTTGACATTATTCATAGCGACTTATGGACATCTCCTGTTCTTAGTTCAATGGGTCATCGATATTATGTTCTCTTTTTAGATGATTATTCTAGATTTTTGTGGACGTTTCCAATTGCGAATAAATCACAAGTGTTTTCCGTCTTCATAAAATTTAGAAGCGTTCATTCGTACTCAATTCGAAAGAGAAATAAAAATATTCAATGTGATAATGGGAAAGAGTATGACAATAGGGAGTTTCGAGAGTTTTGCGCTACTCATGGGATAAATTTTCGGTTTTCATGTCCTCATACATCTTCACAAAATGGGAAAGCCGAAGCAAAATTCGTTCCATAAATAACATTGTCCGAACTCTCCTAATACATGCCTCCATACCTCCATATTTTTGGCATCATGCTCTACAAATGGCCACATATCTTCTTAACATAATTCCTTCTAAGGGTCTGACATATTCTTCCCCCCTAAAAATACTATATAATAAGAACCCTTCTTATTCTCACCTTCGGATTTTTGGGTGCTTGTGTTATCCGTTATTCCCATCCACCACAATTAACAAACTTCAGGCTCGGTCTACTCCGTGTGTATTTTTGAGTTATCCGTCAAATCATCGTGGTTATAAGTGTTTTGATTTATCCTCAAAGAAAATCATAATCAATTGCCATGTCATTTTCGATGAAACTCAATTTCCATTTACGAAAGTTCATACTCCCGAACCTAAGTCATATAATTTTTTGGATGACCAAATATCCCCGTATATTATTCGGAATTTTTCGGACATCTCCCGTACCCAAAATCCTCCAATGGCCCATCGCTCACGGCCCAACAAGATCGCCACACGCTTGATTATTCGATCAGCCATCGAACAGCTCCAAAGAATCGGGCGGCCCGATCCCAGATCGAAGGCGGTCGAAGCCGAAGTCGGCCAGATTCGATTTGGGCGTGAAGAGCCCATCGTCACTTTGGCCGATCGCCCCGAGCCTAGAAAATTCCCAAAATTCCCTTAATTCTTCCTCGAGTCATAGACCGGTCACTCGTAGTCAGCGGGGTATTTTTACACCTAAAAGACATTTTAATTTACATTCTGATGTCTCTAAATCCCTTGCCCGCAATTACGTGTCCGCATTAAATGACCCTAATTGAAAAATTGCTATGGTGATGAATATAATGCTCTTATTGATAATAAGGCGTGGGAGTTGGTGCCCGTCCATATGGTATTAATATTATCAGTCTATGTGGATTTTTGCTCATAAGGAGAATTCGGATGGGTCCTTTGCTCGGCATAAGACGCGACTTGTTGGTGATGGTAAGACTTCGGCGAGGTTGGTATTGATTGTGGTGAGACGTTTAGTCCGGTGGTCAAACCGGCTACCATTCGCACTGCATTTAGCTTGGCTCTTTCAAAGACTTGGCCGATTCATCGCTTAGATGTCAAGAATGCTTTTCTACATGGAGATCTCAAGGAAGCTTGAGTCTATATGCATCACCGTTGGGTTTCAGGATCCCAACCGACCTCATCATCATGTCATTTGTTGAAGAAGTCATTATATGGGCTTAAGCGATCTCCACGTGCCTGGTATACACGATTTCTTGATTTTGTTTCGACTATTGGGTTCACACACGTGAGTCGAGACAATTCTTTGTGTCATCTACCGCCGTGGTTTGTCATTGGCCTATATTACATTATATGTGGATGATATTATCTTAATCGCCTCCTCCGATGCTGCGTCAGTCTATCATGGCCATGCTCGATTACGAATTTGCTATGAAGGACTTAGGGCCGTTGAGTTATTTTGGGGATTGCCGTCAAACGTCATTCGGATGGCTTGTTTCGTCTCAACTAAGTATCTTCTTGAGATCATCGAAAGAGTGGGGATGTCATCCTGTAAGTCCACTTCCACGCTTGATTGATGCAAACCCAAAGCTAAGTGCCACGGCAAGTGCACCATACGAGGACCCGACCGCTATCGCGATCTTGCGAGGGCCCTCCAGTATCTTACCTTTACTAGACCAGGATATTACATATGCGATGCCAGCGGTGTGTTTATTCATGCATGACCCCGAGTTGAGCACATGAATGCAATCAAACACATCATACGGTATATTCGGGGGACACTGGATTATGGTTTGCACTTGTATCCTTCATCTACATCCACACTTGTCTCTTACGGATCTTGATTGGGGTGGTTGTCCCGACACCGCCCGGTCGACTGCCAGCTCTTTGTATGTTCCTTGGCAACAACTTGGTCTCATGGTCGGCAAAGCGTCAAGCAACTCTGTCACGCTCAGGTCAGGCGAATATCGAGGGTAGCGAATGTGGTCTCCGAGTCATGTTGGCTACGTAATTTGCTTTGGAGCTTCATTGTCCCATTGAAGGCAACCTTGGTATATTGCGATAACATTAGTGCCATCTACCTTCGGTAACCCAGTTCAACATCAGCCTACCAAGCATATCGAAATGGACATTCACTTTGTCCGTGAAAAGGTTGCAAAATGTCAAGTTCGCGTATGTCATGTCCCGTCTCGTTATCAAATTGCAGACATCTTTACAAAGGGTCTACCAGCGGTTCTCTTTGAAGATTTTAGGGACAGTCTCAGCGTTCGAAAACCGCCCGCTATGACTGCGGGGGTGTGTTAAACAAAGCAGCCCATATTCTCGGTTGAGTCTTACCAAACAAATAAGTGTATATATGGTATATATATTATAGTATATTGTAGTATAAAAGGTTACCTTAATTAGTGTTATACACCTACCATAATTGTATATGTAGAATTATGGTAAAATAAGGATTTAGAAGTAGAATAGGAAAAGAATTTTCCTATTATGAAAATATGTAACTTGTATATATATCTATTCAATCAATGAAAATAATCAAAGGGGATTATTTCTTTCAAGAACAAAAACAAAAATACTTGACGCCTCATCTATCGTTCTTTATCTTCTTCTCCTAACCAATTTACATTCCACTCACTAATATATTTCTTCATGTCAGTACACAATGTAAGTTGTGGCCCACATAACATATCTGGTTTAATAAATTAATAATAATACAAGCAAAATTCTAATTGAATAAAGAAAAGAAGTAATTTTGGTTATAACGCTCCATTATCAACTTTCTTGGAGAGTGAATTGATCGATAATTTTCTTTGTCTTTTTTAACTGAAGAACAGCGTAATTTCATTCAGTGTTTTAAAAAGAGGGGGGCATGAGACAATGTGTTTTTATAGTGCGAGGCGTAAGCTTAGAGACATGAATCGTAAGCCCCGTAAATCTTTAAAATTTTAATTTATAATATAATAAAATACTTAATATAATAAAATAAAATTATAAAAAGTACATGAATAATTAATAAAAAATAAAAATATGATTAAAGAAACGCATAGAAGATAAAACTTCTAACATGATTTTACAAGTACGTGATGCAATGATATAAAAACTATTATGATATGCAAATCAACTCTAACATCCTAATTTTTAAAGAATAAATTAATCACAATTTCTTGAAGTATATTACTATCATACTATGCAACTTACATCTCTAAAAAATAGTCATTAAATTTATTATAAGTAAAACATCATTCCTTTCATGAATAGAATAAAATTACTTTCAAATATAAAATATGATAATTTTGAGACACAAGACAAAAACATAAAAAACAATGACAAGTGAACATGTAAAATTCAGTTATGTATTTTTAAAAGAATTTTAAATGATATTCACCTTCACGATGTCCTCAAATAGTAAATATGCAATATTACAACATGTTATTGATTTACTCTCAATTTTTTTTATTTCTATAGGTGAAAAAACTATTAAGCATTACTCATTTATTAAAGAATTATGAGCGTTAATAGAGTTAAGTAAGGATCTTGGTACATAATTTGTGTAAGAACTGTTAATCGAGCCCCGAGTGTTCGGCGTGTTTAGAGCGTACATTCGGGTGATTAGGGCGTAAGCCTCACATAACTAAGCCCCACATGTGTGCCTCAAAACGTTTTGCTAGTGCCCCGCCCCAGAATGAGCATGAGGCGAGTCCCAAAACTGTCTTTTAAAATAATCCTTTCATTTTTTCTATTCTGAATGAAAATTATAACGGAAAAGGGGAGAGAAACAATAATTTTCTCAAAACAAAGCAAAATCAAACCCTTTCGTCTAACATTGTTCAAGAAAACACTATGAAATTAGGAAAAAATATATTTTATATTATACTCAATATATCCCATATTTAGTCAAATGAACTAAGCTTTTATGGATAAAGTATATCAACTAAAGAATCCAATTATTATTTCAATTTTCGTATTATAATCACATTATTATAATTCCAAAATTTCTTGTTCCCCAACCAAAAGACTTATTCTAATGTAATAGAAAAGAAGCCCCAAATATATACTTGGGAAAAAATGCAGAAAGTTTTTATGGTTAAGAAGTAAGAACGTAGGATTTGCATCGTATAACCAGTTTTAAGTTCTATTTATAACCTATTCCTTTTTTTTAAACAAAAAATATTAAATTTTCATCTGTGCTTGAAGTTTAGCTCAGACTTGTACATGCCAACTTCAGACCAGGAGGTTTGAAGTTGTGCTTGGTCCGTTCACAATTGCAGACCTTGGGATGAAACTTTTCAATTTTTTGTGCTACGATTCTAAAGTTGAAATTATCAAAGCCTAAGTTCAAACATGATCTTTAAGGCTTTTGTAATTTCAACTTCAGACCTATAGGACTAAAGTTTGAAATCCTGCATGTCTGAATTTAATCTTGAGATGAATTATTTATGCATAAATTTATTTTTGGACCAGCCTTTAAAGTTATCCCTATTTTTTTAAAAAGTTATGCAAATATACAACAACAACATATCCATTGAAATCCCACAACGTAAGGTTTGGGAAAGGTAGAGTATACGCACACCTTATCTCTACCTTGTTAGGTAGAGCGGCTGTTTCCGGGAGCCTTGAAAATTACATTATGGACAATATTAGATTCAAGTTTAATGTTTACTTTTGTATTACTTAACCATACATATAAAATATTAGATTATCATTTAATATTTGTAATAATTTACCAATTCTAGACCGTAGTCTAATGTTTTTAATAAAATTTTCATTTTCTCAGAAAGATCTTTAGAAAATAGTCTAAAAGTCCATAACTTGTAAGAAAAAAAAAAGGCCATTTACTAAACAACTGCCTCAAAAAGGAATAACTAAATTGTAATCTTGAAATTGCTAAACTTTAAAATCTTCATAAATTTCGGCTATTATTTAAATATGGTCCTAAAAACGACCCAGCATTAGACTTGGATCCATAATGTTGAAATGTTTGTACTTTAATTTTGTTTACTTGATCCATACCATAAATCAGATTGCAGCTATGGCGCTATTGCTTTCAACTTCAGCAGCATCAACTGCCTCTCATTTATCTTTGAATTCCACGATTGAAACAAAGCATAATTTCTTGATACCCCAACTCCAATTTACAGGTATTACAGCTCCACTTTCAATTCTTTCCTTATTTTCCAACATTTACATACGTTAAGGGTGTGTTTGGTACGAAAGGAAAGTGTTTTTTCTTGGAAAATAAGTGAGTTTTGTACTTATTTTCTACTGTCGTAAGCAAAAAAATAGTATCCAGCATTTGTATATAATCTAGATAAATAATATGAGGTGTGGATGGGGTGGAAGGGTGTGGATGGGTGTGGGTGGAGGGGGTCGGGTGGGTGTTGGTTGAGTTTTGGGGTGGGGGTCGGGTGGGGGTGGGTGGTAGGGTGGTAGGGAGGTAGGGAGGAGACGAGGAGCCAAGGAAAGTCACTTTCTTCATTTTTAAGGAATTTATTTTCCCATTTCAGTTCTTTCCTTCTTTTACAACATTTACATACGTTAAGGGTGTGTTTGGTACGAAGAAAAATGCTTTCTATGGAAAATATTTTTTTTTGGAATATAAATGAGTTTCTTACTTATTTTCTTGTGTTCGGTCACAAGTAAAAAATAGTATCCTAAAAGCGTTTGTACATAATCTAGATAAATACAAAGGTAGGTATAAGGTCTGCGTGCACTCTATCCTCCCAGACCCAACTTTGTGGGATTTCACTGCTATTGTTGTTGTAAATACTATGGGATGGGGTGGAAGGGTGTGGGTAGGTGGGTGGAGGTGGGGGGTCGGGTGAGTATTGGGGGTGTTGGTGAGTGATGGAGGTAGGTGGTGGTCGGGGTGGGGGAATGGGGGTCGGGTGGTAGGGAGGAGACGAGGAGCCAATCAATGTAGAATGCCATTTGTGAGACTTGTTTTTCCTACTTTCATTAGGGAAGTCATTTTCTTCATTTTTAAGGAACTTATTTTCCTAGAGAAAATATTTTTCATAAATTTATGGTTTCCTCCATACCAAACACACCCTAAATGAAGTAATGAAGGTAACCAACATATGAGTTTTTTTATGGAATTGATTTAAACAGGTTTTACTCAAAAATCCAACAAGAAAAGATGCCAGCAAAAAGTTCCTTACTTGGTTTTATCTGTAATAAAGGATACTCAATCAAGAACAAGAAGAAGTGACAAAAGTGGTACTAGTAGTAGTAGTATTTCAAGAAAAGATAGTAACTTTAAGCTCATATTGAGTGAAGGGAGGGATAATGATGACAGTTATGGGTGTATATGTCCTGGTTGTGGAATCTTTATGCAAGATGAAAACCCAAATCGTCCTGGTTATTACAAGGAAAAAAAGGTGGAACAAGATATAGAGGATTTTTTGGATGATGAGGATGTTGTTGGTGATGGGGTTGATGATGATGAGGAATTTGGGGATTATATTGAGGGGGAATTGGAAGAAAATGAAGGTGAAGAAATGGGGTCAGATAGTGAAGATGGATTTGATGATTGGGATTCAGAGTTGGAAGAAGACGACGACGAAGATTTGAAAGAGCTAGATGGTTTTTTGCCAGCTGGTTTAGGTTATGGTAACATTACAGAAGAAGTTCTTGAGAAAGGAAAGAAGAAAAGGGTGTCGAAATCCGAGAGGAAAAAGACGGCGAGGGAAGCGGCTAAGGGAGAGAAAGAGGAAGTCACGGTTTGTGCTCGATGCCATTCGTTGAGGAACTATGGACAAGTGAAGAACGAATTGGCCGAAAACTTAATACCTGATTTTGACTTTGACCAATTGATTACCACTAGATTGATGAAACCAACTGGGAAAGCAGATGCCACGGTCGTGGTTATGGTGGTTGATTGTGTTGATTTTGACGGTTCGTTCCCGAAACGAGCATCTAAATCTTTGTTTAAGGCGTTAGAACAAAGCAAGGACGGCGTGAAACAAAGTAAAAAGCTGCCAAAACTTGTTCTTGTGGCTACCAAGGTTGACCTACTCCCTTCTCAAATTTCCCCTGCGCGTTTGGACAAATGGGTTAGACACCGTGCTAAAGCTAACGGAGCACCTAAATTAAGTGGAGTTTACATGGTAAGTTCACGTAAAGATTTAGGTGTTAGAAATTTACTGGCATTTATTAAAGAATTGGCTGGTCCTCGAGGAAATGTGTGGGTTATTGGGGCCCAAAATGCAGGGAAGTCGACATTAATCAATGCATTTGCTAAAAAAGAAGGTGTAAAAGCTACAAAGCTTACAGAAGCTCCTGTACCCGGTACTACTCTGGGAATCTTGAGAATCGGAGGAATATTATCAGCCAAGGCAAAAATGTATGACACTCCGGGCCTTTTACATCCATACCTTTTGTTGATGCGATTGAATAGGGAGGAGCAGAAAATGGTTGAGATACGAAAGGAGCTACAACCTCGAACTTATAGGATTAAGGCAAGCTAATCTCTCTTGTTTGCTTTATCGTTTTATAGCCCATCATATGATCTGTTTCATGATAAACAGGTCAAGGATGTACTTTTTTGAACTTTACGATTACTGACCATAACTTAATTGTTTGAACTTTATGAATAGGTATGAATATCTCTATAAGCATATTCCAGTTAAACTTAACCTTGGTGCATGAATTTCCAAATTTACCAAGTTGACTAACATTTATCAGGCACTACTGCACATTTTGATCTTTCCATGATCCTTTAAGCTTTCCTTCAATCTATAGAAAGTCGGCATATAAAATTTAATATTCATACCTTTACTTCCTACGTCCCATTTTATGTGAAGGTGTGATTGACTGGCACGGAGTTTAAGAGAAAAATAAAGACTTTTGAAACGCGTGGTCTAAATCAAGCTTGAGAAATTTCTGACTATAAATCATTTCATTAAGGGTAAAATAGAAAGTTTAAAATCAAATCGTTACAATCTTTTGTAATGATTTCATTCTCTTTGGGACTGACTAAAAAGGAAAGTGTATCACATAAATCGGGACAGAGGGAATAGTACATATATAGTCTTTCTACATGAAGTTTTGATGTGACACATGAAGCTACTGCGAGGGCTATGAACTTAGAAATGGAGAGCGATTTGACGAAATGACCTTAAATCCTTGTAAACTGACCCCTAATCTAATTGTTTGGGATTTAGATAGCTCCTTTCACTCATCTAATTGTTTGGGATTTAGATAGCTCCTTTTACTCATCCCTCCGTCTTTCTCCGCTCTTTTAGTTTTATATTGCAGTTAAAGATATATGTGACATCAACACATTTTTTCCCGAGATCAAAAGATTTTCTAACTCAAAAATGTATTTTGCGCAATCTTTTTGCAGCAAGGGCAGACTGTACATATTGGAGGCTTAGTTAGACTGGATCTAGTTCATGCCTCAGTAGAAACAATCTATGTCACTGTCTGGGCATCGCCAAGCGTCTCTCTTCATCTAGGTAAGACGGAAAATGCTGATGAGCTCAAGAACAATCATGCTGGAGTAAGATTGCAGGTAATACTCCAATTCTTGCAGTATTTCTGATTCAATAACATTTCCTACTTTATTGTCAATTCCACTCGAACAGTATCAGTATGTTTTTGGTTGAAGATCAATGTATAGATTTGAGAGAAGTACAAGGAAAGGAGAGGGTATTCTTTACTAAAGAAAAGTAGTAGTTGCAAAAACAAGTAAGGGCGCATTTGAACATACAAACTTTTGATTTTTCAACTGTTTTTTTTTCTTCAAAAAGCTGTTTGGTTATACATTGTAGTCAATTTTTCACTCCAACTTGAAGTTGAAGTTTCAAGTTAGAACCAGCTTTTCAAGTAAATTTTTTCGCTCACAAAATTTCAACATTTTCCAAGTGAAATGCATGTGCAAACACAACTTCAATTTTCAAATACCCTTTCTCAACTTAACTTCAAATACCATTTGTTTTCTTCAAATATCACTAAATTCATGTCTAAACGCCTACCAAACAATTAAGAATACATTGCTAGTTAGCCTGATAGCTCCCTTTTAGATGTTATAATGCCGTATGTGTAAAGTGTAAACAAATCCTCTACCCTTGGTCCATCAAGAACCAAAGGAAGACCATTTTTCCTAAGATGTTATTAGTGGACATCTTTTATATAATATCCATCCATTTCTTTGCAGCTATATATGCCAAAATTATTGCTAATAAGCAGGTCTCATCAAGCTCGCGCCCTTTTGTTTGCTGAATCACCAATTTTCTTTTTTTTGATGGGTATCTATAGAGAGGCAAAAAGAAAAACTTTGTCATACCAGAGTTAATGCATCATTCATTTGAGGGAATGTTAGAAATAAGTCCCAGTTAAAGATTATATAGCTGAAATGAAGAACATAAGCTAAAATCTCTGTCCTACAGAGCTAAATTTAAGTAGAGAGTCTTCAATTCTCTTATTGGGACACTAGAAGTTCTGAAGCCTGACTGTTGACCGAAGAGCCAAAACTAGGTGCATCTTAATCTATCTCCCATGATTTTTTGATAAGTCCCATGATACAAGGAATCTTAAGCTAATGCAGTTTGATAAACTTGGACTCACTCTATTGCTTTTTTTTTTTTTGACAATGGTAACATTCTATATATGTTAAGGTGTACTATACCAAACTATATAGTCCCCCAAGACAGCCAATTACAAGATATAGAAGCTTTTCTTCCTATGAAACTTCTTACATATTGTCTAAAACATCAAAAATATCTTCTGTTTGTACTAAACATTCCTGTTTACACCAAAAATATCTTCTCTTTGTACTAAACATTCCTGTTTACACCAAAAATATCTTCTGTTTGTACTAAACATTCCTGTTTACACCAAATATAATAAAGAGCTAGGCAATTCATCTGCAGCTTCTGAATGTTACACTGCTTGCCCTCAAAATACCTCTGATTTCTCTCGTTCCATATAGTCCACCAAATACATGCTGGGACAGCCCTCCATCTCTGCTTCTGATTGGACCAATGCCATTCTCTCCCCCAACTATCAAGAACCCCCTTTGTGTTCCCTGGCATCACCCACTTGATTCCCCTCAGGTTAATGATCCATTTGCAGTGTAAAAAAGGATGGTTGGCTGTCTCTGCCTGTTTCTCACACAAATTACACCTGGAACATAAGTTAAGTCCCTTCCTTTTCAACATTTCCTGTGTCAATACTGCTTCATTGGCCACCAGCCAAGAAAAGCAGGCTACTTTCAATGGAATCTTCACTTTCCATATCATTTTCCTTTGCCAGGAACCCACTTGATTATTTACTTTGCTCAGAATCTTGTATGCCTCTGCCACTTTAAAAATTCCTTGGGAATTTCCTTGCCATATCAAAGTATCTGCATTTTCAGTGACCCCCTTAAATTGATTTAGAGTATGGTAGAACTCTGTTATCCTTTCCACTTCCCAGTCATTTAGAAGTCTTCTAAAAGTCAGATTCCATCCTTGTTCAGACCAAGCTTCAGCTACTGTTGCTTCCTGTTGTTGGCATAGAATGTATAAATCTGGGAATAGTTGTTGTAATACACCTTGTTCAATCCAATTGTCTTTCCAGAAGGAGATAGGCAACCAGGTGCTGCTAATTTCTTTACGTTGAACATCCGAAACTCAAAAATAATTGGACATTTTCTCAGCCTGCTATTTCTCAAGTACTTCCCTTGGTCCTATTTTATATGACATATTCTATCTATCTTTTATTTCCTAAATTTTGGTTTATAATAGTTTTATTTACTTTAAAATATATAAATTTAGGGTTTAGTGTTTAGTGTTTAGTGTTTAGGTCAAGTATCACCAAAGGACCTATTTATTACAGACAAATGACCAAATAGTAGTTGTTTCAATGCTTTTCTCGAAGGGGAAATAATGAACTGGAGAAAAGAAAGATAAAAAAGAGGTAAAAGAACAAAAAATAGAATTGAACAACACAAGTGCCTCTTTAGCATTGGTAATTTGGTATGGCTCTACAGAAATGCTTACTGAACCTCCGGTCTATCAAGGAAAGAGAATGATAGAATCTGATATTCTAGATGTCTAGATGGGTAAATGATCAAAGTTGCTTGCCGTCCTTTTAGAAAGAAAAAAAACATAAGCAACACATACTGTACTTTTTTTCTACCTGAAGAAAAATGTTCTCCTTTCAAAATTATCAGCTTCATGGCGATGACTTACTTATCTTGGACATTGTATCTGTAAAGAGATTGGGACCTTGGGCCTAACTCAAGAAGAAACCCAAGACCATATAAGGAGATACAGTTTTGCCTAAATGTTCTGGTTGAAATCATAGGCCTAATTTTAGTGGCGTGGAATGTTCTTCCAGCTGCCAGGTCTAGATGCTTCATTCCAATTAAGTTGACTGGGGCTTCTATATTTGAAGGGGAGCTTTGGTATAACTGGTAAAATTGCTGCCATGTGACCAGAAGGTCATGAGTTGAAGCCGTGGAAACAGCCTCTTGCAGAAATGCAGGGTAAGGCTACGTACATTTTTATTACAGGGGTCTGGCCCTTCCCCCGACCCCGCGCATAGCGGGAGCTTAGTGCACCTGGTTGCCCCTTTTTTTTCTCGTCACAAGTTCCTAACTTTTTTATTTTGTACTAATTACAGTGTATTTCAAGAAAGGAAGAGGAGGGAAAACAAGACCAAACAGAATCTAGTTGTATTTAGTGGCCTGGAATGTTTTTCCAGTTGTTGTAGTATCTCGTTATTACAGGGGACATATAACGGTGAGCTGGTGCTGCACATGTAATTAGGGCTGAGAGTATACTAACCATTTTCTCCTTCATTGAGAGTTCACCATGGAGCTTTTGAACCCTGTCTATTCATGCCTGCTCCCTTCTGTCCAAGTGGCTTTACATTACTTCCTAAAGCCACATCAAGAAAACAGTGGGAAAGGATGAAATACTGCTGTACATAGTAGACTATGCAGAATCCGGAAAAAGAAAAAGAAAAAGAATAAGCATTAATTTTACTAAATTGCATATTGATCTAGAGTCTAGACCAAGTAATAGAATCTTTCTTGGGCTTTGTGGCCCAAATGGATCAAAACATGATTGCAGGCTTTTGTTTTGTCTGTATGTTTTCCAAGTTAACATCCAAAGGAAAATTCGCTCCCGGAAGTTTAGCAACTTGCCATATTTAAGTATATCTAACGAGTTGTGTTTGTTCAGCGCTCGCCGGTGCTCCTTTTCACCATCTTCTGCTCCTTTCTTTCACCTTTCACATTTAGACAATATATAATTTTTGTCCGCATTGATTATTGTGGTCACAGATGAAACTGGTTTATCGATGCCTCTAAGATGGTTCCATTTTGCTCAAGCTTAAAAGGAAAACGATTGTAAGTAGCACAGAATTGCGCTGATTGTTCTGTTCTTTTTGTTTTTTATCTTCCAGCCTCCCACTTCCATGGAACGAGTTTCTGAATTGGGACAATGGCAAATGCGGGAAGTAAAAGCACGTGGAACAAGCTGGGATGTCAAGAGCATGGATGTTGCGGTCGCTGGCTTAGGATGGTTTTCCCTGGGTTTGAAAGGCGAAGCAGATTTAGCATTGTGGACATACGATGGCATTCAGATCACATTGCGGGAACCATTGGTACTTGATCGTGCAGCCTCTATCGAAAGGCCTGGATTTTGGCTACCGAAGGCTATATCAGAAGCAATCGCTAACCCATCGAAGCTTGAAGGTGAAGAAGCAAGGAAAAAGAATTCACCAGACAAGACAATGCAACTTACAGAAGTATCTGACTAAAAGAGGTAGCTGAGTCAATTTTCTTGTGAACATTCTAGTGTACAAGGTCTTGTACACGACTTAAAATATTGTTACCTGAATAGTGTAGGCAACGGCAAGTCGGATCGGATATCAGCGGGTTGAAAACGGGTTAGACAAAAACGGAAAAAGATCCTGCATGAAGGAGACAAATAAAAACTAGAGGGAGAGAACACTTGTGCCATTATAGTGTATGCACACACGTATGTGAATTGGGAAATAGGAAGAGTCAAGATTCCTTCTTGTTATTATGTCTTTGATCTTGTAATTAAACACTTTTGACTTTTAATCGAGGCAGATCCAAAATTTGGAGTTACGTGTTTCTATAATGATATCAGGTTAATACTATAAATCTCTATGAGAATCAACTACTATTCTTTTTAAATTATGTATCTTAGTTTGACTTTTATGAAATTTAAAAACATAAAGAGAACTTTTGAATCTTATGATTTTAAGCTAAAGATGTGTATAATGTAAATGTTCTTTGAATTTTGTGCTTTTAAACATGCCACGTAAAAATAAAAATAAAGTTAATATTAAATATAGAAGGTGACATTCTGTTATAAACAAACTAAAAAGCAATTCACTTCTTTAGTTTTTTTCTTCACCTTGTCTTTGGTGTAGCGGGTTATTCAACTCATTTTTAATTGGGCGGGTTGGACGAATACTTAGAAATTTTATCCAATTTGCAGCACTATATGTCCTTAGACCATTCTCCACGAGAATTAACAAACATGAACGAGTTTATTTTATATAAATGGGTGTAGGATGTTTACACCATCAGGTTATTTTTATCGATTTTAGCAAGTAACTTTGTCTTACTTTCAAGATTATAATTTTCACATGAGAAGTCTTATTTGTGAATATCCTTGGATGACATGATAGTATAAAATTTCCTTATGCTGACGTGTATATGGTTTAAACTCGATATAATTAGCTTAACTTGCAGTCCAAAAAGTAACACTTTTTTTTTTCAATTCCTCTAATCCAACTAAATTAGATAACTGGTAGCGAGGAGTACTTAATCTTCAGACATAAACTGGAAAATTCTTGGAACTTTAACAAGCATAAGAAATCACATACGTACAAGGATATAATTCAACCAAAACATAATTAAAATTTCAACTCAACAACACCATTACAACAATAAAACATTAATGACAAACAAAAGAAGATGAACGAAACGAGATAGAAATTAGGAAACCAAGAGATCGGCTCTGGTTTTTTTTTTTTTTGAAGAATCGGAGCGACTAAGGGTTAATATTTCATGGATCATGGAAGCAAGGGGTAGGCTCTAGCTGAATGAGTATTGTTCATACCTCATGGAACAATCAGCGAATTCGACTTGAGCTCCAATGCTTCCATCACAAGCCCTCAACAAAAATGATTTTGCACTACCTAGACACATGGCACAGCCTAAACGTTCTAAAGTTGGGTTGCAACATGGCCATAAGCTGTGCCATTGTTTGCATAGTAATCATGTAAAAAATGGATCTTGGGCCTAACTCAACCCTAAAAGCTAGTTTGTAGGGTGATGATTGTCCAAGTCCATATAAGGAGTTCATGTTCCCATTCCATTTTCGATGTGGGACTCTTAACACTCCCCCGCACGCCCAGACTTCGTTAACTGGAGTGTGGACGATATAATTTGGGGGCCCAACATCGGTGAACAAAGAATTAGAATGAGTTCGACTCTGATACCATGTAAAGAATGGATCTTGGGTCTAACTCAACCCCAAAAGCTAGCTTGTAGGGTGAGGATTATCCAAGTCCATATAAAAAGTTCATGTTCGCATTCCATTTTCGATGTGGGACTCTTCACAAATCATAACCTTTATCTGGAGTCACATTTTGTAAATTTTCAAGAACATAAGACAAGTTTTTTGCAAATGGACCATTCTTATCATACTTATTGCCATTGCATATAAAGGGTTCACGTCATTGGTATTTGGTTCACTTCTCATAATGCTACTAAACCAAAACATTCCAATTATAAGGAATATGGTTGGCACTCTCATTCTCAAAATAGAAATATCCATAGCTAGCCTCTCTAGTTTTTATCTTCCTATCTTCTACTATTATTTTTTTTTGTGTTGCAAATTTGAGTTTCACATGTTCTTGTTTAAATAGATTTGGCCATCCATTGGTTTCTCCCATCAATGCAAACAAAATATTCCATAACTTTGGTCTAATTGGCTTGTTATATTTTTTTTAAGTATTCCTAAAAAAACATAACAGTCCATTCATTTCAGTGACATTATTTCCTTAGTGGTCAGTTCTAAAGAGAATGATGAAGGTTTATATTCGGAAATGATTTAATTTTAAACTCCAATTTTACTTTTGATGGTAAGTTTTTATAGCCACACAAATATTATAACATGTTTAATTTAAAACCTTAAAGTTTAAATGGTTTTCCTTTCTTTCTTAAACTCCTTGCAGAATAACACTATCTCACTTAAAATGAAACTATAGAGAGGGTGAAAACTTACTCATACCCGATGCTTACATCAAACCAATAAATATAAGATAGATGTCTTTCATATATACCAAAACATGGCCATGAGGTAGACGAGGAGCTCAATGTAACAGGCTTTGATTCTTTCTCAAGCGAAGATAATTCTAATGATGATGATTCCAATGATGAATACAGTTACTTGGAGAGAAGATTAGAGAACAAAGAGTTAACATACCCAGTGTAATCTTACAAAGTGGAGTTTGGGCAGGATAGAGTGTGCGTAGACCTTGTCCCCACTTTGAAAGGTGGAGAGGTTGTTCCCGGTAGACCCTCGACACAAGGACAAGCAATTTAAAGCAGTACGAAAAAAGAAATAGCGGAAGCGAATAAGCCATGGCAGAATACTATAAAAAGCATGATAAAGTAATCTGAAAAAAGAAGCAATAACTACCACAAATTAATACGATAATCGAAGTACAAGAAACGTCAGATAGTAGCAGAAATTGAAGGACAATAAACTACTAGAGTAATACTACGACTACTAGTATGAAAGAATAAGCGGGACAACGCTCAACTACCTACTAATCCGCGTCCTTCATAACCTCCTATCTAACGTCAAGTCTTAAATTTGGAATGAAAAAGAAGATCTGTCAAGAGTAAAATTTGAATTCTTAGGTGAACAAGAAAAAGAGTTACCAACTTCGGCCCCGAAGAAAACTAAGATCAAAGAGCAAAATTTACTAAAATCCATATTGTTGGAATTTAGTGTATTGGATCCATATTTTCTCATTTCTCTCAAATTTGACATATGTTTTGGTCTAGTCTCCCCCAATGTTTTCATTATTTTGTTCTTTGTTTTAATAAACTCCATCACCATGGCTGGCTTCATCTAAAAACAAATGTTTTTGATATAAATATCGATCTATCGCTTAATCATAGGGCTGCCCGATGCACTAAGCTCCCGCTATGCGTAGGGTTGGGGAAGGGCCATACCACAAGGGTCTATTGTACGCCACCATACCTCACATTTCTGCAAGAGGCTGTTTCCACGGCTTGAACTCATAACCTCCTGGTCACATGACAACAACTTTATATCGCTTAATCATAGTTAAACTTTAAATTTTAATCAATAAGGTTAAATTATTTAATTTGGTGTAAATATCGGACACGAGAGTAATATTTTTGTTTTTGCAATACGTATGCCGGCAAAGAAGTACTGCATGTACCTTTTTCAATCTACTCCTCTTATCCAAGATAACTGGTAGTGAGGAGTACTGAATCTTCAGACATAAAACCAAACCATAATTAAAATTTTGAACTCAACAACACCATTACAACGGTAAAACATTAAGGGCAACAAAACAAGACCAACGAGACCAGATATAAATTAGAAAAAAAAACAAAAAAATTAACGATAACAATAGATTTCCTCATCACACCCTTGTAGGCTCTAGTTATTTTTTTTTTTGGACGAATCAGAGCAATAAAATGTTGAATCTCCGTGGATCGTTGCAGCAAGAATAGGCTAGAGTTTATTTGGTGAATGAGTATTCCTCATACCTCATCGAACAATCAACAAATTCGACTTGAGCTCCAATACTTCCATCACAAGTACTCAACAAGAATGATTTTGCACTACTTAGACAAAGGCCACAATCTGAAAATTCAATAATGGAGTTGCAAGTAGCATGGCCATAAGCTAAGGCATCATTAGGATAAGGAGAAGTTGAATAGTATGTATAACCTTGATTTGGAGTCACATTTTGTAATGCTTCAAGAACATAAGCTAAACTTAGTGCAAATGGACCACTCTTATCATACACATTACCATTACATATATGGTCCACTTCTTTGATATTTGGTTCACTACTCACATAGTTACTAAACCCTAACACTAATCCAATTACAAGAAATGTTGTTAGCACCCTCATTCTCAAAATCGAAATATCCATAGCTAGCCTCTCTATTTTTGTATCTTCCTATTTTGTAGTATTTCTTTTGTGTTACAAATTTGAGTTTCATATATTCTTGTTTAAATAGATTTGGTCATCCTCTTGGTTCCTCCACCAATGCAAATTATATATTCCATAATTTTGGTGTGACTTGTTCTTACTTTTCAGTAAATGTTCATAGGAAAACACACATGGGTATATGTTTGATATGATGAAAGTCATTTGCCGGGGAAAATATTTTTTATAAAAAGAGGAGAAATGACTTTCCTTACTTTTAACTTCATATTACTTAATTAATACTTAGACATTATTATGAACACACTTTAATATATATATTTTTTCCAAAAAATACGTTACAAATTTGTGATTCCATGTAGTCCTTGTTTAAATAGAGATATTCTTGCGCAAGGCGAAAGATCAATGTCCTTCAGA